>CM067503.1:30772248-31109471 GCA_034509495.1 Acestrorhynchus altus | reverse complement strand
ATATATATATATATATATATGGGGGGGAGGGGGGGGGTAATCTGTTTATGGTGCTCCAGGGCAGAAGTTGATGTGGTGGCTTTATGAATTTGTAATTTTTCATCTACACTATTTTACTTTGCATTGTGTCATTCAGATTACAGAACTAATAAATCTGATAAATAAAAAATGGAAACCATTTCTTATCACAATATTTTAGGTTGAACTCATTGTTATAAACCATTATTTACAGTGGAGTTATGTCACATACCTGTCCTGTTCATCTCTGGTCTTGTCTGTTGTTGTTTATTTCCCACACAAGCACATGTGTCTTGTTTTGGTCTTATCTCCGCCCATTCCCAGCTATGTCTGATTTGTAACCTTGCCCCTTCATAATCATGTCCCAGCTGTCAGTCAGTCTGTGAGTCTACTGGTTCTGTTATCTGGTTATGTCTACTTCTGGTTATCGTGTATCCTTGTTCTCTAGTTTCATGTATCTTTGTTATCGTGTCTGAAGTCATTAAACCCCTGCGTGTACTTTTGTCTCTACCAGTCTGTTCAGTTCCCGTTTCCTGACAGATAGACTCACCTACTGATGGAGGTAGTAGGGGACTACAGATTTGGCGGCAGCCGTCTGGCAATCCACCTCAACCTGTTCTCCTCAGACTGGAGGAAGAGGCAGGACATGGCCGGAGGAGGTGCCATGAGCGGCATGCTTTGGTCTCCCCCTCACTGGAGGACTGCCCCTTGAATGGGCTGATGATGGGGGGTCTGGACTGAAGGACATGTCTGATGTGTGGCAATTCCTGAGCTACATGTGCAGGACTGCCCAGCCCAGTCCTCCTTAGACATCAGCAGCCACAGAGGCCTCAGCAGGGTCAACCACCTGGCTCCTCCCAAAACAGCAGGTGTTGCTTCCGCTATGGCCAAGAGGCCAGAACCTCCAACCTGTGATGACATTCCAAACCAAGGGGTGGCAACTCCAACCGGCTGTTTCCAAGGGGAGGAGCCTGCAACTGCCCGTGACCCTGTTCAGAGTCAAACGCTCTGGATCCTGTCCAGAAGGTGGAGTCAACCGCTTCAGAACCTGTTCCTGCCCAGAGGGTGAAATTTACTGTCCATAATCCTGACATTCCTGATCCTGTGGTCTCAAATGTGGCTGCATCTACAACCAGGTCTGCACCTCAACCTGAGGCATATTGGAGGACAACACAGAGACTATCTCAAACTGTGTCAGCCTCCAGAACTTTGCCCAGTCTGGCTCCACAAACAAAGTTTTCTATGTCTCAGTCAAAGCCTGTATCCACGTCTGTACCCTTTTTCCTCACCCTTGTTTCAATCTTGTCATATATTAGTGCCTGTATCTGTTCCCATTTCTGTGTCTGGTTTTGTTGTCCCGGTCTCAGTGTATGTGTCAGTCCTAGGCCGTGTGTTTGTCCCTGTACCTGTACCTAGTCCTGTCACGTCATTCATCCAGTCCTGTTTCACCTGTCCTGTCTCATGTTCCCCAGGTGCCCTACGTTCAGTCTCCATATTCATCTTCTGCATCTAATGTTCCCCAAGTCCGGTCTTCTGTCCAGTCTCCTGTCATGTGTCAAAACTCTTATGTCCAGTCTTCCGTGCCTCAAGTGGTGTCTCCTGTCTTGTCCCCGGCTCAGTCCACTGTCATGTCTCCCAATCCCCAGGTCCAGTTTCCAGTGTTGTCGTTTGTATCCCCAGTCACATAACCAGTCTGGTCTCCTGTCTTAGTCCCTGTCTAGTCTGTCTCCTGTTCATGTCTAGTCCAGGGTGTCCTTGTTCTGTTTCCGGTCCCTCTCCTGCACCAGCCCCAGGGTCTGTTGGTCTATGTGCCCCGGACTTGGGAGGAGGGCCTACTGTCACATACCTGTCCTGTTCATCTCTGGTCTTGTCTCTGTTTTTTTCCCCACGTGTTTTGTTTTGGTCTTGTCTCTGCCCATTCCCAGCTGTGTCTGATTTGTATTGAATTTTAGATTTCAAGTTTGTACCATTATTGCTTCTGTACAAGTTTTTTTTTACAGTCCCTTTTACAGTCCTCCCTTTTCACAGGTTTAAAAGTAACTGTACAAATTGACAATTATAAATATGATTATTTTTAATATTTAAATTAAATCCTTAAGTCAACTCATGAACATCAGCTGCTGAGGCTTCATCTTTGAGATGCATAAAGCAGTTGAATATATTCATTTGAAGGGGTGTCCACAAACATTTGATCATAATTGTAGTGTATATGAAGCCCCCTGTATGCTAAACTAGCTGGATTGATGTTGAGTTGCAAGAAAATGGACTGTGTCCCAAATCAATGGTTATCAATACAAATACGTCACTTTGTGTAACTTTCACACACTGTGTTTGGATAGCAGAATGACTAACTGCTGGCAAGCTGAGTTGCGATTCATTAGGGTTGAGGTGTAAGTCAAGTCTGAAGTCTTATTTGTATGCAGAGTAAGTGTGACAGGTCAATAACTCAAGTGCCCATCTCTGCTTTCACTCTCAGCTTCTGTTTGTGGCTCTTTCTGCTTTCAGTTTTGCTCTTTAGTAAATGAATAGCTACTCGACTGAGTTGAGGCCAAGTGACTAACTATGTCACTGAGAAACCTTCACCTGCTGTGCTATGATTTAGGTCACTGTCCAACTGTACTGTGACATCCTGTGGGTTTTGACTGAATCTGAAAAGACTGTATAGCTTTATATACTTCGGGATTCACTCTGCTACGTCCATCAACAGCTAATTTAACACTAGATTCATTTCCAGTGGCATCCTTTCATACCCATTATATATATATATATAACACTACCTTCACGACGTACAACAAATTTTATGGTTTGCCACAGATCACGTTCCCTCTCAGTCTCAGTTAATAATGGCTTCATCTGTCCAAAGATTCTCATTGCAGGACTGGGCCAGTTTTTTTTTTTTTTAACACGTTTCAGTCTAATCTGGCTTTTTTTTCCTGAGTGCTACAAGTGATTTGTATCTTTGTGTTGAAATATACAAGGGCATCTCCTGATTGTAGAATCTGACAAAGATACACTTACTTCATTGAGGGAGTTTTTGATTTTAATAGCTTTTGAAACTCTCTGTTCACATTTTCTTCTTTTTTTTTTTTCAGACCTGTTGGTGTTGCTAAGCTTGCCAACCTGTCATGTATCTGTCCTGGTCATTTCCTGTCTCGTCATGGTTTTGTTTATTTGGTTTATGTTTCCTTGCATTTGTTTTCTGATTATCAAATCCTCAAACCTGTCACTACATCTACTTCTACTACTTCACCTCAAACCCACAACCCTCAGATCATAGTGCTAGTGCATGAGCACCCCATTCCTTTTTTTAAAAGAATGTACCAGATTGTTGATTTGACCACTCCTGAAGTTTCAGCTTTCGCTCTGATAGGTTTGTTTTTTCAGCCCAATGATGATCTCTTTAGATCTCATATTGAGTTTCCATAAATGGGTACCAAATGCCAGTTCAACACTCAGAATTGACCCCAGTCTGTTTATAAGCTGTCATGAAATACTGGGGAATGAGTTCCCACCTGGTCCTGAAACTGCTTATCTCTTAACTATATATTTATCCCCTCTGCAAAATGGAGGGACTGTGTAAAAAAGCGTGTAATGTCTCTAAACAATCAATTCAGTAATGCAACTAACTGAAGCACATATGCACAATCGCCGCAATCCATTGAGGCAGAGTACAGATTGTACAGAGGCATAATTACCAAAAATCTGCCACGGACCCAATACTTATGGTCCAGACTATATTACTATTAATATCAATATCATCATTATTATTATATTATTATTATATTATATATAAATATTGATATTAATAATAATAAACAGTGTGCCCTCCTGAAGTACATCAGAAAAGCTGTGTCTATGTATTAAAGAAAAGCTTAGCACTCAGATATTTGCTGCAAAAAGGGCATCTGCTACATGTTAAATAAACTAACATTTAAGCTGACACATAATAAAAGATGCAGGAAGTGTGAGGATCTGAATAACTGCCTCTAGACACCTTTATAAATACAGACTGTTCAGTATTTCAGAAAGAGCAAACACACACCGACTGATTCAAATCACAGAGATTAGTCCCAGCACAGTGGCCTATTTTAAGATTTCCTAAGAACTCCTTGGCCTTGATGAGCCATGAGCTCAAGTGCTACTCAGAAACACAAAGGCCAATTAGCAGAAATGCTCACATCCCAGAGAAAACACCCTGACTCAAAATGCTGAATTGAAAAGGAGAAAAAGATGAATAGTTAACAAATTACTATTACTATTAAAACATTCAATGACTCCTGAAATTACACAATTAACAATGCCTCTATAGTGGCGATATCAGCCTTAATCCACTGTTCAGATACTTGTGCTTAATTAAAGAGAAATATATGTATATGTACAGTGCCTTGTGAAAGTGTTCACCCCCATGACTTTTTACCTATTTTGTTAAAAATAGAAATACAAAATGTATTTTAAATACAAAATGTATTTAAATGTATTTAATTGTTTTTAATCTGAATTTTAAGTGATGCATCTACCTATGCATCTATATTTGCTCTATGGTGGTCTTAATGATTGATGACCCGGGTGAAAGGAGACTAGCAAACATGCATAAAATCAGTTGGACTACATACTTTTAGAACCACAAAGTTCTCCTTAATGGTCAGTGGACCTGATAAATTGGACAAGTGTACAACCAACTAGGTGGTCATAATGCTGTGGCTTAACTACACTACACCACATATTTTATCAGCTTCACTGACCTTAAAGGAGCACTGTAGTTCTATAATACAATACAGACTGTAGTCCATTAACTGTGGTGTGATCTAGAGGGGTATAAACCTCCCAGTACTGGGCTAAAGAGATATAGAGTCCCTCGCTACTGAGGTTGAATACAATCAAATTCTCAGAGAGTTTACAAGATATAGTGTCAAGGGCTGCGAGAAGAGCAGATGATGTTAATGTAGTGACAAATTCTCTTATCAGATACTCCACATCAAACGACTTTTGAAGGACTTTAACAGGTTAAATAAGCATCAACACATACAATCAAAATCCATTGGGCCCTGGACTCATGGGGGCCCTGGACAGTAGTTTACTTTTTCAGAAGTGCCAAAAACAGCCCCTGTTGTAGGAACTGATACTGTAATTTATCTTTAGTAGTCTGAGAACTGACACTTTTACTCATCTCCCCTGCAGGTTCCGTCAGGTGCTGGTGGAGAACGAGCCGGAGGTGCAGGAGGTTTCTGGACTGTTCCGCTCTGTGCTGCTGGAGGCTTTGGACCGGATGCAGGCCGAACAGGAGGCACAGCGTTTATCCCGTCAGTGGAACAACAAGCGATCCATCAGCATGTCTCTTCTCAACTTTAAGTCCCGTGTGCGCATCAACCCCTTTGGTAGCTCTGTGGGTCTCAATGCCAGCAGCTACAACTCAGATGAGAGCACTGGAGAGCTGCAGACTGTGTCCCAGGATGTGGAGAAGGGACAGGAGCACTCTGACAGAGTACAGCGTTTCTGGAGCATGCCCGACTTCAGACACAAAGGCATCAATGGGAATGTGTGAAAGAGCAGTAGACTGTGAGACTCCAAAATACGGCTTCACTAAAGAGGATCTGATGTTTCCGAAGAAACAGTTCATACTACATTAATCACACAGTTAGGGTTGAGGACGATAGTTCAGCTAAAAATCCAGTTGACCCGTTTTTCCTTTCTCATAGTCAATCAAACAGAAACGTTTGCCATCATATTTTCTTAAGTTTTATGCTGGAGTTGCGAGATTAAAGCAGCTAACAAGGAATGAAAGCTAACTGCACAAATAAATCATCACACACACATCAAAGGCATCACTGATTGTCATTCAGATCGGTTCTAGCTAATGCCTGGCTTACACTACAGGATAATCAGACAGATTGTAAGGCTCATTTGCTCCTCAGGAAAATTACAAATGAAATAAGCAGAGCCAATGGCTCTCCTCTCTGCACTGACAATTGTGATATTGAAGCATTTTAAAAGCACAGTTCATTTATTGTAGCCTTCATGTTTTTACATTTGGGCTCACCTTTCTTGGGAAAGAAGTTTAGCAGTTGCTTTCCCTCTTTTTTGTCTCTTTGCTGTCTCTTTTCTTTTCTGAAACCCGGATTAAGCTTTCTTGGGCATCAACTTCCATAGCACGGATACTATGTGGACTGCCGCTTAGCCCCTGCTCACCACAAAGAAACATGTTGGAAACATTACTTTAGCCCCATAACACTGCACTTCATGATCTACATCACCTGTTAGCTACATTAACCTAAAGACATAGAGAATAAACTAAAGAAACAAACTTCAGGCCCCAAGGAAAGGGAAACTGTATGTTTGTTTTGTTGTTTTTTTGCCAACTAATGCTTTATTGCTGACATGATGGTGGTGCGTTAGTGTGTGATGTGCTGGTACATGTGGATATTACACAGCAGTGCTAGAGTCCAGCATCACTGCTGGACTGAGAACAGTCCGCCAAACAGAAATATCCAGCTAACAGAATCCTGGGAGCATTGATGAAGGACTAGAGGACGACCACTCATACCAGCATCACACTAACATACCACCACTGTGTTACCGAGTCACTGCAGTGCTGAGAATGACGCACCACCCACAAAATACTTGAACAGGATGAAAGCTAATAGTATGCAGAGAAAAAGATGGACTGGTCTGTAATTATGGAATTACAAAGTGCTCCTATATGGTAAGAAGAGCTAGAACAGACAGTGATCATAGAAACAAAGACATAATGTGATGGCTGATCAGTGTACAACAGCAGAGCTCTGTGGATTTGGGAAAATGTATCGTTTTTGATACCAGTGTACAGACCTTTATAAAATTACACCTATACTTGCAGAAATGGTCATCAGCTGTAAGGGAAAGGCCTACAAACAGAAACCTCGTGCAATATTATACAAGCCGAAGCAATGATTTTTTTTCTCTTTGAACTGTGCATGTATAAAAATGTACAGGCATACATGTATGAAACACAAGCCTAATAATGAGTGTCTGTATATCAGTGATATTTAAATGATATATATCTTAACTGCAGCGTGTGGATTTATATTAAATGATGTAATGAATAATTACTGTGTTGCTTAAAAACTGGGAACCATTGGCAGCAGACAGAGGCCACTGAATGGAAGCACAAGTCAAGTGTTAGTAATAAAGTGGCCAGCGTGTTGAAGCCAAGGTGTTTCTAATAACATGTGTACAGTGTAGTGAAGTATAGTGTTTGCATGGCATTCCCATCCTAATACAGAAACTACTGTGAATTCCTCAGTAACCAGTTGGTTTATTATATGTTGTTAAGTTCCACAGGCGTTTTATTGTAGGGCTTTTGAAACTGATGTTAATAATTATACTACTATAGTTCTGAGACTCAAGAAATTAAGTGTGTATTTACATACAGACTTGAGTTAAAATTGTAATATGAAAATTGCAGGTGATTGTAATACTTAATATTTCAGTGCCTGCAGCACATTTTCTGGGGTCATATACGTACCACAGTTTGTGGCATGCTTGATAGAGTGAAAGGTTTCATCACATCAGAAACAGCATCACAGGTTTACTGTAGGAATCAGTTATATTTTCACTTTTATCACAAGACAACATGACGGTGGTCAAAGAATATTATGATCAATCACAGAACTGACCTTACTTCTACACAGATGCAATGTTTATACAATATTCCCATTCAAAGACAAACTATTTCCTATGTTCAATTTTCACTAGGATTTACCACACAGTTATAACAGTGGGAAAATATCCTGCCTCAAGGTTTTTTTTTTCCACTTGCCTTTCGCAGTATAAAATAAAAATATAAAATTTAACATGCTGTATTTTCATAGGTTTGGGAAAGAAAAGAAAAACACTGTAATCCTGCTCAAACAGGACATTGTGCTACATTAAAGGAGGATGCAAACTGATTGAAAAGCTATTATAAATACATTTGCAGAAGGCCTGCAGGAAGAAGACAATCACTTAGAGACATTAACAGCAAAATAAAACCATTAATGTATCCAACTATTGAATCTATTGAATGTATTTGACAGCTTGGAGACAATTCAATTCCAGCTCAGGTAGGGACATTACTAATAGTTTGGACACCAGATATTAACAAAATAAAACATTTCTCTGACAGCTGTATGAAGTCACACAGTACTGTCCGTTACAGAAGCTGGCCTTTCCCTGAGAGCGGCAAGGGCTGGGTAAAGGAAAGACTGAAGGGGAAGCACAAAGCTTCGACTGCATCAATATGTAGAGTTCAGAAACTCCAGCAGCTCTGCACGATTTTTATCTCTCTGAAACAGAAAAGAGAAGGTTCAATTATGCAGTACAGGCAAACTTTCCTCAGCAGCAGAGGCATATTCCTGGTGCACGTTCAGTGTAAATGCCATATTATTAAGCACACCACTAATTAAGGGAACACTAAAATTTCAGATCTGGAATGAAATATTAATGTTGAAAATCTTTACTGATATAAATAGTGTAATTAGAAATGAAAACAGTCAACGGAAACCAAAATAATCAGCCAATTGAGGGCTGGACTCAAATTAATGCTGAAAATCAAAGCAAAACATTCACGGGCTCATCGAACTTCTGTGTGCTTCATTAAAGCCCATAATGTTACTCGGTAGTGTGCACCTCGTGATGAGGTGATGAATGGTCTCCTGGTGGGATGTCTGCTAGGCCTGAATCAGATCATCATTAAGCCCCTGGTGAATCTGAGGCATGGCTTGGCCCAGAGGTTCTCCATTGAATATAAGTCTGTGAAATGTGAGGGCCAATCAATGACATCAATGCCTCAATCTTCCAGACATTGCCTACACACACTGGCCACATGGGGCCAGGTATTGTCCTACACCAAGAGAAACCCAGGGCCCACTCTACTGCACTGACAGTGGCTCTGAGAACTTCATCTTGGTACCTTCATCTGGGTACCATTTGCCATCACATGGAGTATTGTGTGATTCTGCAAGGATATGCCTCCCCAGGCTATCACTGACACCACCAAACTGGTCACGTTCTCTGGTGTACACCAGATGAGCTGTGCAGAGCTGAAGCTGTGAGCACAGATACCACTACAAGTGGCCAGGAACTCATGACAGCTTC
This sequence comes from Acestrorhynchus altus, assembly GCA_034509495.1. Taxonomy (NCBI): domain Eukaryota; kingdom Metazoa; phylum Chordata; class Actinopteri; order Characiformes; family Acestrorhynchidae; genus Acestrorhynchus; species Acestrorhynchus altus. The sequence continues at coordinate 31,100,342 of CM067503.1, read as the reverse complement.
ATGGAGTCCGTTCTTAACAATTAGTTCAGAAACACACACCAGTAGAATGACACTTTAGGTCACTTTGTAGGGCTCCTCCTGTTCCTCCTTACACAACGGAGCAGATACCAGTCCTGCTGCAGGGCTGATGCCCTATTATGCCCTCATATTCCGATGTCTCCTCCACGCTCTTGAGACTGGAGAGACACAGCAAACCTTCTTGGAACAGCAAGTATGGCTGTGCCATCCTGGAGGAACTACCTGTGCTACATGAATGGGCTGCAAGTACCATCTCATACTCCAGTAGTGACCAGGACACTGAGATAACCAAAAACGTAGAAGAATTGGTCAGGAGAGTCAGGTAAGGAGAGTAACTGTCTGTATCCACCACATGCAATACCATTCTCATTTTGGGGGAAGTACTCTGCAGTGCAACCGTTGTTACATTCATTTACACCAAACCAGGTAAACAAGATTAACAATTGCTTCCTAACTGGGCAAACTGGTTGCCCAGAACTTGAACTGACTGTGTCATACTGAGATGATTACATTTTCCCTTTTTTTTTTAGCAGCGTAATTAATTTGATTTACCACCTTACAACCATGTTAGGTCTTCATATTACTACTAAACTATTTTAATATGTAATGTTTGAAGTCTGTACCAGATTCTAAACACTGCACATTTACCTGTTTATATTAGTAAACACATTCCATACTGTAAAATGAAAACCAACTTTACTGAATATTTTTATAATCATTTTTAAAACAACTAAAGAATTATGCAATTTAATAGCCTTCTTCACATGCATTTACATCCCTGCTTTGTATAACCAGTCAACACGAACAACATACACACATAATGACGACTCCTCCCAAACTCACCTGCTTGTCCTTCTTTGATTTTTTCACTTTCATTTTGATCTTCTTCCCTGAGATCATGCTATATGTGCCGCTTCGATTCTTCTCCTTCAGATACTGCAGGATATGTCAACAAACGTCAGTACACAATAAACTTCACCCCCCAACTAACAGTCAAAGAGGAAACAATTTATCACCTTTGAAATCTGAACCGGACCAGACACGTCTTCCTCTTTGTGCTTCTTTTCCTTCTTTCGCTTGCGGGCTTTCTCTTTTTTACGTTTCTGTCATTCAAAACAGTGTTACTGATATGAAAAAAAAAAAAAACAACAGCCCTTGGTTTCTTTAAGGCATTAGAATGTAAATAAACCCACATTCAGCACTGAATCCAAATTTACAAAATATTTAAATAAATTTAAAGCTTTCAGATTTCACAATTTGCCTACAAAATGACGTCCTGGCATTAGTTACAGCTACGTTCACAGAGCAGACAACCGATTTCCAATGTTACCCTCCTTTCACCCTGTTCTTTAATGTTCAGGACCACAGAGCAGGTATTATATGGGAGGTGGGTCATTCTCAGCACTGCAGTGACACTTAAACTTTGGTGGTGTGTTAGTGCGTGTTGCACTTTTATGAGTGAATCAGACTGAATCAGTGATACCGGTGTGTTTAACACTGTGTTCACTCCATTAGACACTCCTACCCAGGTCCTCCACCTTGTAGATGTAAAGAAAGTTCATCTGTTTTTTTACAGTTTGTGTTGGTCATCCTCTAGTCCTTCATCAGTGCTCACAAAGTGCTCTTGGTTGGATATTTCAGTAGTGACACTGAGGGGTTTAAACACTCCAGCAGCACTGTCAGTGACTCTGTAGTGCTGAGAATGTATAGAAACAAGGAGGTGGTGTGAATGTTATGACTGATGGGCAGATGATTAATCTCAAACACACAACACACTTCATTTAGCTAATCAAGCAATTTTGTAGACGATAATGAGCTACATCAGATGAGGCTGATCAGAACAGTTAAAACAGAGTTAAAATGGTACCTTTTTGACAGGTCTCTCCTTTTTCCTTTTCTTTGAGGCTTTTCTTTTCTTTTGGTAAGAATCTGGTGAGGATAAATTAAAGTATTAAAAATGCAAACAGCCATGCAATGAGGATAAACAAAAACAAAAAAACAAACAAAAAAAACCTTTTGTGCAAGTGTGTGCGGTTTCAGGGTAGATCCAGTACAGGTTTGAAAGTTTGTGACCAATTTAAAATTTTCTATATTTCTGTATAAATGTGACCTAAAATCAGATTTACATACCATTTTCAAGTCCCAAATTTAAATAAGGAGAACCAAACCAAACAAATGAGAGAAAGAAAATATGGAATTATTGGAAAAATGATCCAGTATTATAGGTGAGTGGCAAAAGTATGTGAACCTTTAATTTTAGCAGATAATTTGAAGGTGAAATTAGAAATTATTAGGTGTTTTCAATTAATCAATTAATTATCAATAATCAATTATCAAACTCAGAAGAGTTGTTGATGCTCAGATTTATAATATTGTACAACTCAATAAATAAGTTAAATATAATATAAATCTGATCAAGTTGAGGTAAGAATTTATGCAAACAAAATGCACAAACTTTCAAGCACTATTCTCTGCTACCCTATCCAACTTTTTTCTGCATGATTTTAGACCCCATATGGATATGCCATGTTTAATTTTACATTTATGTACTGAGATTTAACATTTTCAGCTTCCAAATAGACACAAACTTTGAGTATACCATTTTTAAATTAATAAACTCCATAATGGAGACTTAAGGCATCAGGACTGACATAATCATTACTTCACTAACTTAGTGAAGCAAACAGTAACAGATTAACACAAATATAAAATGTACTGGATTGCTCAGTGAGATCCTCTGTACCAGTCCTCTGTTTTTGGTGTTTTTCAGAGCTGGACTTGGAAATATTTGACAGGTCGGCACTGTGCTGGTCGGATGAGCAAAGTCTCACTGTTTGTTAAATGTGTCAACTTAGGTTAGGTAGGTTATTCAGATCCCAGGATGCTCCGACCAAAAGTGTGGGTGTCTGGTTTCATGGTTCAGCTCATTATCTGATAACTGATCCATCCAATTGTGTGAATAATGTGGCTGATATGTGATCCAAATATCAGATTGATGCATCCCTTATTGAATACATAATTCTGTAACACCAAACAAATTATCATCATGACGTCTTTGATGCTAAAACACAGAGTGATCCGTAGGAAAATTTGACTGCTGTGCTTTTTGTATGTATTACTTAAAAATAAACAGGAGCTTACCATTGCTACTGGAGCTACTCCTACTGCTGGTTGAGTCACTGCTAGAGGAGGACTGTGAAGACGACGAAGAGGAAGAACTTACAGACGATGACGATCTGCTTCTGCTACGTTTCTGCTTTTTCTCCTCTCGTCCTACAAAATACAACACATTGATAATCATCACTGTTGGAAATCAATCAACCAATTATAGAGCTAAACATTTGAGGAATCAAGCAGGAATAATTTATTTGTGATTTCTTAAATGATCACCAGGTTTCATTAATGATTTCAGATATGAAAGTAGAAAAAAAAACATATCCAATAAATATTAACACTTAAAACCTGAGATCTGCATTACCTGCTGTGTTCTAGGCTTCATGTCTCAGTATGAGTAACAGACATGACACACCATAATAAACTACAACACATCTAACCTGTCTACCTGATCTCGCCAACGCAGTCTCATCATTATGTGATGAATTATCAGTGAGTAATCCAGCTCACAAAACAGTCAATGGTTTCCAACTGAATTAAATCCCAGTTTAAATGCCAAAGGAGCTTTCAGTGCATGTTTACTGCTCTGTCCACATGAACATGCTCATCCTGCATGCAGACAGGGAGAGGGGGTAGAGCTAATGACATTACTGATCCAGATATTGGGTTATAGAGAAAAATGAGGCGAGGGGGCTGTTTGCTCTCTTGCTTTGCTCACCCAGTAAATGAGCAAAGTCGAGCATTTTCAACTTCCGAATTAAAGTCCTGAGATGGGACAATACTGATATATAAACAACAAAAATTGAGTATTTAATGTCGACCATGGTCAAGTATTTTGAAGAAACTATTATAAACACCATAATTCCTACACTGTCAGCTCAGAAACACTCTGGACCAATTTCCAACAGGATTTCCGAGCAGTAAAGTGTTTTTTTAATGTCTTTATAAGCCTTCTCATCAATAGTTGGTCAAACTAGATTTAGATACCTGGGTCACATAGGATCTCCTGAAAATAACAAAAATTCAGGCACATGTGACTGTCTCCTACAACAGGTTCAAAATTTGTAGGTGAAAAAAAGCACAAACTAAGAAAACATCCTACACAATTGGCCTAGAGCTGTGAAAAAGGTTAAACACATTTACAGATTTCCCTGAAACATGGAGTGAGCCCCCAGATGCCTCTGAGCTTCTGTTAAACTTCTAGACAAGTTAAAGCTTTCTCAAAAGCTCCAACAACCCGAGGAGTGAAGACAGAAGGGCTGATTTCAGAAGGTTAAGTTTGGGTCACAGGGGTTTCATTTCAGAAGCAACCAGATGAATAAAGTCACCTCAGACACAAAGGAGAACAAGAGCAGAAGAACTGAGAGAAACCAACCTGTGCTCCTCGACCTTCTTCTCTCTTCTCTGTGTGTGCTTGACTCACTTCTCTCCTTGAAATCCACGTTTCCAGACTGTTTAACACAAACACTGTTTAAAATCTAAACAGCAAAATGCTTCAGCACTGAGCCCCCACTCTAACCCCAAACACCTCCAACACAGCCCACTTAACCCCTGACACAGATTGCGCGGGAGTCACTCATCCTATTTAGCTCTCCCAGTTCAGTGCACCTCTCCCAGTCAGGCTGTACTGGTGTGTGTGTGTGTGTGTGTGTGTGTGTGTGTGTGTGTGTGTGTGTGTGTGTGTGTGAGTGTGTGTGTGAGTGTGTGTGTGTTAGCTACAGTGCTACCGCTAATAAACATCATTCACCATATCTCAGGCTCTGCGGTGCTGAGCGCCGTTCTGCTCTCAGCTCTTCTACACCGTCTCCATCGTCGCTGAAACACCGCCGACAACTAAACACGAGCCACTTCAGCCACTTTCAACACAAACACACTCATCTCGCTCCTCTGCGCCGTGAGGACTTCGCTCCCGCCGGCTCTCCAGCGCCGCCTGCCGGCTGGAGCCGCGGCGCCGAACAGCGCCGCCTGCAGGCGACTAAAGCAGCTTATAAAAACTGATGAGCGCGACATGATCATCTAACCGTGTGACCGATCACATCTTAACCCCGAAGTATCAGGATAATGATGTGATTACCTAAAACTCTATTATAGAAGAATGAACGAATTAACAAATAAGTACCCATTATTAATATTGTTATTATTATTATTATTATTATTATTATTATTATTATTATTATTATTATTATTATTATTATTATTATTATTATTATTATATCATTCGTTGTCTTCTTCTTCTTCTTCTATCTAATATTTCTTTAAAAATAATCATAACAGTGATGTTAGTGATGTTGCACAGAGCTCAGAAACTCAAATAATCATCAAATACAATACACTTGGCTTCAAAGGGTTAAAGCATCACTGACCAAATGCTTTAAAATAATAAAAGATGAAATAAATCAATCCATTTAATATATTAAAAAATAACAACATAACACTTAAAAATGCTTATTTGATCTAAACACTTACAAGAGAGAGATTCATAATGCACAAACATTCTGGAAAGCATGAAAGTAGGCATTCTTTGGTCCTGCAATGAGAACCACTTCATAGTGGACAGTGCCCTTCAGGATCAGACGATGAATGCCACACACACACACACATCATTTAAGGGAGGTGAGAGGAACCCAGTGTCATGTCAGACTGTACAAAACTGTTTACATCAGTATGGTCTGCATGCTAGACGACGTGCAAGGGAACCTGAACACAGCACCAGACAGGCGTCATCGTCTTGCATGAGCCAGTGAGCATTTATGCTGCGTGAGGGACCAGTGGGCCTCAGTGCTGTTCACTGTTGTCACCAGGTGATGGTGGTGTTACAGTTGGGGCAAGTGTGTCCAATGAATTCAGAACTGCCCTACACATTTTGAACACTACAGTGATAAGCTGCTTAAATACTACTTAAATAACATCATTAATCCAGTCATTGTGCCTGTGCATGAACAACACAGGCCGAATTTCATCTTCATGGATGACAATACTCCAGCTTATCGAGGTCACATCATTAGGGAACGGCTGCTGGAGACTGGAGTACCACAAATGGAGTGGCCTACACTTCTCCAGACCTGAATCATACAGAAAACCTAGGGGATTAGCTGAGTAGAGGCCCGTAACTCTGTACCTCAGAACCTCAATGACCTGATGGCCGCTCTTCAAGCAGAGTGGGATGCCAAGCCTCAGCAGACAATAAGTCGACTTGTGAACAGCATGAGATGTTGACAAACTGTAATTAATGCTCAAGAGCACATGACGAGTTATTGAAACCCTACATTTTTTGATTGCAGTACACCCACCACTGTTGTTGGCTTTGGGTTCAATAAATTGTTTGAGATGAGGAAATCCCCATTGCATGCTTCTACTTTAAAGCCCTACTTTCATGATATATCACTGAAGGGTGAATTTTTTAAATTGGCATATTTTGCTCTAGGCAGCAGGGGGCGCCCCCCCACACAAAAAAATCTGAATAATGATGAGGTTTTGTTAAAGTTAAGAAATAAATCCTGGAGCGGGTGTTCAAATCTGATTGGACAGCTCTGACAGAGGAGAACATTATAATAGTTTCACTCTCAAAACCAGTAAATAACTGGAGGGTCATATATACACACTGATCTGCCATAACATTCTGACCACCTATTTGGTTCTACATTCACTGTCCATTTCTTCAGATCCTCTGATCATACAGGAGCACTTTGTAGTTCTATAATTACAGACTGTAGTTCATCTGTTTCTCTGCATACTTTATTATCCTCCTTTCATCCTGATCTTCAATGGTCAGGACCCCACAGGACCACTACAGGGCATTTATTATGTGGGTGGTGGGTCATTCTCACCACTGCAGTGACACTGAGAACAGTCCGCAACCAGAAATATCCATCCTGCATCCTGTGAGCACTGATGAAGGACTCGAAGATGCGATTTTTATATCCAACATACAAATCACTCACTCTCTTTAGCAGCAGTTACTACAACAGACCTGTTCTGTAAGGCGCCGTAATAAGGTAGTGTGCTCCAGTAAATCTGAACTCCTTCCACCCAATTCCTGACTCACAGGCCAGGCTAGTTCTCTATGGATCTCATATCTGGTCTGCTGAAAATCTCTTCAGCTGCAGTTCATTACATACTTAAACTCTGGCATCCTTTATATTTCTGGAGGAACCCATGCCCATCATCTGTCTATTGTTTATGACATTAAAAATATATAAATACAAAAATATAAAAATACACACTCTTCTTGTGTAGGTGGTTAAGTTGTGACATTGCCTTTGCAGCTCTGTTTATTTCATAGTTCCACACTTTTCTGTAAACAGATTTTAATTCCATGTTGGATTTCCCTGGAGTACACTGAGTGTAATCAGCACCTGATGGAGAACATCTCACTCTGTCTGCTCCTCAATGTGAGAGAACTGGACATACATTTGTTAACTCTTAGAACCTGAGATCCGCATTTTGCTGGCAGTTGCATGCCATTTTCTAGGCTTCATTATTATTCATTATATTCTACAGACATTTACATAACAAACTAAATGACTTACATTATCTAACTCTAGACTTATCGATTGCAGTCACTTCAGTGTGACATTATATAAACATATCCAGTTTGGAAAGCAGTTAATTTCTGCTGAATTAAAGCCCAGTTTAAGTACAGTAGCACCCACCCATCAACCTGAAAGCCTTTGCACTTATGTGCCTCTATTCAGTTACTCAGTTTTCAGATTTTTTTAAGTATATTTAATTGTGCTTCTCTGATATGTTTGAAGCACCAAATTTGTAGTAAACCTCTAGTAGAATATAATTAAAATGATACTAAGGCACACTAATTATTTACATGATTAGATGACCCATTTCTGACTTTACATGTACAAGGTAGAGCAACTAGGTAGGAGTGTCTAATAGAGTGGACAGTGAGTGGACACAGTGTTTAAACACTCCAGCAGTACTGCTGTGTCTAATCCATTTGTACCAGTGCAACACACACTAACGCACCACCACCCTGTCAGTGTCACTGCAGTGCTGAGAATGACCCACCACCCAAACAATCCTTGCTCTGTGGTGGTCCCATTAAAAGGTTGCAGCTGTTTTAAGAAAGCCTCCTAAAAGGCTGAAAATATTCTCTCAAATCCACACAAGACAATATTGTACAAAAATCCTATTTATTAAAGACAGTATATATTCATTACATTTTATCTGTCTAATAATACTTGTGGTTCTGCAAAGCAGTCTACATTTCCCTCACTATGCTGGTGGCTCGAGCTTATACAAACACAAACACACAATCCAACATTCAAATACAACATTAAGTTTCATGCGAAGTCAGTCATATCCCTCCTGCTCAATGCTTTGCTGGTCTCAACTGAATTATCACTTTAATATCCTTTAAAATCCTCTCACACAGGCCCGCAGCAAGAACAAAAGTGACTGACTGTGTCCATATTTCAAAGCGACAGTTTAAAGACAATTCAGATTCATACAATCCACCCCTCCACCTTTACCATAATGTAACCAATCAGTAAAAACATGTCTGCCTCTTTTGTCTTTGACTGGACCTACAGTGCTATTGTAGTGTTGGAGCACCCATTATCGGTTCCCCAAAATCAGCCACTTGAGCATAACACCTGGTTCCCCTCATTTCCTTAGAATTGGGAATGAATAAGGGAGAGAAAGATATTGAGCAAGACCCTGAAGTGGCTGATTGGTGGACCAGTCAATAATGGAGGACCTGGTGTTAGTTCCTTGCAAAACTAAAGATGCAAACTTTACACTTTAATCTATAGGCACTAAATATTAGGGATGGGCGATACCACTGATTTTCATTTGATTCTAGGTAATAGCAGACTTGACAAGTGAATATATGAATTATTGTTTCTACCTTCCCTTTTAATAAAGGGCCTGTAAACTCTATACATAGATTTTGTGTTTTTCATTTTTTTTTTGGCAAATCTGTGACTGTTGGCTGCCTGCACTACTTTTCAGTACTGCTCTGTGAAGGATAAGTAGTCCCTATACTTCCCCTCTTTTCAAACTCCTGCCATGGTAACATTGCTGGGCAGGCAACATACTCAATGAAAAGTGCTGGGTCCCCACCTCTGATACAAGAGCCTGTAGGTGATGTGGGGGAGAGTGCCATCTACTGACCCAGAGATAGCATAGCCAAGATTGATTCTTAAGAGTAAATGCAATGGATTGCAAGTATCAATATTGAAGTATTGATCCACCCATCCCTACTAAACATGCCTAGACCCTAGACTAATAGACTACATTTGGAGTAAAATGGTGAATTGGATCAGTTGGACTGCAGTGTGAAGTAGTAAGTAGACTGTTTGAAAATATCATCATGAAAATAAAATTGTGATAGCTACTTAGAATATGCTTCAATGAAATACACTACATGAATAATGTGGTCAGTTACATGTATACACATTGGTACTATCTGAATATTCATTTCAGGTAGGAGGAATTTCATTTTAATGGGTTTAAGATTATTTGGTCAAATTAGATTATTTGTACAATATAATGCAATTCTATAGTGGTAACTGAGGAAAGATTCGCCCTGATCCTCAGGCTATGGCTCAGAACTTCAGCAAGAAATAATGACCAGCTGTAACAGCCTACAATTGTCCACTGAGGAATTGCAGTATATCTATAGTGCGAAATAATTAAGAGCTATATAATTAAAACCACAACCTGTCTGAGACAAGACACTAGGCACTAGACACTTGACACTAGTTAGGGTTGATACATTAGTGTATCTAGTTGTTAACTAGTTGGATTTATCTAAACGAGATAATCTAGTTGTCTTTAGTTAGATACTGGCAAAGCTAGATAACTGGCATACGATATTGGGGTTTAGTAATTTGTACTTAGCTAGATTGGATAAGCTAGCTAGTTTTATTTAGATAAGTTTAGTTAGTTGGTGTACAACGATCAACCATAACATTATGTCCACCTCCTTGCCTAGTTTAAACCCCTCAGTATTGCTGCTGAAGTAATAGAGTGGACAGTGAGTGGACACATTGATTAAACACTCCAGCAGCACTGCTGTGTCTGATCCACTCGTACCAGCATAGCAGAAAACACACCTCCACCATGTCAGTGTCAGTGCAGTGCTGAGAATGATCCACCAGTGAAAGCATAACAAAGTATGCAGAGAAACAGATGAACTACAGACTGTAACTATAGAAGTACAAAGTGCTCCTGTATTAAAAGAGTAGCTGATAAAATAGTGAGTGGAGATACTAGAAGGTAATGTTATGGTTGATCAGTGTAAGGTAAGGGGGCTATTATAAAAGGGGTTAGCTAACTGGTTTAGTTAGGCTTATCTATATGGGTTAAGCTAGATAGGTTTATCTACAATTCAGCTTTGCAGCAAATAAAATCCAACTCTGGCCCTGAGGTAGCCCTCTCTGGACTTGACTCAGTGGCCACTCACTGTTGGGCTTGCGCTGGCAGCTTTAACTTATGTTTGTTGACCTTGAGGGGCCAGTGGGCCACCTTCTGGAATGCTGGTGTGGTTCCCATGTGGACTTGTCCATGCATGGCCCATGTCAAATCTGTATGGGTTTTGTCTAGGTTCACAGTCAGCAGGGACATATTTGCTGTGTAGTTGAGTTGCTAGTTTGATTAATTTGCATCACCTTGTTTGGGTTTTGTAAAGTGGTCCCAACTGAAAAATAATCAAAATGAAAAGCATTCACAACATTTAGCAGGTGGACAACAAAGAGTGGTTTTAGGGGTTGCTGGAGCTGCTCATGAAATGATGTGCTGATGGTTGAGTACCCTGAGTTGGTTATGGATTTTGGTTTTGTTTCTGTTGTCCTCTGTAAAGGGTTTTTAAGGCTCTGATTTGTTCTTTGAATGATCAGCATGAGCCAGACTCTCACCGGCCTCCTCTTCCTCCTCAGGAACCTGCAGAACAAACACAGTGCAGATGAGAGCCATTACCACGCTATGAGCTCAGTACTCACGATGTGTAGGGCCCCTGCCTCACGTTAGGGAGTACTAGTGTCTCATAAACTATCCTATTATATAGGAGAAGCAGAAAAAAAGACTCCAAAAGGGACCAAACGGATAGCTTATACTGTCTAGTACTTGTTTAAACTTTTAAACTTTAAAAGGTTCCACTTTAAATGCTGCCACAGCATTCACACATTCCCACTAACATTGGCTTATTGAAAGTTTTCATTCCACCTTATATAGTGAAGCAGTTACAGGAGTCTAGGTGAAACTGCTTTACCATTTTAAGTCTGCAAGCTGGAAAAGTCAAGTTTCTTACCATTATAGTTATTACACCTTAAATTCTATATCTACTTTGTTAAATGTGTTGATATTTACTTGAAACTGGAATAGAAAATTAAGCTCTGTGTTATCTATCTGTCATGTTTAAATCTCATATCTGTCTCTTCTTGTCTTCGTTCTGTTTTGTTTTGTTTCCCCATCTGCTTTGTTGCACTGTTTGTGTTTTGTTTTGTTCTTGTCTCCAAACAAGCTCCACACTGTTCCCCACCTGTGTCTCATTTGTAACCCTGCCTGTTTGTAAATCATTCCCAGGTGCTTCTAGTCTTGTCCATGTGTATATGGTACTTTAAAGCAGTGAGTTCTGTGAGAATCAGTATAGAGACAGTAAATGAATGTTATGGTGATCACAGCCGCTTCACACTGCTCCTCTCAACTTTAGTGGTTTGGTGCAGTTGTTTGTTTGACAGACAGGTGGCAATGAAAATGTCGCTGATCGGATCATTAAAGGCTACTACAACTTTAGATAAACTTTAGATTGGAAAAGGGGTGAGCACTATGCATAAACCCAGTTGTTAGTCATCTTCCTGTTAATGGTGTTAATGGTGATCACAGTTTTAAACGGTCAGATCACTCCCTTTTTTGGTGTAAAGGTAGAGTAATGGAGCAGATATAGGACGCTTCACTAACAGCATACCTGAATCATCACACACTTGCCTAAGGTGTTAAATTTCTCAATGTCTCCCCCTGCTGGGGATGCTCAGGTAAAACTATAATCAGTCAGTTCTTTTCAATCTCAGCCAATCTGGAACCTAACTATGAAGCTGAAATAACCTTCCTGAGTTTATTTCTTGGTAATGAATGTTCAATTGTTCAATGTTCAATGTGTTCAATGTTCAATGAATGTTCAATTCATTTACAGAATGCAACCTAACTCTCCTCATACATAAAGTAATCTCTAATAGATATTTTGTCTAGTATCTGTACCAAGTTAGTGATATCAATAGTGTCAAGAGTTAAAGACTGGTCTATCATCAGTTCACCTCCCAGTAGATGGAGTCATCAAAGCAGTTCTGGTCTGGTGGCTGACCCCAGAATGGAAGCTTCATTATAAGACCTTATAGAAGAAACAGAATTCTTATTAGTGAAGTGACCAAAAGTACCCTCTAAAAAGGTTGTGGACAATTTCAGAATAGTTTTTCGGTAAATTTGACATGGAGACATGAAAATTAAAGTGCAAAGAACCTCTAAAATCTAATATTTTACACAAATAATCCACAAAGCACATGTATTCACTTACCTGTGATTGCTCCTCCAACCAAGGCAAAACCAAGTGACGAGGCCAATGCTGCAGCCTGAGTGCCTGGAGTTATACTGAGAGGAACATACAATATAAACACTACATTCTCAGAACACAGTTTGTAAAAGGTATAACCATGCAGACCAGTCTGTGCAGTATGGCAGAGTACTGATGTTGGTATTAAATGGTATTGACTGAATTACATCAGTACTACCGAGTACTGATTCACATCAAATCAGTTTGAATCAATGCCAGAAAAAATGAGTCCCCCACAATAGCCCTGCTAATGTTAACACAATGCTGCAGCCACTGGTGATGAAGTGATGTGCATTCACTGCCAAAGCTTAAACATAATAGTTTGGAATTCAGTTTTACAGCTTGTGTCATCTTTCACACATTTTATTCAAGCCATACACTCACATTTGTAGCTCGAAAGCCAATGCCAGACAAAACAAAAAAACACTATTCCTTCTTAGGACTATTATTCTGAAATTTGAACACTGCATGTGCAAAGAAATATAGTTTACAGTCCCTCCCTTCCCTTTTTCCTCTGTAACTCGATATCTGGTTCAGTGACATCATTACCCTTGCCTCACTTATCAGTCTGCATGCAGGATTAAACTGGAGTACTCGCTGTTAATTAAAGAAATGATAGGGTAAGCCTTGTAGTTTGTAATGACATGTGTATCATGTTTGTAGGTTCCTCTGATACTGAGCTATGAAGCCTAGAAAATGGCATGTAACTATCTGCAAAATGCAGATCTTGGATTCTAATAATTAAAACTGTCAAGCAGTTCATTGTTTACAGAACATTTTTGTCGTGGGATTGAATAAGAGTTATTAAAGTGACAATGACACCAAGCATTTGAACAGTGTTGATTGTGTGTTCTAAGACATTCAAAATAATTATTACAGTGTGAAAAACTTGAGGCAAAATGTTCATGTCCAAGACCCCCTGCTCCACTTGTGTATTTTGTTTGTGTGTGTGTGTGTGTGTGTGTGTCCTGTCATACTTTTCTTTCTTTCCCAGTACTGCAGCCAAAATGCCAGCCAAGCCGCCCAGAATGCCGGGCATGCCATGCAGGTTATGAACTCCGCAGGTGTCCTGAATTCCCAAGCTGGAAGCAAGGATGGGCTACAAAAAACACAGGGAAAGGTGTGACAATATAAATGTGCTGTCCACTACTGGAAATTGGAGAAGCATGCAAAACAATCTAATTCACCAACCAAAAACTGATTGACATGTTTCATTGGTAGAACTGTAACAGCTCTACAGTAGACCTGTTTACCACATACTGCCTTAGAACAGAGCAATCTGTTCAGCATCAGATCAGATGATAAGGTGGAATCAACTGAACAAAGCCTTTTACCTGCACCAGTTATGTCACAGTCCCAGCCAAGATTGTCTTAAGACTAAAATGGCTTTGGACATTGTAATTTTCTTTAAAACCACTAATATTAGAATAAATACAAATGCACATTGATACAGTAAAATGTGATTGTAGTGTGTTATCTTGGAAGAAAGCCAGTATTTCCAGTTTCCACCCAGCATTTAACCCAACAAATCGCTTCCTAATTAAATTAAATGAAGGGATCTATGTTTTTCTAACCTGCTCCAAAAGATTGTCACTGTATTTCTATGTATGTGTTTACTGTTTCACACACTTACTGTCCAAATACAGAGATCAACAATAACATTATCACCACCTCCTTGTTTCTACACTCATTTTACATGTTATCAGCTCCACTTAAAAAACAGGTGCATTTTGTAGATCTATAATTACAGACCGTAGGCCATCTGTTTCTCTGCAGGACCTCACAGGACCACCACAGCATGTGTGGTGGTTTATTCTCAGCACCGCAGTGACACTGAAATGGTGGTGGTGTGATAGTGTGTGTTTTGCTGGTACGAGTGGTTCAGACACAGCAGTGCTGCTGGAATGTTTAAATAGAAATAATCAGCCAACAGCATCCTGTAGGCAACATAATATGAGGTCTGATAAAGGACTTGAAGATGACCAACACAAACTGTGTAAAACATATGAGCTTCTGTCGCTGACTTTACTTCTACAAGGAGGAGCAACTAGGTAGGTGTGTCTAATAGAGTGAACACAGTGTTTAAACACTCCAGCAGCATTGTGTGTCTGATCCACTCATATCAGTGCAACACACACTAACACACCACCACATGAGTGTCATTGCAGTGCTGAGAATGAGCCATCACCTACATAATACCTGCTCTGTGGTGGTCCAGAACTACAAAGAACTACAAAGTGTTCCAGTATGGTCAGTGGACCTGATAAAATTAGCAGTTTTCTGATACTTTACAGTTACCCTGACATTTTAATAAAGTACTGTGTGTGTGTGTGTGTGTGTGTGTGTGTGTGTGTGTGTGTGTGTGTGTGTGTGTGTGTGTGTGTGTTTATGTGTGGCTTAATGTACATACAGAAAGGAATTTGAAGCCAAGAGTGGAGATTAGTCCAGCAGAGATCCCAATCACCATAGCTCCGAAAGGGCCAATGTTCATATCAGCGCATGTTCCAACAGCAACTCCGCCAGCCAGTGTAGCATTCTGGATGTGCACCTGAAATACAAATGGACACCTTTATGCTTTAACACCCATATTATGGAAAACTGAACTAAGCTAAAATGATATCTGATATAACCAACTCTTTTATATATCTCCAACTGTTCCACCAATCACAGTGTACTTCCATATACTAATAGACTTCAATGATTTCTCTCACCATGTCCAATTTGCCCTTTCCTTCCACCAGGCTGGAGGTTGCATAGGCTGCCAGTGTGCATGCAGCCAGAGAGAAATAGGTGTTAACGATGGCCCTGAGCTGCGCAGGTCCAGGTTCAGCGATAGCAGAGTTAAAGCTGGGCCAGAACATCCACAGGTACACAGTACCTACAGGCACATAATTGAAAAGATCAGAAAGAGGCATGTTGACCCACTTACAACAATATACACTGATCAGCAATAACATAATGACCACCTCATTTCTAAACTCACTGTCATTATTTTCAGCTGTGTTTGACATACAGGAGCACTTTGTAGTTCTGTAATTACAGACTGTAGACGATCTATTTCTCTGCATACTTTGTTATCCTCCTTTCACCTGGTTCTTCAATGTCTGGAACCCAGGGGACCACCAAAGAGCGGGTAGTGGGTCGTTCTGTGTGTTGTGCTGGTATGAGTGGATCAGACACAGCAGTGCTGTTGGGGTTTAAACACTGTGTCCACTCTATTAGACACTTCTACCTAAATGTTTCACCTTGTAGATGTAAAGTCAGAGACAGAAGCTCGTTCATTTCTGCACAGTTTGTGTTGAACATCCTCTAGTCCCTCACAGGATGCAGCTGAATGAATATTTCTGGCTGGTGGATGATTCTCAATCCAGCAGTGACACTGCGATGTTTGAACACTCCAGCCACACTGCCATGTCAGTGTCTCTGTAGTCCTGAGAATGACCCACCATCCACATAATACCTGCTCTGGGGTGGTCCTGTGGGGTCCTGGCCATTGAAGGTCAGGGTGAAAGGAGGATAACAATGTATGCAGAGAAACAGGTGTACTATATTAGAGACTGCATTACCAGCTTATGATTGTTTAACCTGCATGGACTTTCATATAAATACTTAGCCTGTATCTTACACTCTCACTCTCACAATCGCTCATAACTCATACTCATCCGAACATTGTTCACACTTAAGCTATAGTTCTTTATTTTTTTGTTTTTATTACTTTTGTCCCGTTCTCTTTGTTCTTTCCGTGCTTTATGTGTGTGCTGTCTGGTGTTGCCCAGAGGACGATTTCCTTGTCACTGTCACCCACTGGCGTGCTCATAAGAGATTTGGACCCAGATTTCTGTAAAGCTGATTCGTGACAATGCCTTTGTTGTAAAAAGTGCTATAAAAATAAAATTTGATTGATTGACTGATTGACTACAGTCTGTAATTATAGATCTACAAAGTGCTCCTGTATGGCCAGTGGAGCTAATAGAAAAAAAAGTGAGTGTACAAACTAGGAGGTGGTCATAATGTTATGGCTAATCAGTGTAAGTGACACAGATGTGGTGACAATAGACATAATGAATCTGGCATTTTCATTGACACTGACACTTTCATTCATGATATTGAGGTATGTATATGCTTATATGTATCATCCTATACAGCCAGATTGGAATTCATGTATGTGAACTAATTGACCTGAACAGTGATGGTCATTATGTAATGATGTAATGCTTTGTATAGGTGATGAACATACCAATCATTGCAAATAGGTCAGAGTGGTAGACAGATCCATCGTTCTCATGTCCATTTCGCAGGCCAGGGCGGTAAAGAACACGAGCCACAGCCAGTCCAAAATATGCTCCAAAAGCATGGATGGTCATGGAGGCACCAATATCAGAGGCCTATATACAGAGAAATATTCATATATTACTTATAGTATTATAAATACTACAAAATATAAAATACTGAAAAACTCTTTTTAATTAGTTCAATATGAATATGAGTGTTGTATACAGATGTTCCTGAAGGACCTATCAGGGATAGGTCTGGTGTGGCCCTGACCATGGCATAGTATCTATGTTTTCAAGTTAGGCTTATGAGACTAATGAAGACCAAAAGTAATCTGGCATTGTACAAAGCTGCACCCCCACCATGACATCAGTCCTTCTGAACGTATGATGTGTGACAACAAACTGTTGATCTTGGTGCTGACCACGGTGTCTCCATTCACAGATTTGTTATTTGTCTCCACCTAAACAAATGTGGGACTTGTCACTGAAGATGGCTGTCACTGCAGTTGTGCATTGCAATTTGATGATTCCTTCTGGCTGCTACTATTTCTTTGATAATGAGCGTATGTACACTGATTACTAATTCAGTGGTGCCTGATGAGTCAACGTCACTGTTTACAGTCAAGCATGTTTTTTCATTACTCATTTAGGTTTTATATACATTGTGTAAAGTGGATAGAATAATGATCCATGTCTTTATTTTTCAGCATAACCTCAAACAGCATAACCTCAGCCTGACGGTTGAAACTTGGATTCGGATGTCATGTATCAGTCCAGTTACCCTCCTGTCTTCCCTTATTGTCTTTGTTTTGTCTTCCTCCATGTGAATCTTCATTTTTCAAGTCCACGTGTGTGTAATGTTCTACCTGTATTCAAGAACCTTTGTTTCAGTCTGTCCTTGTCAGTCCTTTGTTGGGGTAGTTCTTGCTTTGTGAGTACCTTGTGTTAGTCTTTTTCCCAGACGGTTCCTTTGTTTTTTGTCTAGGTTCTGTGTGAGTTTATCTGGTGTGTGTTTGTTAGTTTGCATACCATTGTCTGTCTTTATCCATGGTTTGTTTTCTTTAGTTTACTAAATCATAAACCCCAGCTTGTACATCTTACATCTGCCTTCCTTGTCTTCGTTCTTCTCTGCATGCGCAACCTTTACATCAGGACAATGAACCCATAAATGATCACACATCAAAGACTTTTTTTTTTGGTTATGTTTGGCTGTGAATTGTAAGAGCAGACAGGGCAGATTTTTTACTTTTTATTTTATTTTTTGTTTTGAGTGTATTTGTTATTTTGCCATGGGCTTCAACCTGAATTCATAAATTTCTGCATACTAAATGTCAAGCTTCATAAAGCTTGTACTGGACCTACTAAAAATAGTAATAAATTATTAGCTCTGTTATGTCATGTTGCCTTTTTGAAAGTAATATGAACTGTTTCTGGGGCTGAGTGGGAATCATTTAAAAATATTACATCTAACTCTGGGAGGACATAATAGATGCATGACACATTCTGTCCCAGAAAAATAAGAGAACGCATTAATAGCCTAGTATTCCCATTATATTCATGTCCACAATCAGTGAATGTAAATGGCTGACCACAACTATACACCGATCAACCCTTAGATTATGATCACGTCCTTGTTTCTACATTTACTGTCCATTCCACTGTCCTCTTACCACACAGGAGCACTTTATAGTTCTAGAATTAAAGACTGTAGTCCATCTGGTTCTCTGCACACTTTAGCCTCCTTTCATCCTGATGGTCAGGACCCCACAGGACCACCACAGAGCAGGTATGTGCCACTCAGTGTCACAGCTGGACTGAGAAAAGTCCACCAACCAGAAATTTGCAGCCAACAGTGTCCTGTGAGCATTAATGAAGGACTGTGCAGAAACAGATGAGCTTCTGTCTCTGACTTTACATCTAAAGTGCAGCAACTAGGTAAGAGTGTCTAATAGAGTAAACAGTGAGTGGACACAGGGTTTAAACACTTCAGCAGCACTGCTGTGTCTGATCCACTCATATTAGTGCAACACACACTAACATACCACTACCATGTCAGTGTCACTGCAGTCTTGAGAATGTGGTGGTCCTGTGAGGTCCTCACCATTGTAGAACAGGGTCAAAGGACACTAAAACAGTATCCAGAGAAAAAGATGGACTACAGTCTGTATTTATAGAACTACAAAGTCCCATATAGTCAGTAGAGCTGATAAAATGGAAAGTGGGTGTAGAAACAAGTACAAGGTCATAATGCTATGGAAGGTTGGTTTATATAAGGTATAAATGAACAAAATGTAGTAGGCTGTGAATAAATATGAATTATTAGAATGTGTGAGTAGATTGGGCCTAAAAGCTGAAAGTGTTAAACATAGGTCTGAAATTGCTCCAGTATGTCAGTGACTGAATCTGCATACCCCCAAATATCCAACAGCCAGATGCTCATTCATGCAGAAAGTGGTGATCTCCAGCAGGGTCATGATGAGCAGCTGCACAGGACTGGTCTTCCCCAGTACAGCGCCAAATGAGATCAGCACTGTGGCTGTGCTAAAGTCTGCGTTGATCATCCTGTAAGAGTGCAGGTGAAGGAAGAAACAGTTCAGGTTGAGTTTAAGTCAACTTTCACTCTCAGATCTCTAGGTCTGAAAACACTTCATCGCTGGATGGACAGGAAAGGATGTGTGTGTGTGGGTGTGTAAGCATGGTGAGGAACAAAACCCTCATCTACTACTATTACCTTCTGCTCCACAGTTTAACATTTAAAATGAAGAGTGAAACGTATGCAAATAATCTTAAAATATTCTTAAATACCACTGACATGGTAGAGGTGTGTTGATCGGCAGTGCTGCTGGAGAGTATAAACATTTCAATATCATGCTGTGAGCAGCGTCCAGTGAGCACTGATGAAGCACTAGAGCATGGCCAACATAAACTGTGCAGAAACAAATGAGCTTCTGTCTCTGACTTTACATCTACAAGGTGGAGCAACTAATTAGGAGTGTTTTATAGAGTGGACAGTGAGTGGATACAGTGTTTAAACACTCCAGCAGCACTGCTGTGTCTGATCCACTCATACCAGTGCAACACTGGTTGATCAGTGTGGGCAGATAGACTGACAAAAATATAAATAGATAGAGTTCCATTTACTTTTCAACAGAAACCTTGATCTTTCCATCTTCCAGGTGCCAGATGTTCTGCAGAAGTAAACCCCATTGCAGACCAAAGGCAGCCAGCAGCAGGTTAACGCCCACACTGCTGAAGCCATATCTCTTCAAGAAGGTCATGAGGAATCCAAAGCCAATGAAGATCATCACATGGACATCCTGAAACACTTGAAACACAAGCACATATACCAAGAAGCTTTCATCAAAATCCTGATCTGAGCCTGGGATGACATATTACAGATACTTCTTGATGGAACTGCTCTGGGTTAACCTGCACAACTCTGTCCTATTCATTTCACAGAACCTAATCATGCTAAAAGGTGGGCTTGTTCAATTCAAGTGGATCACCTTTAATGAACTGATTAGACCTGGAGCTGGATGGGAACTGGAAATACTGGGCATTTATGAAGAGCACTGGAAATAGTTCAATTAATTCCAACATTAGTGTTACATATGTTCAGGTCACTGAGGTTTCCTGGAGAATGAGAATTTCTTAATATTTGGGTTCTCTTCTCTTCTCTTCTCTTCTCTTCTCTTCTCTTCCCTTTTACCCCATCATAGGAAGTAAACACTATCATGGTGCTGAAGATTGAAAATGATTGTCCTGTTTCCTCTTCTCTGGAGACTTTAGACAATGTAGTGTGGAGGTGTGTGAGGCGTGGTGTGTGTATTAGAGGTTAAGGATGCATTCCCAACTTCCTTAGAATGTTCCTCAACCATTGAACTTGCCAATGAATAAAGGTGTGTCCCTCTACTGGAGGAAGCCAGTGCTGGGTATTAGCGTATTAGCATATCCGCTCCAGACACCACATCTGGTAAACGCATCACTCATCACAGTGCAGCAGCTCAAACAATTGTGCTCATGTCTATTTCAGGTTCAGCTTCAGCAGAAGGAGTGTGGCACTGACTAGCAATGGAACAAATGGACTGCAACACCTCAAAGTGGTCTCTCTACTATTGTAGCCAAATTACAATTATTATGAAAGAAAATGTCAGACTGCAAATATCCTGACTGATTTTTGTACAGGAGGGGTAAGAGACTGTGTAAAGTTAATATGCTGATAAAACTCTTGATAAAATTCATGTTCCTTTTTTGGATCTTGTTTGAGAGTCAATGAGGCAGTGTTTATTCCAGACCAAAAACACAATATCCCTTTACAAAACAATTGTTACAAACACATCATTATTAAGATGAAGCTATTTTGATGGTCTACTGAAGGTGCTGTGAAGATGGTCACCTTGATGAATTGCACAACAATTTGTCACAGTGTCACAGAAGCTGCAACATCATTATGTAAACAACAGCACATGACATTCACCACAAACTTTAGTCTCTCCTTTGCTTTCTAAAGTTATTAGTAAACTAATTAAGTGCAGCCATCATATTCTGTTATATGGGAATAAATGTGAATGTATGGACATATAATAGGTTTGTGTTGAGTTGCGTTGTGCTGCTTGTGATGACCATCAGCTGTTTCACACCCTAGACACAATGTCAGATGAGTGATCTTACTGTCAACTTGCTGTGCAGTGATAAAACTGTACTTACGACTCTACACAGTTCAAAGTTCACAAACATTTTCTACAGTATCTGTAATATAGAATGTAAGGCTGGCAACACACCCTGAACAAACACCCAGTCAAACCAAACCTCACTCAGTCCAGTACAGTGAGGAACAGAACATAGCGGATCTTGTAAATTCTCTTAAAGGCTTGGCCAGACATCTGAAGTGAATCACTCTGGTATATTAAATGTTCTAAATTTAAAAAAAAGTATTGGAATTGAGTTTTGCAACTTTGTTTTTGTTTGGACACATTTTTACACTGGAAAATTTCATTTTTTTGTTATTAAATGTACCAGTACTAATATCTGTTGAAATGGAACAGTGAACGGCACCCAACCGTAAAGCCAACACGTGACACCTGCATTCAACATTGGTTTTAAATATTACATCTTCTCTGCTTCCATTGTTACTGTACTTATCCTTTTCACAGTCTTTGTCTGGAACAGCAGCTCCACACTAACTGCTAAGAGACAATTATACTGAGATAGAGGCTCAGACTAAACAGGAAAAACAGCACTTCAAAACTGGCTCTGAGATTAAAAATGCTAATTCCATTCTTATCATAAAATTCCATTCTTATCATAAATACAAGCCATGCGAGAAGCAATACACTTTTAGGACTGCACCACCCTTAAGACCCTTCCACACATCATAACTAGTGTGTCTGGGGTACTAAAATTCTCCAATCTATATGTCCAAGCCATGTTTATAACATTGCGCATAGGACACAGCCCATAGGACCCTGTTGGCCAGATATTTATGGTTGGTGGACTATTCACAGTACAGCAGTGACACTGAAGGGTTTAAACTTTCCAGCAGCACTGCCATGTCTGATCCACTTGTACCAGAGCAATGCACATTAACACACCACCATCATGACCCAGACAATAACCAATTAAAATAGTCAGTCGATGGCACTTGTATTGATGTATTGTTTGAATGGTGTTTAATTCAGTGTGAGATTTTGTACTTTTTAAGAAATAATTTTTATATGGTGTTGGTTTCTAAAAACTACATGAATAACTTGGCAGATAGCTTCTAAGGTAGCATTTCACAGGATTTCACAACTCTTCAACACAAAGAGTACCATGATATTTTCATCCAACAATGTCACACTAAGAGGCACATTTTCAATTCAGCTCCACCTTCTGGTTATTTTAATTGGCTATTCTCTGAACTCTATGTTTGCATTCTCTTTGAGTAGCTATAAGCCCAGTTTGAACATAGTGAATCCATAGTAGATGTTATAATTTTACACATTTATAAAGGATTGCTAGAACAATTACATAATTCATTAAATAAGATTAAAAGCAAACCAAAATGAACTTACTTCATATTAACCTGGGTTTTGACAGATCTACCAACTTCTAAATAACAATAAATTGACCTGTTATTCTCTGTAGGCCAGTTAAAATGTGGGATCAAAGATTATCAGCTGCAGTTTGCTCATCCTTGTCCTCCCATTTAATCTTTTCATTGAACCATTGATCAAATATTTCATAATTCCAGAGCATGTGTGCATGTTTGCATGAAGATGAAAGGCCATTTAAAAGCTGTGTAGTGTGTGAACACAGGCAGACTGCAGTAGTGCTGTTCAAGGCCATTCTTAGACTAATAACCCATGAAGCCTTTCACTACAGGTGTGTGTTATGCGTTTCGGGACTTTAACTCCCTCTTATTCCCTATAGTCCACTTTTACTTATCGCAAACCAACAAGCCCTCTTTAAACTGTACATGTTTTTTTAGCTCCCATTCATGCTTAACAAAACTCCCGATAAACACCTCAAAGGATGCATTTGTAGCGAAATGGAAGGAAGGTTTTTTTTCTCCTCCTGGTCTACAGAATGACTCAATTACTTTCTATCAGCACTAATTTGGCGCTTGATGACAAAGCTAATGCCTGTGAGCTTTTTGAAAACTGCATTCCTCGCCTTTTTTTTTCTCCTTTGAAGCCTTAATCACGATAGTTTGGAAGGCTGCGTACAAACCAGATTCAGAGAGACTGACCACTGCATTTTCCCACAGCAATCCAACATCTGGGACTTGCTCCCTACCACGGCATTC
This sequence comes from Acestrorhynchus altus, assembly GCA_034509495.1. Lineage (NCBI taxonomy): Eukaryota > Metazoa > Chordata > Actinopteri > Characiformes > Acestrorhynchidae > Acestrorhynchus > Acestrorhynchus altus. Next base: position 31,076,587 of record CM067503.1, on the reverse strand, counting down.
TCTTTCATCTCTGCTTATCATCTTTTTCCCTTTTTAGGAAATTGTTTATGCAGACAGTTCGCAAGGTTCACTCAAAACCAAAGTTTTATTTTATGAAACAAAGTCAGACATTCTTATATAAGATTACATAACAGTGACTTTTAGTGCCTAATTGTCATAAGAAAACCTTTATTGGTGTATATTAAATTACAATCGAAATCAATAAAGCAAAAACAGCAAATAACAAATAATGCAATGATGATTGAATTGCTAAGCATTACATTTTGACATGTGGAGGTGTATTTCTGTGTTATGCTGATATGAGTGGATTAGACACAGCAGTGCTGCTGGAGTGTTTAAACCCATTTAGTGTCACTGCTGGACAGAGAAAAGCCCACCAACCAGAGATATCCAGCCAACAGTGTCCTGTAAGCATGCATAATTTTGGGCACTGCATTCAATATTTCTGTTGAACTATTTGAACCATTTTATTAAGCATGGTTTTTTATACAACTTAAGAATGAAAATAGCAGCATGATTATTAGTTTTTTAGGGTTTGCTCACAATCTAGGAAAGTATGTAATGTGAACTTTGAAACTTTACAGATATTCAAATATTGTTCTAAAGATCAGCTGCTGTGGACTCCTCTAAGCAGCTGTCTAACACTTTAACAAATTAAAGTAATTGATGCTTACAAAGGACATATGTAGCCTGATGTAATTTAAGAAATGGCAGTGAAAACTGGTGGTCAAGTTAAGATCTGGTAAGACCATTTTAAACTTTCCAGAAATGTTGGATTCCTAGAATGGCAAATCAAAATGCCTTTTTAACTGCAAAAGACTACTGTACAGCTACACCTGCAAACATATAATTTCCATGGAAGACTCATCCTCTTTACAAAACTCAGCATCATTGTTTAGATGTTCAAAGGAACATCTAGACAAGACTGATGCAAATACTAAACTACACACAATGAGCAAAAATTTACTTGGAGCAAAAAACATTCCTGAAATAAGCATCTTTCCAACTGTTCAGCACAGAGATGAATCAATTATTCATTCGGCTTGTCTTGCAGCCAGTTGCACAGGAACTATTTCACTGGTTAATGGAAGAATAGATTTGACCAAATACCAGTAAATTCCTGAAGTAAAACATCTGAATGTCTAAAAAGCTCAATAGTGGAAGGCTTCTTCAGCAGGATAATGATCCTAAAGATCATTAAAGGTGCAAGATGTAGGTTTTGTGATGTCCCTTGCAGTTGCAAACCAGTTTATTATAGAAAACCTAAAAATAGATCATGAAAAAGTAGTTCCTGCCACACAGTTGAAAAATCTCACAGAACTAGAAGCCTTTAACAGGGAAAACTTCAGAAACTTCGCTTGTGCTTAGATAGTCACTATAAAATTGTTGACCAGGAGTGCCAAAACATTTGCATGCCACTGTATGTAACTCTATTCTTAACCAGGAAATTATACTACAACACAACCCCAACATTCTGACCTTGTGTGTAACATGAAATCTAATCTTGAATGCTCACACACTCCCCGCCCTAAAGTTGGCTGCTGCCCAAATGAGTGCCATCAGTGCAGGATGAAGATAAAAGTAACTGTAACATCTACAAGAAGACGTTAAACAAACACTGCCAGTGAGATTATATTTTCTTTGCTTGTATGCAACAACTTAATACACTGATGAGCCAGAACATTTTGACCACCTCCTTATTTCTACTCTCACTGTCTATTTTATCTCTATACTATACAGGAGCATTTTGTAGTTCAGCAGTTACAGACTGTAGTTTATCTGTTTCTCTGTATACTTTGTTTTCCTCCTTTCACCCTGATCTTCAATTGTCAGGAGCCCACAGGACCAACACAGAGCAGGTATTATGTGGGTGGTGGGTCATTCTCACCACTGCAGTGACACTGACATGATGGATTTAAGTCTGTAGACTTTCTAAGGAAAGATGTGGTTTACTAGAGCATCTAAAACAATATAGAATTAAAAAACAAATTTATTACAATTTCAATTTAAAAAAGTAAACTACCTTTTTAGTTTTACTGTTAATCAGTATGGCTTTAGCTCATGAAACCCAGAAATCCAGAATATCAAAATATTAGAACTTTTTATTTCAGATTTGAATAGATTACTAATTATAGTATCAAGTTTAAAACAAAAACCTGGAAATAAATCCCTGTAAATGTAAGGAATATATGACAGTTTATTGTTTGAACTAAATTCTAAATGTTCTTTATCACATTTTTTGCATTGGAAAATCTTAACACAGTTGTCTCTGATATACAGATGCTGAATTAAATGATTTTTAATATCAGCACATTTTCATTCTGCATCTTTAACCAGCATTTACATTAAACAAGAGTGATTATTGACCCTCTCTCCATCTTTCTCTCTTTCTCTCACTCTGTGCATTCTAACCACTCCTTCTGTCACCACCAGCTCCTCACTGCAGGGCGTTCACCACCGTTTAGCTGTGTGTATATTGGAACTTAGTTGAATGAACTCATACCTTTCAATCACTTCAGTCCATCTAATGACTATCTAAAGACAGTAAGTGTACCTGACCACTCTGAAACCATATAGAGATGAGCACAAATTTACCACACTGAAACAGATACCCAATCGTCCCCTTGAACTTATAAAGTTCTATCTGCATTTTGAGCAGTTCTGAGATATCAAGCCTTAAATTATTCATAGTCACTGTGATATATAAACTTTATGTTCTCTAGATAAAGAGTCTAAAATACAACTTAAAAAACACTTCACACAATGTTAAGAATTCACAGAATAAGAATATGTAAATCACTCAATTTTAGAGAATCTTTTACCTCCAAGAGGTTAAAATGTCTTTTAAGGTGGGAAGTTTAATACATTTTTGAAGGATAAAACACTAAATTCAAAATAAAAAAAACAAAAAAAAAACAAAACTAATACACAAAAGGTTTGCTGTGTGAGGGTTTTAGGATATCCAGTGTGGTCTTGGAGGAAAGCCAGTATTTTCATTGTCCATCCAACTCCTACATTATATGTCCAAATTTCACCCCTTATAATGAATGCATTCAGCTAGTTTAAGTTGCACCAATTATCCTTAAGTTGCACACATTGTACATATGCCAAACTAAATGTACGTTAACCACACTGCAGCACATTTTACTACATAGTTACTGTATGTTGAAATTATGTATATTATTTACTGAAATTAAACACTTGGGAAAAAAAATCAATCATAAAATGTGCCATGTACAAAGATTATGGCACATTTTATATGCTTAATTTTTTTCCTCAATTAAATTCTGTACATAAAAATTGTATGCATTTTCACATTTCATATAGAACTGGGTGATAACTTGTGTTTACAAATATATTACCAATACAAAGCAATGTTTATGTATTAAAAGTAAAAAATGTTCTAATAGCTAACAATTTAATTAGATATAAATATATTAATAAAATGTATTATTAAAGAATTATTAAAACTATATATTATATATAATATTAATATGCACACATTAATCAAATGTACATAAACATGCAAAAAAAAATGTTATTACAGCAGCATGATCACAATGCAGTACTGCACTCTTCTGAATGCAGAACTGTAACAGTAGGTACTTACTGGGGTACAGGGCTACAGGGTTACTTTCCTTATGATGAGGGTCAGAGCTGTTATCTTTGCCATGGTGACCTGAAGATTTGCCATCATCATACACCACAAAAACTGCATACAGGACAATGGTGACAAGCTCCAGTATCAACGCCAAGATGGGAAATTTCAGTCTCATATTGGTGGAATATGCCGGCATGTTGAGACACTAAGCTGCTCTCTGAAACTTCCTCACTATCTGCCCTGTGCCTGCTGTGATCGGGGCAAAGGCTGAGATGTGGTTTTAACTTGGCCACAGGTTTGAGGATGACCAATGATAAGAAAGGCAAAGACCTCAGTCACTCCCCCTATTGCCTCTGTACTCATGGAGATTCCACTGCCCTCATGTGTACACTGATATACTAGTAAACAAGGAGCAAAACAAGAAGTGTCATTTAGTGCAAATGAGATTTTAGACTGAGGTATTGCTCCAGACATAGCAATTAGGTTTCAGCTTATGATGTTCATTAGCTGAGAATCACTTATCATATTTCATATATCATATATTTATTTACTCAATATTTACTTAATATTTCAGGTTTTGCTAGTAAAAAAAGAGGTAAAAATATACTGTAATTGTTGATTTATTGTTATATTTTGAACATGGATCTTCCTCAAGGTCTAAACACCAACTTTGACAAACAAGACATTGGACTTTTAACCCTATTAGAACTTAAACTTTATTTTCATTATTTACTATAAAATGTGATTGGAATAGCCCAGTACCAGAGTCAAAAACACTGTTATACAGGTTCCTATTTCTCCCAATTCTATACACAGCTTCATTTCTACATACACCATACCAACCACAACATTATGACTACCTCCTTGTCTCTACACTTACTACCTATTATGTCAGCTCCACTGACCAGACCTTGACCTTCTATAATTACAGGCTATAGTCCAACTTTCTCTCTGCATACTTTATCCTCCTTTCACCCTGATCTTCAATGGTCAGGACCCCACAGGACCACCACACAGCATATATCATGTGGGTGGTGGGTCATTCTCAGCACTACAGTAACACTGTGGTGGTGTGTTAGTGTGTACTTCACTGGTGCAAGTGGTTCAGACATAGTAGTGCTGCTGGAATATTAACTGTATGTTCTCCTGTATGGTCAGTCAAGTGCTCTGGAATCCCACAAGCTCAAAGCTTAACAGACAAGCAGCCTAGAAACACATTACACCACTTGCCTACCATTCATTTACTTCCTGTCAGAGAGCTAATCCCCCTCTTTATCAACATCTGAACTTTCCCCAAAGCATTTTCCACTTTTCTCTGTTCAGTAATATTAATTCATACTGTGCTATGCACCTCATTTACCAAGTGTGAGTGAAAGAATTTCTCAAGCCCCTTCTTGGTATCCATTTTCCTGAGTGTAGATCTTGTGTACATTTGAAATAATGACAGACATAATTACAAACTACTGTATTCAATTATCGATTCAAATACGTACTCAGTAACTAAGTGATATATAATATTTATTGAAGATGACTAATTAATATTAATGTCAAATCAGTTACTGATGAACAAAATTTAAATATTTTTGTGACACTTAACATAAAGTTGTTCCAAATGATCTATTCTGTATATATACTGATGAACCATAATATTATGACCACTTCTTTGTTTCGACAATCACTGTGTTGTGCTGGTCCAGACACAGTATTGCTTCTGCATTGTTTACACACTGTGTCCACTCACTGTGCACTCTATTAGACACTCTAACCTAGTTGCTCCACTAACCTAGAAGCTCATCTGTTTCTGCACAGTTTGTGTTGGTCATACTCTAGTCCTGCTCACAGGAAGCTGTTGGCTTGTTATTTCCGGTTGGTGGACTGTTCTCTGTCCATCAGTGACTCTGAGGGGTTTAAACATGCCAGCAGCGCTGCTGTGTCTAATCCACTCATACCAGCAAAAATGCTGAGAATGACCCACCAAATAATACTCTGTGGTGGTCCTGTGGGGTCCTGACCATTGAAGAACAGGGTGAAAGGAGAATAACAAAGTAGACTACAGATAAACAGATAGACTACAGTCTGTAATTATAGAACTACAAAGTGCAAATGCAGTATTAATGTTAGGGTTAATGTGTTTAATCTAAAAGAAGCAAGGTGGACTTTTTATTTGACAGTTATATGAACGAATCAACATTTATGCTGTTTAAATTGTTTTTATTACTTCTATAAGATGTTTTGATTTGACGAACCAGAGAGTTCTCATCTCTCCCATCTCACCCCTCATTGTTCGTGGTTTTTTTTTGTTTGTTTTTTTTTTTCACTATTGTTCTCTTATTTTCACTAGTAATCATTTGTACTGCCTCTCATTCTTGCCTATGTGTTTATTATTCTCTATGTATATTGCAGCTTCGTATTGAAAAGTGCCACTCCATTGAAGCTTATCTGAATGGGTGATTGATTATGGCCAGTAATCTAGACCTTTATGTTTATAATACACATCCTAGCAACAACACACTTAAAGCCAATATTTCTGTTTATATAAACTGATAATTACTGTGTTTAAAGAGTTGAGTGGAACTGAATGTGTGCCACTATTATTGTTTCAGCAGGAACAATTGCCTATAGGAAACTAGCCAAATGCAGAGGATCTGAAAAACTTACAAAAATATTTAAATGCTCCTGTCCAAACAAAGAGGCAGGTTTTTCTCTTATGTGTTAGTGTTACACTGCTTTGGGTGGATGAAATCTTTAAATGTGATAGAAATGTATTACACATTGAAATGTATTCTAGATACAGTAACCTTAGTCCGCTTTAAAGGCAACCAGTGTTTTATTCCAGGAAGAACAAGTGTTTGGTCTCGAATTAGGATCTGACGCTCACAAATCCATATTACAGTTTAGTAATATAATCTAAAGTAAATCATAATTTAGAAATCTTATCTTACAGCATTGCATATCAAGCTGGGAAATCCTACACTCTAAACAAAAGGACTGAAAGGAAAACTACTGATGTGAATTCTTGGTTTTGTAACAATAGTGGAAATTTTTAAGTGTTATTTAGAACAGCCTTTTAAAGGTTCTGAAAATAAAAACCTGGAAAACTTGGGTCTTTACTATCAAAGTCTGGTCTTCACCAGACAGGTGCATGGAAGTGTGTTTTACCTTTAACAAATCACACTGTGAGGCTGCTCATCGAAAACATTTTAAGTTTGCTCAAGCTAATGTGGATATGCTAAAAATACAGTAATCAATCATAACATTATGACCACCTCCTTGTTTCTACAATCAGTGTTTATCAACATTCACACCTCTATTGAGGTGTCCTGTGCCCATCTGTATAAAACACCTTAAATGTTTCCCTTAAAGGAAATGTGCACGATTCTAGATTCTAAATGGCTGTTATTTGAATTCATTTTTAAAATCAACTACACTCCTCCTTTCTGCCCTCCTTTATAACCTCCATGAACACGTGTTGCCAAACTAACAACATTGGATTTCGGACCAACAGAAATATGATGGAACCCACAGTGTTTGTGCTGAGGGTAAATTAGCAAATGTAGATGTAGATATTCAAAAGAAGCTCTGTGTACCCATATAAACACCTCTGTCCTGTGATATAAGGCCCATATAAACACCTCTGTCCTGTGATATAAGGCCCATATAAACACCTCTGTCCTGTGAGATAATACCCATACAAATACCTCCGTCCTGTGATATAAAATCCATATAAACACCTCTGTCCTGTGATATAAGACTCATATAAACCCTCTGTCCTGTGATATAAACACCTGCGTCTTGTGATATAAATCCCATACAAACACCTCTGTCCTGTGATATAATACCCATATAAACATTCTGTCTTGTGATATAAAACTCATATAAACACCTCTGTCCTGTGATATAAGACCCATATAAACACTCCATCCTGTGAGATAATACCCATACAAACACTTCCATCCTGTGATATAAAATCCATATAAACACCTCTGTCCTGTGATATAATACCCATATAAACCCTCCGTCCTGTGATATAAACACCTCTGTCCTGTGATATAAGACCCATATAAACCATCCGTCCTGTGATATAAACACCTCCGTCTTGTGATATAAAACCCATATGAACACTCTGTCCTGTGATATAAAACCCATATAAACACATTTGTCTTGTGATATAAAACCCAGATATACACATCTGTCCTGTGATATAATACCCATAATAACACTTCCATCCTGTGATATAAAACCCATATAAACACCTCTGTCCTGTGATATAATACCTATATAAACACCTCTGTCCTATGATATAATACCTGTATATAAAAAACACCATCCTGTGATATAAAATCCATACAAACACCTCTGTCCTGTGATATAATACCTATATAAACACCTCTGTCCTGTGATATAATACCTATATAAACACCTCTGTCCTGTGATATAATATCCATATAAACACATCTGTCCTGTGAGATAATACCCATACAAACACTTCCATCCTGTGATATAATACCCATACAAACACCTCTGTCCTGTGATATAAGATCCATATAAACACCTCTGTCCTGTGATATAAGACCCATATAAACGCTCCATCCTGTGATATAAAACCCATTAAACACCTCCTAGCTGTGATATAAAACTCATATAAACACCTCTGTCCTGTGATATAAAGCATAAACTCCTCTGTCCTGTGAGATAATACCCATACAAACACTTCCGTCCTGTGATATAAAACCCATATAAACAACTCTGTCCTGTGATATAATACCCATATAAACACCTCTGTCCTATGATATAATACCCATATAAACACCTCTGTCCTGTGATATAATACCCATATAAACACCTCTGTCCTGTGAGATAATACCTATATAAACACCTCTGTCCTGTGATATAATATCCATATAAACACATCTGTCCTGTGAGATAATACCCATACAAACACTTCCATCCTGTGATATAAAACCCATACAAACACCTCTGTCCTGTGATATAAGATCCATATAAACACCTCTGTCCTGTGATATAAGATCCATATAAACACTCCATCCTGTGATATAAAACCCATATAAACACCCCTGTCCTGTGATATAATACCCATATAAACACCTCTGTCCTGTGATATAAAACCCATATAAACAACTCTGTCCTGTGATATAATACCCATATAAACACCTCTGTCCTATGATATAATACCCATATAAACACCTCTGTCCTGTGATATAAAACCCATATAAACACCTCTGTCATGTGATATAAAACCCATATAAACCCCTCCTAGCTGTGATATAAAACCCATATAAACACTCTGTCCTGTGATATTAAACCCATTAAACCCCTCCGTCCTATGATATAAGACCCATATAAACACCCCTGTCCTGTGATATAAAACCCATCTAAACACCCCTGTCCATATGAAAATAATAAAACCACAAACAAAGCATCTAAAGCACAGTGAGGTAAAATCCAGCAGGGGCTTCTGTTCACACTGATTCTCATGGATTACAGTGACTGATTGAGGGGCATCAGTTTGGATCAGCCAGCTACACCAGCCAAGCAAATGCCATCCAGCATAACCTAAAAAATTATACATTAACCCAAACAATCCCTGTTTGGTCTGTTTGGCCTCAAAATTCTTTGCTAACAATGGAATAACATGAGAGCAATGTTAGAGCAAGTTAGGTTATAGCTAGGTTTGCGTTAGGTAGACTGTGGGTAAGCAAACATTTGGTACAAATGCTCATTTTAAGCAAAACAGTTTATCAGTTTATATTAACAGGGATTATCTGTCACAAACTGCTGGAATATTCGGGTCGAGCATCTTCTGTTTTTACCAGTATAAATGCCAGACCTTTTTCCAGTGTGCAAACAGACCAGAGTTCTAGCTACTTTTAAGAAAATGTAATCAATTGGAATGGTGCACATGTTTGTTTAGTATAAGGAATAAGAATTCCCCTTTTCTACAATAATTACTTAAGTGTATTGCATAAAATCTCTCAGACACTCCACTGAACTAAGGGAACTGTAAGGGGTTTACTGCAGTAAAGTTCTGCCATTCCCATGACAACAACCCATCAACAGCATGTGTGTTCATTCTGCAAACCCCCCTAAGCTCCTTCTTTTACATTCTGAAGCTGTTCCCTCTCTACAGTTTTCACATAAGATCTGTTTTGTAATTTGGCCCCAGGTTAAAGTACAAGAATGCAACTTGAATAATACTCATGTAAAGTACAGAAACCCAAGTACAGTATTATTCCTCAATCCTAATCAAACCTCAGTAAAGTACTTAAAAACAAATGTACAACAAAAAACTTTTAAAACACCATGCAAAATCCCGGAGGTTCTACTGACAGTCATTCTGGAGAATTATTATCCATAATGGTTAGTTCAATTCCTGTTTTCCCAGCAGAATCCCAGTTACTGCCCTGCTGTCACTGATTTGGAACAAACAACACAAGAGTCCTCCATAATTTTATAACTAGTGTCTTATGAAGAGCTAGAAACACAGGATGTGTGAATTTAAGAAATACGGTGTGTGTCATGACACAGGAGATACTTATCTTCTTTCTGGCTTTGGGACTGCCATGTCAACCCCCTTTGTTCCTGCTTCATTTCAAACACACTGTGTTTTTCTCTGGTTCCTTTGGGGTCAATGGAAACTTCATTGATGCTTAATTAATTGCTTTGTACTGTTTGTGTGTGACTGCATGCTGTATTTCTCAGCTCAAGAAAACATCTTAAAAGTGACACGGTCCCGCTCCATACCTGCAAACACACTGACCACATAACAACCAAGTAAAGAACTGGATATAAATAAAAAAGAGCTGAACTTTAAACTCATAACTAATGTTCCAAAACTGAGTGGAATTTTTCCCAAAGAATAAGTCTCATGATCATTGTCTACAATAAACAGAGTATAAAGAAAATGAGAAAACCTCAAAGGCATTTTGGAAACTATCTCTGTGCTTCATCTGAGAAGTATTGTGTGAGTGCCTAGATTTGATCGTTCCTGCCCCAAACCCTATCTGGATCTGACCTCTGCAAAACCCTAGCATTCCAGGAAATCCATTAGGCCTTTTTCTTTACTCACCAAATTGCTGCTTTAAAATGGCTCACCAAAGGAATTGTTCATTCTTTGTCTTAAAACATAAACAAATGCCTGGTCCTGACTGACATTTTTGAAAAAGAGGTGGCTGATTACTGACTATTCTGTCCAATAATGTCTGACAAATTGTAAAACCAGTACTTTATTTTGAATGGTCCTTTGTAGATGATTATAATAGCAACAGTATCAGTAACACATCATCAGAATAACAGCAGCAGCAGTAGGGTAGGGTCTGTATACTTTGAGATAGATTTCCTGAAGATGTTCTGTTGATGATTTACTCACAGTCAGTAGATTTATTGCTGATGTTACATGAAGTAGCCTACTGTGTTACTTCAATTAAAAAAACCTAACCCAGCCTTACCCTAAACCTAATCCTAACCCTCATTCTGGCCCTAATCCTAACCTTAATTTTACCCCAAAATCTAATCCTAACCCTCATTCTGGCCCTAATCCTAACCTTAAATTTAACACTAACCCTAATCCTAATCCTCATTCTGGCCCTATCCCAAAACCTTAACTTTAACCCTAATCCTAATCCTAATCCTCACTCTGGCCCTAATCCTAACTTCAACTTTAACCCAAAACCTAATTCTAACTCTTATTCTGGCCCTATCCCAAAACCTTAATTTTAACCCAAAACCCTATCCTAACCTTCATTCTGTCATTCTAACATTAACTTTAACCCTAAACCTAATCTTAACCCTCATTCTGGGCTTAATCCTAACCTTAATTTTTATCCAAAATCTAATCGTAATCCTCATCCTGGCCCTAATCCTGCCATTCTGAGTGACTCTGTGTTAGTCTGGTATGACACCATTAAGTCTTGGTGATGCTAATGTAGTATTAAGGTCAATCATAACAGTCTGCATGCATTCATTCCTGCATCATTGCTGTGACTGTCAGTTCTTCATTTAAACTAGTCTTTATTATAATTACTATAACTATGCCTGCATTGATGAGTACTATTTTATTGGTGCATATGTAAATATGAAACATATGGTACTTCTAAATGACTTCATAACTTGTCTAGGTGAGAGTTTGTGTGTGTGTGTGTGTGTGTGTGTGTGTGTGTGTGTGTGTGTGTGTGTGTGTGTGTGTGTGTGTGTGGTGTATGTGACAGATACCATAGTGCTGTGTTTGAGAATGGCATGTGTGTGGTGTGTGAGGGGGTGAGTCACAGAATGCACAACCAATCTGGAGCTGTGTGTGTGTGTGTGTGTGTGTGTGTGTGTGTGTGTGTGTGTGTGTGTACGTGCTTTGTTTCCTCCAGCCGAGCCTTCGGCCAGTCTTCTCACAGCCCATAATAACCCTGCTCTACTGATTTATTATAACCTCACTGCAGCAGAAAGAGACAGCTGCAGAACATCAACCCCAACAGAGAAGAGAAGTGAGAGACAGGAAATGAGATCTGTACAGTAATAATAATAATAATAATAATAATAATAATAATAATAATAATAATAATAATAATAATAATAATAATAATAATAATATCACTGTTCACTTTATTAGATGCTCCTACCTAGTTGCTCCACCTTGTAAAGTCAGAAGGAGAAGCTCTTCTGCAGAGTTTGTGTTGGTCCTCTACCTTCATCTACCTTCATCGTTGCTTCTGGTTGATGGACTATTCTCAGTCCTGCAGTGACCCTGAGGAGTTTAAAAACTCCACCAATACTGCTGTGTCTAATCCTTCATATCAGTGCAACACACCACCATGTCCGTGTGATTGCATTGCTGAGAATGACCCACCACCCACATAATATCTGCTGTGTGGTGGTCCTGTGGGGTCCTGACCATTGAAGATCAGGGTGAATGGAGGGTGGATGAAAGGAGGATAACAAAGTATTCAGAGAAGTAGATAGAACTACAAAGTGCTCCTGTATGATGAGTTGATAAAATAGTAGAATTACTATTCCAAATTAACAATATGGTACAATTTTAAAATGAAAAAAAAAAATGATGGGACAATTCTTTCCTTGGTGAAAAAACAACACTCATCAACACCTGGTTGAGGAAACAACACTGCTGAAGATGTAGGCTTTTCAGAGTCAACAATCAAGAGATGCTCGCATGAATATAAACACAGTGATGCAAACCACTGCTAACACTTTCTGACTGTGCTTTGTCAGGTCAGTGGAATTTATCAGTACATCTTTCCTGTGGTTGCTGCAGCTCCTCATACTGAGAATACACTCACTCTTTTCTCAAGTGTCAGTTTCTCATGTCCAGACCAGCAGTACTTCATATGCTCAGGGCTTTGAAGTGACACTGTAAGGACATCCACACTGACCTGCTCACTCACTCTGCTTTCATCCATCATGGCCATCCCAGCTGTTGGACTCATCGCCTGTACAAACACGGAAACCTCTTCCAAATTGTCAAAGACCAAGGCCTCTGAGTCTACAGTTTCATCCTTAGTGTCAGTTCATTCAGTTTGTGCACTGTTTGGCTGCACCAGCTGTATGAAGACTTAAACAGAGCCTAGCTACAGTATAAAGTGTTTCTAAGAGCCAATGTATTCAATCAAAATGAGTAGCAGCACAGGCAAACTGGTTTATTATGGCCACCTCCTTGCTTCCTAATTCCTTCAGCTCCTCTTACCATACAGAAGCACTTTGTTGTTCTATAATTACAGACTTACACTGGCTTCGTGGTGGTGTGTTGTGCTGGTATGAGTGGATCAGATGTAGCAGCACTGTTGGATTGAGAATCAACCACCAAAAAGAAATATCCTTCCAACAGCATCCTCTGAGCACTCATGAAGGACTAGAGGATGACCAACACAAACGGTGCAGAAACAGATGTGCTTCTGTCTCTGACTTTACATCTACAAAGTGGAGCAACTAGCTCTAATAGAGTGGAGAATGAGTTGACACCGTGTTTAAACACTCCAGTAGCACTGTTGCCTGATCTACCAGTACTAGCACAACACAAACTAACATACCACCAGTGTGACTGCAGTGCTGAGAATGACCCACCATCCACATAATACCTGCTCTGTGGTGGTCCTGTGGGGTCCTGACTATTGAAAAACAGGGTGAAAGGAAAACAAAGTATGCATAGAAACAGATGGACTATACATGTAACAACTGTTATGGTCATTTTAGCAAGTTTTTAGCAAGCAACTATTTGGAATTTGAGTTCATAGATGGAATGTATGGAATCACTAAACTAAACTGAGATATACTTTGTCCTAATTTTTCCCCAACACCTTATAACCAGTTCCACCTAAAGTGAAATCTACAGCAGTGACACATATTAAAATATGTGGTTTCTTTTGATGGTTTCAGAGCTACCAGTAACAACTGTCATTTTTATTTGATTGAAATTTAAACAAGCTATGAGGAACTGTACCTTCCTGACCTGTGTGCCTACTTATTTCAGAGCTGCCACAAAAGATTTGTGACCAATTCATGGCATATTGGAAGGTCTGGACAGAATAACAGTGTGCAGATATGTTCCATGAGGCCCAGGCAGGATAAGAGTAAACTCTGAGGATAATCTGTCATGTTCTGTAGACCTTTAGAATTTCAGCTGCTCCTGTTCAGCTTGCTAGTTCCCCCTCCCTATATCCCCCACCCCCAACCTTTCCTGTAGTGAGGGGTTGCAGGGAAAAAGTTGTGCATGCTGATAAGGGGTCAGGAGGAAAACTCACGCAGACCTGCAATCAGCGTGTTAGATGTTCGTAATCAAGAACAATTGGATGTTATTTTCTTGTTTATTCTGCGCTGGGTTCCATACATTACACACACAATGCAATACAGTGTCTGAAAGCTGTGCTGCATGCTAAAAAAAGTACTTATATTATCAGATAATGGAGCATCGACAATGACGTAGCTATGTTCCAGCATCACCATATATGTGGCTGTTCAGAAACTCTACTTAAAAGATCCTACAATCAGGGAGACCAGCTCTCCTTAACACAAGAGCTATTATTCTGAAAAACCCATTACAAATCAAACTGCACTATTTTTCTCTCTGACTAATAAGACTAATAAGTCCAGCTCTTGTTTAAAAAACAAAAACAAAACATTTTCCTTGACTCACAGAAGAAACACAGCCGTTTTGCCACTCAGTCCTTCCTCAGTGTGCTCCTGGTATTCCAACCAACACCGACCTGCATCCCACACGCTTGGTGACCTCATGACATCACAGATAGACTATGCAAAGGATCCAGAATATTTATACATACTAATTACACAAATGTAAACACACTAAATTAGAGAACAAACTTGTATTTTCATATTCTAGTCACAACATTCAAGTAAATGTCTATTTGGAATGACCTATAATAACATTTTCTGATAACATTTCTGCCTCAAAATGTAATTATAACATTTCAAGTAATTATGAATATTAATTTTATTAATATTATTATAGCTTAATGCAGTCATTTTATTAATGAAGACTTAGAGCTTTGTACCATTTAGGAATCCATACTAGTTATATATTGATCAATCAGAACAGTATGACCTCTTCCTTGTCTCTACTAGTAGATCAGACACAGCAGTGTTGCAGGAGTGTGTAAACTCCACCTTGTAGATGTAAAATCAGAGACACATTTTTTGTTGGTCATCCTCTAGTCCTTCATCAGTGCTCACAGGACACTGCCCACAGGACACTGTTGGCTGGATACTTCAGGTTGATGAACTAATCCCAGTCTAGCAATGACACTGAGTGGTTTAAACACAGACACATACCAGTGCAACACTATTGCTATTCTCTGAAACGGGACAAAACAAAAATTAGCTCTCCTCAACACAATAGCTCAGTGAAGTAAAGATGTGAAATATGACGTAAAACTAAAATTAGACAAGATTATGTTCAAGGGAAAAAATAATGGACAGCACTCAAAGACTTTAGTATATTTATTAGACTCATAGATAAAATAGGGCTGTTGGGGCTTTCAGGCCTTCCTCAGTGACACACCAACCAACAACACTATATACACAAAACCAATGTTATCCTACCCACTTTGTGACATCATGACATTGCATGCAATTTGGATTCACAATATTTAGCTTAAATATATACCAAGCCTCTCTCTGCAGGAGGTGCTTCTCACAGTCCCCACCCATCAACAAGGGATCAACATATTCTTGTTTTCAATCAGCATTTTGTTGTACCCTCATTGCAGACAGATTAACAAGTAATCTGATTCTGATTCTTCCCTGATTTCTTAATTTTGTTGCAAATGACAGAGTTGAAACCCTTTGAAATCTTAAAATGAAACGAGATAGGACCATGCTTTTAAGGCAAATAAACTCATTATCTAAATAATCCTGTGTGTATGCTACTGTGCATCCAAAAAAGCAGCACCACTTCCCGCCCACAGCCTCACCTGCGTGTTTTGTTCTTTTAAAATATGAGTGCAAATAGCCACACAACCAATGAGCACAGCAAGCTGTTGAACTTCAATGTTTAATCCTTTAGATAAAGTAAATCACATATATCTTAGCGTCTGATTGTTATTGTTCAACAGCAGGTTGAAGTCATTTAGTGAGAAATGGAAAAATCATCAAAACTCAATTCAAAACTGGAAGTATAACATAGACTATTTATAACCTTCTACAACTTTAAAAGTCATGTGAACCTAAAATAAAAAATGGCCATACATAGAGAGGCTGAGGAGATCATCCTGCTGAAACTGCCTGTATATCTAGATGCATTTACTTTCATTTTTGTCTGACAGTATACATGGCACTGTTTTTATGATGTTTTTATAGTGTTAATGTAATATTTTAATATACATATATACTATATATATATATATATATATATATATATATATATATATATATATATACTAAATATGTGTGTGTGTGTGTATGTGTGTGAGCCCTACAATGGAGTAGTGCCCTGTCTAGGGTTGTTTCCTGCGCTTGCGCTCAGAGTTGAGGGCTGGGCACTGGCTCCCCCATGACCCTATTAAGTAATAAGTGGGATAGAAAATGTATGGATGGATGGAATATTTTAGTATAAACCAAGCTACTGGATCCAGTAACATCCCTCCCACATTCACACTGTGTGCTTATAAGAAAAACACAAGGCTGCTTCCTACGAAATGTTCTTCTTATGTTTAACCATTTGGATGTTTCATGTTGTATACATAAGACATGTGCGTGTGAGTGAGAGTGTATCTGACTGCAGGATTCCTGAAGTGTCTCACATTGTGACCTTGCGGTGATGGAGATTGTGGCGTGCTTGTTTGACAGCAGCTTGGTGCTGATTTACTGCTGGATTTAGAATTACTGGAATTTGACATTCTGATAGAAAGCAGCAGGACGGGAGGTCAAAAACACAAAAAGTAGAAAAACGTCAATCTGATTGGACTGAAAAGATTATTTCAGCATTTTGATTTATGCTTATCACATTATTAAAGGAGAAGAGGTGATTGAAGCATTTCTAATTTCTGTACTTTTGCCCTCCTGGACTGTTGAACTATCTCAACATCTACGAATGTTTGACTTTGGTAGATAACACTCATCTAAAAAGGTCTATCTAACAAAGTCCAACATTCATAGAACACATTTAACACAGTCAATAGATTGACTTCACACACTTCAGTGGTCTTCTGCAACTTCTTTTAGAGTTGATCAAAACTGGTCCTTTCCATGTGTTTTTCTGCATAATTTATTAGCCTCCTTTCACCTTGACTATAATGTTATGGTTGTAAATAATGCAGCTTCTTTTATAGAGTGATCAAACTCCACATGCTCATCCATTTTTAATTATCTATAAGATAAATGGGAACAGCTAAAGACACTCTGAATGAGCAGTAAATTGGTGGAAATCTTTGTGAAATGTTATTTAAATTTAATTTGACTGTAATTTATTTATCAGTTTATCAGGGGGAGCTTCTGTAATAAATAAATGTAATTAATTTAATAATTTAAATGTCTCTTCAGTGATAAAACTCTTGCATCCAGATTGCAAAATTATTACCAGTGGAATGAGTTTCTAGTCTGATGTTTTTCTGGTTATCACATGATCACATTCACAACAGCTGTATCCAAACAGTCAAAGAGACTTTGCTCTTATTTCAGTTCGGGGTAAGTTCCAACATTAATATCTACCAAAAAATCTTGGACATATGCATTGGAAAGTTAATAGCAGATAAATGTTTTCGTAGTTTGATGTACTCTCTATTCACCATTATTTATAGGAGACAGTCACACATGCCAGATTTATTCAGGAGATCCTAGGTAACTTACATGAGTCTTCATTTGAAATATAAAAATGAAGAGAAATTAAATATTTGTATGAATCTGATCATGTTTTAATCAAAAAATGTACTTTTATGTTTTTGCTTAGAAGAACTAAAAATTATTTTATATTTCAGAAACCCTGTTGGAAATTGATCATACAGAGTGCAATAACTTTAATTAATTATCATTTGATTGTTCAGAAGTCCAAATACAGTACAAACCTGAATATCGTTTATTATTTGTGTTATTTACGTATCAGTATTATCCCTACTCAGAACTTTTATTCTGTAAATTGTACACTATGTGAGCAAAGAAAGAAAGCAAACAGAACATCCCTTCTTGTTTTCCTCTGTAACCCAATATCTGGGACAGTGTTATTATTAGCCCCTTCCCACTGATCAGTTGGAGTCTACATATAGATGCAAGCTGAGCATGTGCATGTAGACAGAGCAGTAAACATGCACTGGAAACCCCTTTTAAACTGGGATTTAATTCAGTTGGAAACAAGTGCATTTCTTGCTGTTTTTAGGGCTGGATTACTCACTGATAATTCCTCACACAATGATGAGACCACAATGGTTAGATAGAGTAAGTCCTGCAGTGTGTTCAATAGGTTATTCTGAGTTATGTAATCTAGAAAATGGCATGTAGCTGCCAGATCTATGGTTCTAAGAGTTAATTGATTTACATTGAGAAGCATTGTTTTCTAGTAAAGATTAAATCTGGTTTGCAATGATGTTAGCAATGATTTTTATCGTGAGGTAAACCATCCTAACATTCATGGTGAGTGTTCTTGATTTAATGTGGTGTTAGACAAAAATTCTGTCAGGTCTGTTATGGACACAGTATCAAGGGAACCATCTGACTGCGCAGAGTGTCAGGGCTCAGCCCACAAGGTGGGTGGTGGGGAAGGGGGTTCCTTGCTGACCGGGGAGATTCATCAACATTCCCTCTTCCATCTGGGGGTCCCAGTGGTCATTTTCCCAAAATGGAGGTGGGGGTGGTTGGGTTCTAACATTTGGGGTTTAGGCCAGAAGCCCAGACCAGGCTTCTGAATAATTCATGCCCATTTAAAGCATCTTTTAGCTGTCTTCTGTCTTCAGGTGTGTGTCAGATGTGAAAGTCGATGTGTGTGAGTGTGTTTTCTTGAACGCTTACTTAACTGAAATCTTTGCTGCTGCTGGAATATAAGCATCAAAGACTATTTACAATGAAACAATGTCACTTTAAATTTACATGACAAGCTTCAAAATGTTACATCAATACTGTCAATTATATAAATGACTGGTTTCAGTCTAGCTTTCAGTGTGGCTGATGTATGAGACCAGGGTCCGAGTGACACAGAGCTCACATTACCAAGGAAGGCTCTGTGCTCAAAGATATCCATGTGGATCCCACCCTTCTCTTTGATCCCAGGGTTTAATGATTTGGCCACTGTATCTTAAGGCGCAGTGCCGAGGAGAGGTTGAGCCAGACATGCTGGAGCATGGAGGGAAAAACTCATTTGCTAATTAGTGTGGCCCATTTCCTGTTTTATCTGTAGGACTTCCTCTGTCCTTATAAGATGTCTGAAAGCCAGGCCCAGCCTTCCATTTAGCTGCAGTTAGGAGAAGCCTTACTAGCCTAATTATGTCATGTTATGTAATATTTGTTATAAGGCAGTTCCTGATTACTTTGTAGTGTGCTGAGGTCCATACTGAGGATAGGGTCAGATCATTTGAGTTCATTGAGTTAAGAATGCAGTTCAGAAGTAATACTCAAAATGTAGTTCATACCTGAGCCATTCATTTCATTTCTAAATATTCATTTTGATTTCACAGGTGAGAAGCAGGGTCCAAACCAGGGTTAGATCTAGACATGGAACAAAAAACGTGACACATTTAAGATCACAGCATTTAATCCCACTTTTATTAAGACAGCAGTTCATTAGATTAAGAACCGGCTCAAATGAACCTAGTCTCAAAAATATTAAGGTAATATGTTGTTACATATTTTTTTTAACTCACTCAAATTCACACTGAATCCCATATTCTAGGGTTCATATCTCAGAGTAACCTACAGACATGAATTATCAGTGAGCAATCAAAGGAGCCTTCCAGTGCATGTGTACTGCTCTGTCTACATGTACATGGTCAACTTGCATGCAGACTCCAACTGATCAGCAAGAGGGGGTGAGGCTAATGAAATCACTGCCTAGATATTGGATTACAGAGTAAAGCGAGAAACATAATAAATTGTAGGTGCATGTAAATGTTTGGTTTATATTTATCTCTCAAATTGTAAATAAATATATCTGTAAATAGCTAAAAATAAAAATATATGGCATGTGTGACTGTCTCCTATAAATACTTTTCAATTTTTTTGGTGAATAAAAGTATGTATGAAAACATCCCACAGAATTGCTTAGAGTTCTAAAGGTTAAATAAAGCTAACAAAAGAACAAACATGTAAACATATGGTTCTTAGGTGTTCTTAGGCCACAGAAAGTGAAGAAATGCACAAGTCAGGTTTACTTTTATCTTCACGGCCCCTAAGACAATTGTGTGGGATATCCCACACAATTGTCTTAGGGGCCGTGAAGATAAAAGTAAACCTGACACTCAAACATGTCTTTATTTAATATATAGATATGGATATATAATTTAGATATTTGAATAAAGAAATCCTGTTGAAGTTTGATCATCAAGGTAAAAAAGACAAACAATCTCTGAATGTTCTTTATTATTCTTTTTTTATTCTAAGAAAAGGCCTTCACTTCTCATTTTTCTATTTTTATTTATTATTACAAAGTACACTAGAGACAAATGCTACAAGACTTTCATAACCAGAAGCCACTGCCATGGTAAGATAGGATAATTGTTTGTTTGTTATGTATACATGTATACTCTAATCCTGAGTTATGCAGCCTAGGAAATGGCATGTAACTGCCCATAACTTGTATCGGTATTGAGAGTTAACAGAGACAACAACAAACGTTTATCAAACAGATGATCCTAAGGGTAGAAATATGGGGATGAGAAAACTTTGATGTGTAGTGCAAACTGCAGGATGATGATGAAACCAGCACCAACATTACCACGTAGTTTTTTACACTACATTTCACAAAAATGACTGCGACTCACTGTATACTACTGTGGAAGACAAAAAAAGAAGCCAAAAGGGGGAAGGGAAGGGAAAGGAACGGAAGGGAAGGGAAGGGAAGAGGACTAAGGACAGTTGCCAGTGTGGAAATGTGTGCAGTATAATGCTTTATTCTACTGTAGATCAATATTCAACAGCAGCAATTGTGAAAAAATGTTGTTATTGTCATTTACTTTCATTCCTAGAATGCAAAGTCAAAACAATTTTCTTGAATACTTATGGAGTATTATGGAATATATTGTGTGTTAAAACCCATTAACAGCAGATAATGTGGGTTTCATTAAAGTAAACTTTGAAGTCCTCCAACCCACCCTTCCTCTGATCACTTATGAAAATGAACCATTATCAGCGTATCTGTACAGAAACACTGATGATTGTGGGAAGCATTTCCCAGAGAAATCGGAAGGCAGGCAGGGAAAAAAGGAGGAAAACATCCTGGTTGGAGGAACGCAGAGATCAGCCTTTGTGTGGAGGGAAGACAAAGATTAATTACAGTCATGTCAGTGAAGAAAAAAAAATGAAAAATGCGTTAAACCCCAGAGACGGAAAAGGGAGGCATGACTTCTCACGCAAAGACTGATTCTGTATGAGTGTGTGTGCATGTGTGTGTGTGTGTGTGTGTGTGTGTGTGTGTGTGTGTGTGTGTGTGTGTGTGTGTGTGTGTGTGTGCATTGCAGAAATATGAAATACATCAGAACTGGAAAGAGCAGTTTAGTGGGCAAGAGGAGAGAGAGGAGGAAAACGGATGGTGTTCATTTTACTGATTATGTAACATTGAAATTCAACACACCTGTTCGAATCAACAGACACCATTACTTCAGCAATCAAATATTACAGTAGATTCTAAGATAAAGCTTCTTATAACCCTTAGAAGTTGGGAGGTATTGTTATTTTGCAAGATGTTTTAAAGGTAATTACAACATGTTTATCATTAAGATAAAGCCAGACTTTTATTGTGTCAGAGTCAGAAAGGACAGAAACACACAAAGAACAAACAAACTTTTAGCACGATGGTTAATCTGTTCACATTCCATCACAGAGGTCATCGGTTCAAGGCCCTATCTGGGTGGAGTTTCAATGTTCTCTCCGTGTGTGTGTGTGAGTTTCCTCCCGGGATTGGAGTTTCCTCCCACATTCCAAAAACATGTTGAATTGGCTACTCTAAATTGAGTATGTATGTGTGAGTGAATGTGTGTTTGTATGCCTGGATATTGGCACTCTGTTCTGGGTGAAAGCCCCCTAGTGCTAAGGAAGTCCTCCAGGTGGACATATATTTCTGGTAGAGAGTATGCTTTGCATGATAGGCATAGGAAAGGCACTATGTAAAACTCAGGGGGTTCCCCTTTGATAATTTCTTTCAGTCTCAACCAGGGATGTCCTCCTTGTTCATTCCACATGGGGTGGGGGTCCATTTGATTATTTGTTCTGTGAACCAGAGCCTTCCACTGAACCCATTCACTGTCTCGCCTATTTTCTCAGTCCTCCTGATAGTCCATCCCTGGCATAACTAGATATCCAATAGTTATGATTCTGTATCTCTCATTTTATCCACAAATGCATGTGCAAGGCGTGAATTCTATTTCCTGACTTTAGGGGGAAGCAAAGGACCAATGAGCATTGCCCATTCTCACCTATTTAAACTACCTACTAAAAGTTAAAATACATCAGTGACCTTTGTTGCTGCCACTTATATAAAAAATTGACACATTCTTTATTCCTTCATTGCTGAACAGGACCTGTTACATAGACTGCTAACTGAGGAAAATACCTTTATTATTTTTATCGTAAAGAAAACACTCCACAGAGCATAACTTACACTCTGCTTCAGGCTGCATGTGTATGACCTACGCCTGACATTTTTTACTGAAGATAAGGGACTACTCCTTCTGTTGTCCAGTAATGGCAAACAGATTTTAGGGGATGGGGGTGATATGAAGGAATGCCCTGGGCCCTTTATCGAACTGTGAAGTCTGGCAAATATCCACATCACAGCTCAGCAAGACCCTGATATTCACACAAAAGGACCCCAGAGTACAATTATTTATTGGCACTGCACTGCAGCTGCATCGACCATTAAACATCTGAGAGTCTGTAATATAGATAAATGTGCACAAGGTTGCATAATGGGTTCAAGCAGCATGAATAACTGCACACATTTACTGACTGGTTAGTTGTTATACTCATAGCATTTTATGCTCAGTAGAATCTCAATCTGTACAGTATGGCATATTTCAAACAATGCCTTTAAACATGGGTCCCCCTTTCTGTTCCTTGGGGTTCGAGTGTTTTGTTGAAGGGAACAGTTGAAATTGCAGGCCAGGATTCTCAATCTGCATTGTCTGTACATTCAAAAGTCCACATCTAGCTGAGTACATTTCAAATGGATGTGTTTTTAATGATGGATGAGGAGGGGATTTTTGTAAACTTGGGACAGCCAGCTATTCCAGAATGCATTTCTCATATTGCTGTTCCAGTTGAAGAATGACCATGTAGTGTTCTCCTCTCCTCAGGAGTACCAGATGTGGGCATTTTATTCAATCCTCTTCAGGAGCATTCACAATATCTGCAGAGTGAAGTTCTAATATCAAATATTCAATACCCTCCCAATTTGGAGGTGTCAATTACCCAACCACATTAAGACTCTCCACTTATCACATAGGATGCTCCCTGACACCAGGAGGATGAAGACAAGCACATGCCTCCTATGATACATGCCACTGCCTCTTTTCAAACTGGGTCCCCGTCTCTGATACATTGGATAACAGACATCTGTGTCTACCAGCATTGCACTGGGTGTTGCGTGAAAGAGTATTCATGGCAAGTAGCAATGAAAATGCAATAATTTAATTAACTATTTGCAATGATCAGATTAACAGATTAGTTTATAATAATAAATTCTCCAAAATATTTCACAATAGTCCAAATAAAATTAAACAACACCCTAATTGTCATTTATTATTTTTTTGTTATTTATGTATGTATCCGTATTATCCCTTCTCATGGCATTATTCTGAAATTTGAACACCGTGTGAGCAAAGAAAGACAGCGAACAGCCCCTCCCCTCCATTGTCAATATCAGCAGTTTGTTATGATATGTATCTCAGGTCTGTAGTTTACTCTGATCCTGAGTTATGAAGCATAGAATATGGCATATAACTGCTCACAAAGTGCAACACTTGGGTTCTAAGAGATAAACATCCAATTCTTAAGCAGCAAATGAGAATAATGAGAATACAGACTAAAGTACTGGTAAGTGTCTTACTTTATGTACAAAGTTCCAGGTCCTGAAGTAGAGCTTTGTAGGTCTTTGACAGTGCAATTCAGCAGACACTGATGAACTCTCAGATCATTATCAGCAGCCAGTGTTTATCTTCATGTTTCTTTTTTTGCTCAACAGGAAGTTTTTTTCTGTTTCTTCAGGCTGCGGTTTCTAAACATCATAAGGATGAGTGAAGGACTGTGTTTAAACCTCCAATCAGAACTCTGCTCCATGGGGCTTGGTCTGAGCTTACTGATAGACAGCATGATAAATGGCACCATATCCTACAAGCTGCTGTTGTTTCAGTAGCAAATGCTGATTGGCCATCTGCAATGATTTCTGACTGGAATGAGAAATAATCACCATAAATCATCTGGCCTGGTAGGGAGTTTCAACTACAAAGAGACATGTATGAGGTAAATCAGGGCTGGAAAATGTGCTGGTGGTGTTTTCTGAGTATTATTATGTGTACAAGGAATTAATATTATTTTTATTATATTATATTATTAATTACATTATTATTTTTAAGTGAATGTATTAT
Organism: Acestrorhynchus altus; assembly: GCA_034509495.1. Lineage (NCBI taxonomy): Eukaryota > Metazoa > Chordata > Actinopteri > Characiformes > Acestrorhynchidae > Acestrorhynchus > Acestrorhynchus altus. The sequence goes on along the minus strand of CM067503.1, from coordinate 31,051,732 downwards.
TCCCTTCCCAGTCAATGTAATCAATACACTAATCAGCCAACACCAACATTACCATAAAAGAGCACTTTGTAGTTCTATAATTATAGACTGTAGTCCAATCAGCCATTAGGGTTGTGCTTTGTGCACTGCTGGTGCCGGTCCCAAGCCCGGATAAATGGTGAGGGTTGCGTCAGGAAGGGCATCCGGTGTAAAGCTTGCGCCAAAACCATAATGCATATCACAGGTATGACAGCCATACTGGATCGGTCAAGGCCTGAGTTAACAATGACCGCCTCTGGTGCTGTTGACCAGCAGAGTACTGGTGGAAACTGGACTACTGTAGGTCGAAGGCCATTGAGGAGGAGAGGATGAAGGTGAGATAGAAGGCAGTGAGAGAGAAGGAAAGGCAGGAGTGTGGAGGTTAGTGTAGGGACTCTCAATGTAGGGACAATGAGAGAGCTTACAGACATGATGGAGAGAAGGAAGGTAGATATTCTGTGTGTTCAGGAGGAAGCCAGAGGGAAAGGAAGGAAGGAACACTGGAGGTGGATTCAAACTGTTCTATCATGGTGTAGACAGGAAGAGAAATGGAGTAGGGATAATCCTAAAGGAACAGCTTGTGAAAAATATGCTGGATGTAAAGAGAGTGTCAGACTGGATTATAAGCTTGAAGTTGGAAGTTGATGGTGTAATTTTGAATTGTTGTCAGTTCATATGCACCACAGGTTGGTTGTCAGTTAGAAGAGAAAGAGAAATGTTGTATGATGGAGAGATTGGTGATTGGCGCAGACTTCAATTGACATGTTGGTGAAGGGAACAGAGGGGATGAAGAGGTGATGTGTATGTATGGTGTGAAAGACAGAAATGCAGTAGATCAGATAGCTGTAGATTTTGCAAAGAGAATGAAAATGGCTGTGGTGAACACATATTTTCAGAAGAGTGAAGAACACAGGGTGACATACAAGAGTGGAGGGAGGTGCACACAGGTGGATTATATCCTTAGCAGGAGATGCCACCAAAACAGATTAGGTTACATCAGGGATCAGCTTTGAGTCCCTTCTTGTTTGCAATGGTGATGGACAGGATGACAGATGAGGTCAGGCAGGAGGCTCCATGGACCATGATGTTTGCAGATGACATTGTAATCTGTGGTGAGAGTAGAGAGCAGGTGGAAGAGAACCTGGAGAGATCGAGGTTTGCACTGGAGAGGAGAGGAATGAAGGTCAGTAGAGACGAGAAAAAATACATGTGTGTGAATGAGAGGGAGGCAGGTGGAAAGGTGAAGATGCAAAGAGGTGGATGGGTCAACCATGCAGAGCAATGGACAGTGCAGAAAAGAGGTGAAGAAGAGGGTGCAGGCAGGATGGAGTGGGTGGAGATGGGTGTCAGGGCTGATGTGTAAAAAAAGGATAAAAGAAGAGTGAAAGGGAAGGTTTAGAAGACAGTAGTGAGACCTACTATGATGTATGGTTTGGAGACTGTGGCTCTGTCTGAAAGACAGGAGGCTGAGCTGTAGGTGGTGGAGTTGAAGATGTTGAGATTTTTGTTGGGACGATGGACAAGATTAGAAATGAGCAGATCAGAGGGACAGTGAAGGTGGAGCAGTTTGGAGATAAAACCAGAGAAGCCAGGTTGAGATGGTTTGGACATGTGTTGAGGAGAAATAGTGGATATATTGGACAAAGAATGTTGGAGCTGGAGCTGCCGGGCAGAAGGAGAAGAGGAAGACCTCAGAGAAGGTTTATGGATGTAGTGGAGGTGGACATGGAGATGGTTGGTGTAACAGTAGAGGAGGCCGGGGATAGGGCGAGATGGAGGCAGATGATCTGCTGTGGCGACCCCTAAAGGGAGCAGCCGAAAGAAGAAGAATTATAGACTGTAATCCATCTGTTTCTCTGTATAATTTGTTATCCTGCTTTCACCCTGTTATTCAGTGGTCAGGACCCCACAGGACCACCACAGAGCAGGTATTATGTGGGTGGTGGGTCATTCTCAGCAATGCAGGCACACTGAAAGGGTGGTGGTGTGTTAGTGTGTGTTGTGCTGGTACCAGTGGATCAGACACAACAGTGCTGCTGGAGTTATTAAACCCCTTAGTGTCACTGCTGGATTGGGAACCATCCACCAGCCAGAAATATCCTCTGAGCACCGATGAAGGACTAGAGGATGACCAACACAAACTGTGCAGAAAAGGATGAGCTTCTGTCTCTGACTTTACATCTACAAGCAACTAGGTTGGAATGTCTAATAGAGTAGACAGTGACTAAACACTTCAGCAGCACTGCTGTGTCTGATCCACTCATATCAACGCAACACACACTAACACACCACCACCCTGTCAGTGTTACTGCAGTGTTGAGAATGACCCACCATCCACATAATACATGCTCTGTGGTGGTCCTGTGGGGTCCTGACCATTGAAGAACAGGGTAAAAAGAAGGATAACAAAGTATGCAGAGAAAGAGATGGACTACAGTCTGTAATTATAGAACTACAAAGCATTATAGAACTTAAGCAGTCCTATTGGTCCATTCATTGTCAAATGAATAAATAACACTTCCAAATAGACCAACAGTGATATAATGAAGACAACTATCATTACACAGTGTCTTACAGTTAAAACTGCAACATCTGAATGGCAGGGTCTGTTAACTTTTTATACCTTTGTTACGATTTTAAAGACGCAGTAGCAATTCAGACAATTAAAATCTCTGGTATGTGTAAAATGTATTACATTGTTCTGAATAAAACAACAAACATTATAAGTGAATTTCATAATAAGCACATAATGATATCCTAAGAAAAGTGTTTAGATTGACAGTATGCAGTCATGTAAAAATGAATGGCATGATTGTTACAGTGTGGACACCTTCAGCTATGCAGTTTAATGTTACTCATCACACAGAGGGTGATGAAGTAAAGTATGAGATGATGCCTGTCTGCAGATGTCTGTATGAATAACTGCAAGGGTGTATTGCTTGTGCTGATAAGCTCCAAAGTATGGACCAACAGCATTATCAATTGTAGCCCAGCATTTTTGCTCATTTCTATCTCCCGCCCCTGTCAACCAGAAGAAACTCTCATCCTTATCTTTCCTGCTGAGGAGAAGAGCTTGAGGCTGCCCCCCAACGGACCGCTGGTATGGCACTTTGTTTCATTTCAATTCTGGATGTGTCCAAAACTGTGGCTTGTTCATTATAAATCATATGGTGTTGGCTATGTTATAATGTCTTCCAATATAAATTATTGGTAAAATGTAATTGTAATAGACTAGGTGCCATACACTGATCAGCCATAACAATAAAGCTTTGTTTCTATAGCCAGTGTTCCAGCTCCACTAACCATACAGGAGCACTTTGTAATTCTATAATTACAGACCGTAGTTCATCTGTTTCTCTGCATACTTTGTGTGATGAAGTAGGGTACTTTAACTGTAGGAGTGGGTAGTGTAGGGCGAGTAGTTACAGGCCCCGACAAATGAAGCAGGCAGAAGAATATTATTCTGTAGGTCATGAGTATATTCATCAGAATGGATATTTAGATATGTACAAATGTACAGGAAAAGAAAGAAAAAGAAAAGAAAATAATAATAAAACAATAAACTTCACAACTACAGGGTCTCGCTCACATTTGAAGCGATGCCTCGGAGCCTGTGTCCAGCAAAAAGGGTTGTGCCAGATGAAGCCCGGTTTGAGGCGTGTCATTAGTGTAAAAATCATGTGACTGATGACAAACAAGGCCTCGGACTCAGTGGGTCACGTCATCGTTTCATTTTGAGTGTCACAACCACATAAAGGAGGTTCGAGTCTCGTGGCCCTTTGTGGGTTTTGAGTTGGCGTTTGGTGTTGTGAGAGGTGTGCATTGATTAATTAGTTAGAGTTAGTGGTTAAAGTTCTGTTATAAAATAGATTAGATCAGCTATTATTATTTATTATTATTATTATTATTATTATCATTATAGACTTTAGGCTGGGGAAATTGTGTCTAAGAAAAGGAATTGACTCAGCCCCAACACTGTTAAAAAGCTTCTTTTTTTAACGTAAATCAGTAATTTATATTTGTTTAATCTGTTGCAGTTTCCTGTCTTTCAGTTCCAGCACTCTTGTACTCCCAGTTCCACAAGCATTCATTTTAAGTATTTATTTTGTGTTGAACATCACATTACTCAAATAATAAAATTTCCATGTACAAACACACTTCTATATACATTGGGACATTTTATACACAGATATCTGTCATATACTGTCATATATCATTTTGCACAGCAGGTGTCACTAGTGAGAACGAGTCAACAAGGCTTTGGGTAATGAACCTTTTGGTGAACTTTTGAGCTGGAAACCCCCATTGGTTCATGAAGCCTCATTTTGCCATCATTATCTCTGACTGATGCCTACAAAGTCATGTACAGGTCACTTCACACAGCTATACAACTTCAAAATACACACTCACTCTCCCCTTTACCTCAGAGCAGGTTTTATACAGGTAGCCCCTCCCCCTGGACTCTACCAATACCAACACAGGTAATGTTCATAATACAACACACAATGATTGTTGACACACAATCACATTCAACAATCATCATTCATCATTACCATTCACCAAACAGATTCATTATGTCATTTAAATTAAACAAGGACTATAGATATTCAACCTACTTCTTCTTTAGCCCTTCACAAATCCAAACTCCCCTCCCCTACAACCAGAGGTGGACTCACCCGGGTAAGAAAAAACTCTGAATTTTCAGAGGCTTACTCTTTTGCCCCTGGGTGGATGTGCACACTATGCAGGTGTGAACAGGTATGTGTGACCTTCCTGTTGATAAGGTGTATGTGAGCTTAATTCATTACACTTTATCCTCATTTCACCCTGATCTACAATTGTCAGGACCCTCATTATATAATTACAACGTCCTCCTGTATACTCAGGGGAGCTTAAAAAACAGTGAAAATGTTATGGTTGATCACTGAGTTGTGGAGAGTACTGTATGTTGTCTAAGTACTAAATGGAGCTTTCAGCTGGAAGATTGCTCAGCTCATACACTAATAACCTGTCACATGCATCAGGCCTTCCCAGCCTTACTGACCTTTACATGCTAAAATAATCAAATTTTTGTTACATTAAGGAGAGCTTAATGGGGGCATGCCAACTCAGATATATGTTTATATATCAAGGTGAACTGAATTGCTACTCAGGTCAGAATTGCATTAGCAGGTTGCTGAATGCAGCACATTTTCAGCAATGTGCTAAAAGCAGGTCTAGTGAAACAGACAGGTGCTTTAATGGCTCTGAACCCTGAAAGCAATTCAACCAGTGTGTCACTCTGCAGTGCTGGAGGGACACTGCTGCCCTGTTCATTACCTGGACCTTCAAGTTGTTTGTTAATAAATATTTTCCACATTTTCTACAGAATTAAATATGTTGTATTGTAATGTGTAATATGTAATTATTAAACAATTATACATTAAATTATAATATATATATATTTTGTACTATTGCAAGCTTGTGCTCTATTTCACTGCCATACTGCTTTTGCTTCAGTAACTATGTCAAAGTTGGTTCCACTAAGAAATACGAAGATAAAAGGTTCCAAGAAACCCAATGCCTTTAGCTTTCAAGGCACTGAGAAGGAGTTCAAACTGGATATGTACAGAAGAGCATCCAGTGGTTGAAGAGGCCAATTAAGTGAAGGCAGTGTGTGGCACTGGATAATTTGATTGTGTGATCTGCCAAGGTCCTGCCTCAGCAAGAGAGCTGGATTGTTGCAGTTTTGTTGCGACTTGCCTCTCTTTGCTCAGCTACAGTAGATCAGCCACTCAGCCCGCATGGCTACTTTTCTCGTAGTACACTTGGATGGATGGTCTGTGCATACCACTTTATTAGAGGAAAATTCAAACAGAAGAAGCTGTTCATTGGACCAGCTCTCTGACTCAAACTCTCTCCTCTACATAGTCCTCATGTAAGAAGTACTTACTACAATCATAGCATTGTGGCTGAACGCAGGATCCTCTTTTCAGTGCAGTGAGCCAGTGACGGAGAACCAATTTCCATTTAAGAGGCCTGAAAGTAAAAGGTATGAAAATGGATCATCTTTTGTTTCTTTATTCTATAAAATTCATTGCTGCATCCAGGGGGAATACAAAAGAGAACCCTTTTGCAGCAATTTTTGGGTGTCTTTTTCTTCTTATTCTGTGCAGGTAATGTACGCAAATAGGTGGGTATTGTTTTCATGAAACCACATGCTGACCACTAGAACAAGATGGTTCTACAGTGGTAAGAAAAAATTGTTTATTTTTAATTCAGTTTGACTGCCAGTGTTAAACATATATGAAACATTTGGTGTTTCATGTCCACTTTAACATAGATAAATGCAAATCTTTTCATTTTTCAGTGTCTCAAATTATTGCACAAGATATTTAAGATGTTTTTACACCAAATAAGATATACTGACACCAGCCTTAGTCAAAGATCTTGAATCTTTTGTCATCTCGGCTTCCTTAATTTTATAAAATGTCATAAAACTGCAATTACAGAACAAAACTCTGGAAAGGGCTTTTAATTAGAAATGATGCACACATGCACCGGAGACCTGTGGTGATAAAATTAAATAAAAATAAAATAAAATTTAGAAACAAAAAGCTAAAAACAACCCATCACTACAAGATTAACTTTAACAGAGAACATCTGGACAAAGTTTTGGACTTCTGGAACAACTTTCTGTATAGTTTTGCCCCAATTTTATGCTACACTGTTCAGACTTTCCATTGAGCACTACTGTGAGCCACTAGGTTGGGTGAGGTAGTAATGTGAGAATATCATGTCAAATTCTGTTATTGTGATACCTAATCTAAATGCCTGAGCATGTCATATATATCAAAAGTGATTAACCTTTTGAATTCTAGGCTAATTTTGTAGAAAAGTTCATTTAATATTCATTTAAACTGGGATTTAAGTTGGAAAGGAGTGATTTTTTTTCCAAGCTGAATTACTCATTGATAATTCTCATCAATGATGAGACAATATTTAATTTAGTTTATGATGTGTATCATGTCTGTATGTTACTCTGATCCTGAGTTATAAAGCCAAGAACAATGGCATGTAACTGCAGATCTCTGGTTCTAAGAGTTAAATAACTCTGAACAAGTGCACACTTCATTATGCAGAGTGTAATTAGTGCTGTGTAATTAGATGAAGTGTAGCAGGTTTTGAATAAAAAAGTGCTAATGGAAACGGGTGAGGGAGAGTGAAGAACAGCATTTAAGAATCTGCCACTACTTAAAGTATTTTGTCTCCATGTACAAATAGTGTAAAATTGTGTATTGTGAAAATGTATAAAAGTATCGGGATATCCTGTTAGTATTTCACCTGAAATATGAAAATAAAACCGTACAAGGGCTGGCAACCTGTGTATGTGAGAGGGGGTGTATGAATCTATTTGTAACATTGCATCTATACATTTTTATATTTTGTTTTTACTTTGTGTTTAAAGGACTTTACAACACATTGACGTCTGTGTCTTTGATTTACAGATGAAGAGATGGAAAGGTGTCGTCTTTCAGTTTCGGTATTTTTAAGGGTTATGTATTTTACAATTTAGAAAGCATAGCACCTATTTTGCACCCTTAATATTTCAAAGTAGCATTATGGAGAATTGGAAATGTTACTGGGCACACTTTTACACCATGCCACTAAACACAAACTCATCAACATTATCCTAAAGGTGTTATTTTAAGGTAAAATTACTAAAGTATGGTATTCCGTGCACTTCAGTATCCTGTACAGTTAACCATTTCCCTCGATTTAAACACTGAAATACATCCAGATCACATGCTAGATATAATCCAGTGTAATTATTTATTCCTCTGTCAATTAAAAACCTTTGTGTGACCAGCTATTTTTTTAGCCTTCAAATCCTGATATGTAGTGAAAGAGTGGCATGTAAAAAGAGGCTGGAGGAAGTGATACGAATGCCATTGAAAGACTATGGGGTGTACAAATACAGATGCTCTGCTCTGATTTGACCGAGCATAGTTTTTTCAGTTTTTCTTTAAAACTATTGGTCCAAAACCAGCCAAACAAACAAATTTGGTTGCTAGGCAGTTATTCCATAGTTCAAACAATCATTACAGCCTGTATATTTCCAAAAATATCCACTGAAAGGAAGAAAATACAATAATGGTGTATGGAATTCTGTTATCCCTCATTAAATAAAGATGCTTTTTGAATTTCTTTTTGGTTGCCATCTGTGACGAGTTTGGTTTATTCTCCAACTATATAACTATAATATAACTAAACACACAAAACTGAAGAAATGTCTTTTAAACATCATTTGTAAAAATCTAAATGATTAGAAATTGCAACATTCCTGTGAGGAAAAGGTTAGGACACCCAACATTACTACTTAAAAGGCCTAAAATTAAAATCAGGTGCAGCCCATCTGCAAATGATTATACCATCATTTAAACCTCTGACATTAATTTGGCTTGCTTTTGATTGTTGATGTAAGTGGCACCACAGCAAGATCTAAAGACTTTGCTGAGACCTTCAGAAAGTGGGTGGTAGATGTAAATGAGTCTGAAAAGAGACTGACAAAGATCTCAAAACAATTTGAAATCAGCCTTTCCACTTTAAAACAACTGCCAACATGGCCAGGTCAGGCCATCCTGGCAAGATGTGTAAAGAAGTCTCCAACAATCCAAAACTGTCATCACAGACATAGAGGTAGCTCTTTCCACAGTTTATGATGAAATGCAGCATCTACCATCATTTTCTCTCCATCACAGAAAATACTGTGAAATCTTTATTGTATCAGAGGAGAAAGAATTCTGCATGGAGGAGTGGGGGAAAAAATTTCTCCTTTCAGTTGAAGTCAGACTCACAGACGGTTATAGGAAACATCTAATTGACATTATTTCAGCCAAAGGAGGAAATACCAGTTATTAGGGCACAGTTGCTCCTAATGTTTTCCACACAAGCAGAAATGTATTTCTATTAATTACGTATAGCAAATACTTTTTGGTGCTATCTCTCAATATAGGTCAAATGAAGATTATCCACCGTTTTAAATATAAATATCATGTATTTTAAATATAAAACATGTACATGCCTTGTAGCCAAAATGAATGAAATACTGTCATCAAAATGATGAGTATTTTTGAAGATTAGGATTATTTTGATATTAAACTGCCACATGAGGGCACTAAACACACAGTGTTTAACACTGAGCTGCTAGGCTTCTTTCCCCACCTGTATTCTGCCACTCCTGCCTACCTATGGATGGAGAGCCTATGCCTAGGAACTACTAGGCAGAGTTAGTACATGGGGGTGGGGCAAGTCTGAATACAGGTGGGCAAAACAAATCTCTCTTTGACTGCACCAGCACACGGTGCAGCATCTACCTTAATACCAGCTGATGCTATTATTTCAAACATCAAACACTGCATGTGCCCAAAGAGACAGAAATATGTGATGTCTTAGTTCCTTATCCCCAACATTGGGGCTGTGCAAATGCTCTTCATCACCACCGATGAAGATTATGTGAAGATGAGGATGGTATAAGAATGTCAGCACTGAAGAAGGTAGGCTGCTCCTGGGATTCATTTGCACGGGTGGTGTGTGTGGATGCAGCTGTGATAGTGCTGCTTTGATGGACAGAGCCAGAGCAGATGGGAATGTGAGTGGGAACTGCTGGAGTCCACATAGAGTGATGTGATGAGTCAGGATTCAGTCCAGTTTAGCTGGTCTTGCTGACCAGACAACCTTCAGATCCGAGAGGGAGGCTGAAGGAGGAGAGATCATATCAGTGATATTTTATATGTTAATGTTTGGTATTGGCCTTAGAAGTCCAATAAAAGGAGTCACTTCACTACCCCTTCAAATGAATGCATTCAGCTACTTTAAGCTTCACCCAGATGTGACACAGATGTGCGAATGCGCACAGATTGTCTAGTCCCTGTAGAAAAGTGTTTCCAATGGAATAGAACACTCTGGAGCCTTGAACCTTTTGGCACCATGACTAATGCCAGGGGTTGTCTAGAGCCCTGGCCCTGGAGGTTTTCTGCCCTGCACTTTTTAGTGGAATCCCTGCTCCTCACACACATGATTCAACTGATCAGCTCATTCACAAGCCCTTTTTGAGTTGCAGAGTGCATTAAAGCAGGGAAGACACTAAATGTGTCTCCAGGACCAGGGTTGAGAAACATTGGTTAAGAGGGGTACAAAGCCCCCAGCATTGAGCTGTGGAGCAGTGGAAATGTGTTTTCTGGAATGCAGTTGTTCCAGGGCTTTTGAGAGGGGAGTTGGGGAAGAGGTGGACTGGTGATTGACCAACACCCTGACTTCAGTAACATACTTGTTGCTGAATGCAATCAAATCCTCACAGCAGTTCCAAAATCTAGTAGAACGTCTACCAGTTACTCTAACAAAAGCTGAATAAACACTTTTTAATACCCTTGATTTTGAAAGAAACAATGAATAAAGGGGTGTCCCAATACATCTGTCCATATAGTGTAACTTCTTCTATTAGTCCTTCTATCCTGACTATCTATCTAACCTCACGTTTAAGGGTTTGTGAAGTGCTATGTTGTCTTTTTCTCATCTCTCTCCACCTTCTGCTCTTCTGATAAGCCAAACTATCGTCCTTTGTTTATGAATCCACTTCTCTGTATTGTTTCCATAATCGTTTTTCCATTTCCCACAGGTGTTACCATGGATACTGCGCACACACTGCTGCCTTTTCCTTGACAGGAAGCTTGACTCAGGTAAGAGGAATGAGTGAGGACAAAACACAGAGGTGGGGGGAGGTGGGCACTTTGAACCCACTGAACTTTTGGTCCTGAACTCTCAGGTGAATGGTGTGTGTGTGTGTGTGTGTGTGTGTGTGTGCGTGTGCGTGCGTGCATGTGTGTGTGTGAGACAGAGAGATACTCTCTTCATGAATTAACTGGAATTCATTAGTGCTTGTATGCACCAGTTCATCCAGTATTTGTTCTGAAATCAAGAGTGTGTGTTACTCTTTGCTGAAGTAACAGCTTCTACTCCTTTGGGATGGCTTCACACTGTGAGGATTTGATTGCATTCAGCCACATTGGATTACATAGGAAATTACAAATTACACCTCAGCACCTCACAGTCCAGTTCCACTGATGTGCTGGTTTAATCGACCTCAGCCTCACCATACACTCCAACAAACATTGCCCTGAAGTCAGAGATTGTTCACTCGCTCAACGCAGACACTCCATTGTGATTAAAAAAAGTGTTAAAAATGATCTTGCAGCAGGTTTCGGCACCCTCAAAGCTGAGCTACAAGTGGGTGAAATGGAAGTTGGTAATGTAGCAACTACTCACTCCCACAGTGTTCAAATTAAGTGGAAGACATGGAAGATAGGGTGGCATGGTGGCACTACAGGCAGTATTTGTGTGTCACACAGTTCCAGAGGCCTGGGGTTGTGGGTTCCATCTCTGCTGTGGTCACTATCTGTGATGAGATTGATTGTGTTCTCCCCCGTGTCTACGTGTGTTTCCTGCCACTTCCAAAAAATGTATGCGGTAGATGAACTGGCCATGCTAATTTGCCCTCTAGATTACAGTGTGAGTGTGTATGTGGTATCCTGCGATGGACTGACACTCTTTCCAAGGGTTATTTCTGACTGGAGGTAAGCTTTCGATCTAATGTGACCCTGTTCAAGAAGATGCAGATAAGACAATGACTGACTGACTAGGAAGGTGGCTTATTACATGATCAGATTCTGATTGTGATTGTCCAGAAAGCTCAGACTGGGATGCATTGATACAAATCCGATTGTAATTACATTTGAAATCACATCCTATTCTGTGTATTAAAATAATTTTGGATAATAATACAATCTGGATATGCCAAAAATCTGATTTGGACGAGCAGTCTGAACATAGGTGTTTTCACCTCTTGATGGCTATGTGCAGATACTCAAGAGTGTTTTATTTTAGTGATCAGTGTTTTCAATGAAGATTGTATGTGCAGTAGGTTCACATTAAAATATCAGTATATAGGGGCTCTGAGTGGCTCAGTGGTCTAACGTTCTAACACTATGATCCGAGGCTTGCCGGTTCGAATGCTTGATATCAGTAGACGGAGTCCAAGAGATCAGAATTGGCCATGCTTTCTCTGGGTGGGTAGATGTCTCTCTCTCCTTCACCCCCAGTGCGATACTGGTTGGCACAGGTGTCTGTTAGCTGTTGCATTGGAGCTGGGGACATGCTGCAATCTTCCAAGCATGTTGGCTGCCCAGCAATAATACAATTGTGGCAGTTTGAGGCCGTGGCTGGCATCATATTTGTTGCAGGAGGCTTTCTATGTGATAAGGGGAGAGAGTCCTAATGGGATTGGGTAATTGGCACTTCCAAGTTGTGAGGGAAAAATAATTGATCTGGATAAACTAATTACTTAAATAAGTATGTATTAATTAATTGCACCTAACAGAGGATCTGAGTTGATGTTCTTCATCTTTGAAGTAATCCCTTCCTGGCTAAGGCACTGACAGCAGGCTTGGTTTTGAGATGAGCTGTACGTACAGTACGTTGTCAGAGACTTGCATTTTTTTATTCATTTGTGGCTGCTGTTTCTATGGAGACTGTGGTTGATCGTATCAGAGGTTGGCGTGGACATGCTTTCAGAGTACCAATACTGCTACAGTAGTTGAGTGAGTCACTAACTCCATCTGGGAATGCATTCTAATCCGTCCTTCAGTATCCACACACTGGAGCCAGTCGGATTCTAAAGCTCTTGGAATGTTGAAATCTTTGTCATCACAAGCTGTCAGCATTTTTATCAGTAGGTGTTGGTATAATATAGACCCAGTGTGAATGTTGGCGTGAGATGTTGCAGATGTGACTGTGCTTGATTCTAGCTTCCATGAACTATTTCTAATGAGTGATCTTATCATGGGTGACCTGCCTTTGTAGTTCTTCCAGGCTGACTCATCACTTTCTCTCTGTATCTCTCTTTGTCTTTCTTTCTTTGTCTCTCAAGCATGCTAATTGCTACTGCTTTGATTTCCAAATGTGAAAGTGGCTGCAGCTGCTGCCCTTAATATGGGACAGAATTAGAGGTTGGGGGGCAGTTTTTAATGTTTGTGTTGTGACTTGAAAGAAGGGGCAGACATGAAAGAAAAGCACAGCATGAATAACCTGACTTTATTAGAACTGACTGGGTAACATGACTAAAGATATCAGTTCATTTTGTGCATTTTATTTTTTGCTGGTACAGCATATTATCAGGTCACTGTTTAAAAGTACAGTGCCTGTGACTGACCACTAGATGGGGCCATTTTAAAATGCAGATATCAGGTGTAGTCTGCGTTCCACTCTTTTTCCAAGCAGCATTTCAGACAGCAACTAGGACATTGTGCTGTTGATCAGATACAAGGGGATCTTAAAAAAAACCAAAACATTATCACAAAAAAAATTACTTTTGTTTGTCATTTATTTCAAAAGGTTAAAGTGCCACATTTATTTTATTCATTACACATAAAGTGAAATATTTCAAGCCATTTTTGTTTTACTTTTGATCAGTCAGGCTTACAGTAAATAGAAAATGGAGTATTTCATTTGGAGTTTGAGTAAATGACAAACAGTATAAATACATTGTCCCATTCAGCACACACAACCATGATCAAGGGAAAACTGCTGACCTGACAGAGAGCCAGAAGACGATCATTGACCCCCTCCACAAAGGTCAGCCACACAAGGTCATTGCTGGTTATTCTCAGAGAGCTATATCAAAGCTTATTAATGGAAAGCTGATTGGTGGATGCCCAAGAAAAATATATTCAAGAACTTGGGGGAGCTTCGCAAGGAGTGGACTGAGGCTGGTGTCCATGCGTCAAGAGCCCCCACACACAGACATCTCCAGGAAAAGGACAACTGCAACATTCCTAATATCAAGCCCCCCCCCCCCCCCCCCAACTGGACTAGTGGACTGTGGAGGATGACTCGAGAGGTGCAGAATCCAAGGTTTCTGAAGTCCAGTATGAAGGTTCCCGGTCTGTGATGGTTTAAGGGGGCATGTTGTTGTTGGTTTTATCAATCTGCTGTCAAGCTTTATGAAGATTCAGAGTTCCTTTTCCAGCGGGACTCCTGCCATCCTGCCCACAATGCCAAAATTCATTACATACCCTATGAAACTGTCAGGTCAGCAGTCTTCCCAATGATTGTGGTTGAGTGTTCTGAAGTAGATACAGTTATACTCCAAATTAAATATTTGAATTATTTGAGAAACTGGATTTCTGACTTCCATTAGCTATAAGACATACTGATCAAAAGTCAAACAAAAAAGGCTAGAAATATTTCATGTGTAATGAATATAAATTAGGTCAGTTTTTTATGAACATCTTTTTCATGATATTTTATTTTTTTTGTTGCATTCATATACAGACATGCCAAAAGTCATGGGATAAAAATATGTAAATTGATGAAGTGGTGTTCAGGGCTTCAGGCCAAAATTTATATTTTTTGCTCAGCGGCCATCTTCACAATGCCACCAGGCAGCAGGCAAATTGTTTTATTAATTTTGGTAATGGACATGACTTCTAAACTGTAAACAGATGCCATGTTGAGCTTTTGTTGAGTGTTGGGTGTGTTTATATATGACCTCTCTGGTTTTGCAGCATGCAACACCATCATCCTGTCATGAGAATGCATCCCACACCAGTATGGAACCATCACCTGCACAGTCCCTTGCTGACAGCTAGTGTTCAAGCTTCATAGGGTCTGCACCACATACAAACCCTACCATTAGCCCCAAACAATTAGTACCATGACTCATCTGGCCACAGCACCTTGCCAGTGCTGTAGGGTCCAGTTAGCAACCTCACCAGCAGAGGTGAGTCACTGTGGTGTTGTAGTGTTAACAGAGGAATTCTGATGGGTCTTCTGCTCCTATATCCCATGGAAGGTAAATGCTGCACTGACCTGTGGTATATGGATGTGGGGGTCCTACATTTAATATGGGTGTGATTTCTGCGAGAGTTGCTTGTCTGTTACCACAGACAATTTGAGCCAGACGCCACTGGTCACGATGATTGAGCATGTGTGGGCGGCCACTACACTGTTGACTGTGGGTTGTAATGCCTTCTATGATGTATTCTTGGAAAGTATGTGACAATGTGAATGTTAAATGCCCACACAACTTCAGAAAGCCTAATCCCACTATCATTAACATCAGTTCATGTCACCTTACAATCAGCACGCTTGCCAGTATTCAAACTCACTCACAAGATAACACCTTACATCTTATACAGGTGTGCTGTTCCCAAGTCATTTCCTGAAGCAATGCCACTTAATTAACCATTGACAAACTGTGATCATGTGGTCTTTGGCATGTCGGTGTATTTAGCCAGTTGCAAGACCTTTTTCACTTTTTAAACACCAGAGATCCACACTGCTGACAGTTACATGCTATTTTCTAGGCTTCATAACTCAAGAGCAGAGTAAACTACATGCACAATACATACTATAAGACTTACCCAATCTAACTGTGGTCTCATCAGTGTGTGATAAATTATCAGCAAGCAATCCAGCTCAAAAACCAACTAAAATCCACTCTAATTAAATCCCAGTTTAAAATACCAAAGGAGCTTCCAGTGCATGTTTATTGCTCTGCCCATGTGTACATGCTCAACCTGCATGCATCCAGATATTGGGTTACAGAGGAAATGAGAAGGGAGCAGCTGTTTGCTCTCTTTCTGTGTTCAAATGTCAGAATAAAAGTCCTGAGAAGTGATAATACTCATACATACATAAAAAAGAAAATAATAAAGGATAATCTGTTAAAGTGTTTTTAGTTATAAGCTTATAAGCAAAAAAAACCCTTCAAACAAATATTCAATTCATACAAATATTCATATACTCTTAATTTGTACATCTCAAATGAAGACAAAATTGAGTAGCCTAGGCTCTACTGAAAATAACAATATCTGGTATCAGTGACTGTCTCCTATATATACACATCATTATCAGTTACCAGTGTTCTCAATGTAAGCCTGACTCAAGTCACAGACTGAAGATTGTTGGTACTGCAGAGCTTAATGTTTTCCCACACTAGCAATGCCTGACACTCAATGTGAAGCGTTTCCTGGGTTAAAAGGGTCAGGAGAAAAGGGACAGACCAGTGACCCTCCAGATTTTGGGTAATAAGACTTGACTCTCCACACCTCAGGTGTGCCCAGCATGCTAGCCTCACAGCAACAGAGCAATTAACATGTTAAGTGCAATTAACAGTGACTGAATGATGAATGTTGAATGCGAATGAGAGTTGAGGACCAAACTGTATTCCATTCCACAGGTTTCATTAAATACCTTAGATTAAAGCAACACTGTGTAGCATTTAAACCTTAAATACCTTTAAAATCACTGTGGTGCTGCACTGACTACAATAAGGAGAATAATGTCTCTGTTATCACTATGGGCTCAGCATGCTGCTGACTGAACTATGTAATTCTGGTGAAGCAGACAGGATCATACTCATGAGAACTGTTTAACACTGTATAACTTGTGTCATAGTTGTGTACAATCCTGTAATATTACTCTACGGTCTTTCATGTTCTGTTCTGTCTATCCAGAAATGCATGTGTAGAGTGAGTTCTTTACACTTCCGACTGTAGGGGGAGCCTCGAAACCAAGAAATCCCAGTTCTTGCATAATGCTCCTTTGTATATCCATTTCATCGTAGTACAACAGTAGTGCAGTACACACACACACCTCAGCCAAGAATGTTTATGGAGGACAAAACTCAATTTCTTTACTTGCCCTGCCTTCCTCTTCTGGTTAGTCCCAGGGATGAAACTGGTGACTTTCTGGAACCAAGCACACTTCTCTAAATTATAGGCCTCCCTTGGGCTGCTCTTTTTTCAGAACGTTCTGCAGTGTCTTCATCAAACACAGAGCAACAAGTGCTTTCATGCACCTTCTTATGAAGTGAGAAAATGTTGTTCACTCATCATTACAGAGTGTGAGGTTTCCCTCCTCTCTTAAAGGAAACACCCTTAAGAAGTCTGTATGACTTCAATAGTGCACTGCTCCAGTAATTACTAGAGCAAGAAAAAAGCACCTGTAATATAGTGTAATATTTACGTTTTTCACTGTCTGATATGTTTTGTAATCTGAGGGTGGGATTTATCTTTGATGGAAATGGAGTGTGCCAAGAAATCTAATAAGAACATCTTTCAATTAGCTGCATCTGACATTTATAACTTTTTTGAATTGAAAACTCGTCCTGGGTGTGTCCACCAGGCTGACTTTCTCACTCACAATTCTGGGATCTGATATATTATTCAGTGCTTTTCTACTGGACTGTAAATATGAAGTTTTAAAGTGCTGCTGCCCTGTGTTTAGCCCGCAGCAATGGTTATAAACAGAAAAAAGAAATCTTTTATATTGAGAAATGCCTTTTTTTACATTTTCACTTGCCATGTTTATCCCACAGGACCATCATAGAGCAGGTATTATGTGGGTGGTGGGTCATTCTCAGAACTGCAGTGACTCTGACATGGTGGTGGTGTTAGTGTGTGTTGTGCTGGTAAGAGTGGATCAGACACAGTATTGCTACTGGAGTTTTTTAATCCCTCTGTGTTACTGCTGAACTGAGAACAGTCTACCAGCCTGAAATGTCCAGCCAACAGCATCCTGTTGGCAGTGTCCTGTGAGCACTGATGAAGAATGAGAGGATGACCAACACACACTGTAGAAACAGATGAGCCTCATGTGTCTGAGTTTTCATCTACAAGGTGGAGCAAATAGGTAGAAAACATTCCAGCAGCACTGCTGTGTCTGATCCATACAACACACACTGACACACCACCACCACGTCAGTGTCACTACAGTGCTGAGAATGACCCACAACCCACTTAATACCTGCTCTGTGGTGGTCTTGTGGGGCCCTGACCATTGAAGAAAAAGGTGCAGGCTAACCATGTATGTAGAGAAACAGATGGACTACAG
Source organism: Acestrorhynchus altus (assembly GCA_034509495.1). Taxonomy (NCBI): domain Eukaryota; kingdom Metazoa; phylum Chordata; class Actinopteri; order Characiformes; family Acestrorhynchidae; genus Acestrorhynchus; species Acestrorhynchus altus. Next base: position 31,033,783 of record CM067503.1, on the reverse strand, counting down.
TCTGTAATCATACAACTACAAAGTACTCCTGTATGGTAAGAGGAGTGTTTAATTTTGTAATGATTTATATTCAATTACCTCTCCAATTATTCTCAGATAAAGAACAGAAAGTAATTATTCACATCTCAATCAACGACATCCTTTGTAATTCAGAACAATGTACAGCATTCCTCTAGGGAAAGAGCTATTTGTCAAGATGTCTCCTGGCCTTGAGCTGGCCATTGGTTAGCCAATAGGTGCTTCTAATCCTTGCTGTAATTAAGACTCACCTTATTCAAATAAGGGCAGAAACAAAAATAATGGTCTTGTGTTGAGCTCTACCTTGAATTAATGCCATAAATCACTCATAGGAGTAGGCGGCAATGAAACGGTCTCAGAAGTGTGGCTCTTTCTGTCCAGGGAGTGCATTGATGCTGTGTCTGATGCTGTTATTTTTACCTCCCAATGTTCTCCTCCAACTTCCCAAATGAATGTTCTCATTTTTTATTTCTTGCCATTTCTGGGTAGATTGACTAGAGATCCAAGATAAAGAAATATGACAGGGATTCCATTTGTTTCAAATAAAATATTATTATAACCTCAAAATATAAAATTGTTCACTGATTATCCATAATATAATGTATTTTTTTCTACTCTCAGTGTCCATTTTATCAGCTCCACTGACCATACAGGAGCACTTTATGGTTCTGTAATTAAAAACTATTCCATCTGTTTCACTGCATATTTTGTTATCCTCCATTAACTCTGATCTTCAACAGTCAGGACTCCATAGAACCACCACAGAGCAGGTTTTTTTTGGGTGGTGGGTCATTCTCAGGACTGCAGTAACACTTACATGGTGGTGGTGTGTTAGAGTGTGTCCTTTCAATTTTGGAAGCATCACAGGAGCAATCACAGAGCTGCAGTGACTGATATCTAGCCTTATCACTGAGAAAATGGGCTCATTTGGGCAACTTCTTTTTCATTCTTGATTTTTTTAAACTTTATTTTTATAGCTTTGACACTGTAGCCAAACCCGCTTCCAGGCGCATTCGGCAGTTCATTAGAAGCATTTCTGTTTGAGCAGAGACCCCCCAAATATCCATGAGGTTTGTTACCTCACAATCCCATCACTCAACACCTCCCTCACTGCTGTCATCCATTTCCCCTTTTCCCCGCAGCATTTATGAGGAATGCTGAGTTGGATTGATGTAAAAGTTGCATGAATCCCAATCTGGATGTTCAGACTGATCCACTTTCAATACCACATATGAAAGTGGCCCAAATTGGGATTGTAAATGTCAGATTGAGTGTGTTTGCTGTTCACACTGCCACACTAATGACACAAATCTGGGTCACGTGATGGAAATAGGGCTTAGAAGGAAATATATACCTGAAAGCTATACCTGAAATATATACCTACTAAAGCTAGTAAAGCTCTGTGCTGTTCAAGGAAGAATCCTTAATTATGTTGCTTACAAACATATGCCTTTCATTAATGAACTGACGTTACAGTAAACATCTGAATTTCACAGCATCCAGCAGCTCGTAACCATCACTGGCTTAGCTAACAGCTTTATGAGCAAATGACATCTGGTCCTTTCATTCCACTGTATTGCTTAATAATGAGAATTAGAGTTGCATTCTAGTCCATATTCACCTCATGTAGTGAGCTACAATGTTCACTATACATTACATTTGTATTATGGGAGATTATAGTGCCTTCAAAATCACAATGGAATTCTACTATATGATTCGGTCACTTGGAAAGTGGTCGACATACTCACAAGGGCCCTTAAATGTAACTAGGGATCCATTTTGCTCACAGCCAAGTGATGATTTTCTGGCTTATTAAGATCCCATAAGTTGCACAAGTTGTGAATACATATTTAAGCTTACAGCCCCACTTAGAACACATTGTTCTATTATACTGGGGCCTGAGGACCACTGCTGAAACTCCCATACAGTCTGTGGGAGGCATAATTCTTATTTGCACACAGATTAATGAAGGGTCCCTCTTCATGATGTCTCATGGTGACGGCGTTGATGACTATGATGTGTGAGTGGAAAAGGTCCTTCTCTTACTCTCTTTGCCGTAAGAGTGACATCATCCTCAGAGGAGGATTCCTTTTTCAGCCTGATTGATTTTTCTCTCCCCCTCCTGTTGGATGTCTGCTCTGGTCGTGACATTCTCCTGATGGGGAGAGAAAACTGATAAATGAGCTGAGGACAACATGGGACTGATGCGAATCAACAGCAAGTGAATGGAGCTTTGTGGAGAGAGAGAGGCAGAAGGAGTGAATGAGAAAGTGAAAGGAGAAGGGAGAGAGAGGGAGGAGGAGGAGGAGGAGAGAGGAAGCTGCAGAGTCCTGATCCCGATCCGGCTCCGTGTTTTGTTGCTCGCTGAGATCCTGTGGAACATGCAGAGAGTGTCTCTGTCCTCCTCTCTGCTGCAGTGGAGGACTAAACGCACAGCATAGACCTGTCCCTCTCCTCCACTCCTCGGCTCTGGGGGCACACGTACATCCAGGGAGAGTGAGAGAGGGGGAGGAATAGGGGAAAAAAGGATTCTGAGAAATACAAAAGGACATTTTCCCCAGTCTAACTGGATCTGGTCCATTTGTGCACCTGTTCCCCCCCCTCTCTCTCCATCATGACTGTCCTCTGCCTTCCTGGCATGGTGTGAAGAAGCATGCGTGTGCTCCAATGACTCCCACACAGAGACGGATTTTCAGGTAAGAACATGGACAAGAACTACGGCTGTCTAGTGGTCTGAAGCCACAGCTGGTTTTCTCATGTCTTTCTGTTTTAGAAGGTGCAACATGTACTTCTCACAAACATCATTGATTCATTGGTGATCAGTGGTATCCATGGTCCATAGGTGGATGTAATGGAAAGCTGAGAATTGCTTTCAACCTCTGTGCAGATGTGGAGGTTGTGCTGCATCTGTATTGAATATGATGACAGGTTTCAGTGTGTATGTGTGTGTGCATGTGTGTTTACAGGTGTGTGTGTGTGTGTGTGTGTGTGACCAGCAGTTACAGGTATCCGTCATCTTCAGTGGGGGTGTGGGAACCGATCATGCTTGGCTGGAACAGTTGGTCTTATTGCGCAAGAAAAGCAGCAACATCTGTATGAGCATGCTGCTTCATGCTGCCTCTTCGTCTCTGGGCTGGCATGAACGGAGCGACCAGAGTGGCTAGAGCGAGAGCGAGTGATGCAGGAAGGTTGCCTAGCAATGGCAATGCCCGCTGCCCGCTGCTTGGCTCTGGAAGCGGAGAGATGCGATTTTGTGCTTCGCTGCTTAACAGCAGAGCATCAGTCACAGGGACTGTTGAAGGATGCGGAACGCACCAGTGCTGTGTATGACTGGTGAAGTGTGTGTGTGTGTGTGTGTGTGTGTGTGTGGTTGTGAGTGCCTGAGAGATGGGAATGATGCGATAAGGATGGAGGAGGCAGATGGGGTTGCTGTGCAGGTTTTGTGCTCGCTGTGAGCCCATTCTGGTCATACACACCAACCTGGAAAGGACTGCTGGTCCAGCTGCTGGATTATCTGCTAAAGCTCCATTAAACCTTCACTCCTCACTCCTTTCTGCCCACATCTGATCAGTTAGACATTGAGACTGGTGCTGCAGCTCCCACCAAACTCAGCACTGCAGTGTCTGAGCAGCCCAGAGCCATCTATTCGTGTGTGTCCTAAATATGAATGCCTTCCTATCTGTAGGATTGTGGGACTCAACTGTCTGTTCTGATGGAAAAAATGATCACACACAGAGGCACACACATTTTACTGGGAAAATAGGCCGGGAGAGCTGTGTGGGTATTAAACATAGGGCTGGGCATCAATAGGTGTCAGTGGGGTTCGTATCAGTGGGTTTTGATATTAACAGCAGAAGATGCTGGTCTGGATCTGGACAATAAAGATTTTGCTTGCTGAACTCGTTTTAGTTCATCAAATGTATTTTGTTTTCTAGAAAATCAACTTTTCAATAATTTTTCTCACAATTTAGTTCATGTCCATGTATAATACACCATATATAGGATATATGGGATTTTAGGCATGTTTAAGCATGTCTGTAGGCTGCATGCAGACACTACAAAAGTAGACACAAATGGCATCATTAGATTGATATATCAGTTTGGTATATTTATGTTGCTGCCCTTGTCCTAGTAGACATATTTGGACCTTTATGCTGGTTGCTTAAAATCAAAACAACTGTACATTCTGTAGCTTAGACTGCAGCTGGGACAATCACCACACTTTTTGAAGGAAGCAAATTTTTTGGAAAAATTTGATGTCCAGTGTTTATTGAAAGGAAAACACGGCACCCTGAAATAGCACACACTCTGATTAGGTGGTATTAGCTTTGTTTCATCCTCTTCCTGTGGGGCAGTCGAGTGTTTAAAGACTGAGAGCAGCAGTAGACAGATGTCACATTTGGAACTGACTGCTTAGATCACCAAGCCAACATATTTTGCAGCCAAAATTAAGAGCTTGAGGAAAGAATTGAACTTTCCCACTCAGTCTCATACATATTTGTGTAAAATCCTGCAATATTACTTTACCACCTTAGAGCACATGATTCTTTCATGGTCACTGACATTACAGCATGTCCAGAAATGCATGTGTAAAATGTGTCCTTTGTAGCTGGCTCAAGGAGCAAATTGCACTGTAGGTGGAACCATCGAATAGGGAATACTAATTCTTGATATTGCAAAAAAAAAATTATTGCCCCATTAGGACTCTCCCCCATCACATTCTCCCACCACTAGAAAGGTGAAGACAAGCACGTGCCTCCTCCTCTGATACATGTTAAGCCAGCCACCCCCTCTTTTCAAGCTGCTGCTATTACATTATTCCTGGGCAGCCAGTGCACTCAGAGGAAAGTGTCAGTTAACTGGCAGGGAGAGAATGCCTTCTACCCACTCAGAGAGTGCATGGCCAATTTTGCTCTCTCAAACTTCAAGCATTACCCCCTGATCTGATCTGACTCTTGTAGTGCTGAGTATCAACTGATGTAGATTCTGATTGGATATTTGTGTTTGTATTAATAATATAGCCCCCCAGTTTAGATATGCTGCTTAATTCTCTCTACTAGAATAATCACTTTAGTTTATATAATGAAACATTTTAATTTGAAGAGACTTTTCTTAAAAGGTTTTATTTTGTGTTTAATAGGGTTTATGTGTGTTTAATATCCTGTTTGACTCCCTGACCATTCAGCTTATGATGCCTTTAAACACTGCAGTCTGATCTGCTCCTGTGTGTTGTAGTAGACACATTGAACTAACCTCCTCTCGGTTCTGAACTGAAAGGCCAGTGGTTCTCTCGCCAGTAAAACAGCTCTGTTTCTGCAATGGCTTTATACAGTTTAATATATTACTCTCTTTTGCCTTCAGAGGAATTCCTCACAGCTAATGGCTGGAAAATGTTTGTTAATGGAGTCTTGAGGGCACCAGATGGCGCTCTGAACACCCTGACTTGGAACTGAATTGAGATTTACCTTTAGAACACTAGGCCAATTTTGTGGGATGTTTGGCAGTTTGACATACTTTTACTCACCAAAAATAGAATTTATGAAAGTATTATAGGAGGCAGTCACACATGCCATTGTTGCCATTGCTCATGTGGACAAATAAAAACACAGAAATCCTATTGAAAACTGATCATCCATAATGTTTTTGAGCTGAAAGTACAATAATGTTGATCGGTTCTTTGTAATGATTAGATTGACAAGGATATTTATAATAAAAAGTTCTTCAAAATACTTGACAATGGTCCAAATAAAATAAAAAGTAACCTGAATGTCATTTATTATTTGTTTTATTTATGTCTGTATTAGTATGAGCCCTCCTCAGAACTTTTATTCAGAATTTAATTAAAATTTCCTGTATAATCCAATGTGTGGGTCAGTGAGATCATTAGCCCCACCCCTTTTCACTGATCAGTCAGAGTCTGCATGCAAATTAAGCATGTACATGTGGACAGATCAGTAAACACTGGAAGGTTCTTTGGCATTTAAACTGGGATTTAATTCAGCTTAGAATACTGACGTGTAACTGCCCCCAAAATACGGATATTGGGTTCTAAGACTTAAGCTAGTTTATACCTGATTCATTTAAATTTGCCTGATCAGCCATTACTTGTAATCACTATCAACAGCTCTGGCTACAATGCAGGAAATCCCACTGAAGAGGGTTCTATTTTCCCAGATAGCACACACATTTTGGCCAAATCTGGGCCACTTTTGAAAATTACAGCTCAGATGTGGCCACATCTGGGACAAACATTCATTGTCTGGTTTGGTTTTCTTTAAGTACTGGTGAGAATAGCGCATTGAGCCATTATTTAACACAGCAATGTTACAGTATTGACATATTTCCTACATTTAGTGAGAGGCAACCATTTGTCAGAGATAACATCCTAACACACACTTCCCCAGAGACTGGTCCCACTCCTTGGCTAGCAGGTACACTTCTGAATCCAACATGTACACAAACACACACTCTGACACACACTCTGACACACTCCATAAAAAGTCACTCAGTTATAAATTTATGATAGCATGACAGTTTAAAATTCATGTTGCAGCTTGTGCTGTGTTATGATCTGGCCTTTAGATGGATTCTACTGGCTTTGCTTGATATTTTACGAACCATGAAAGCTGTGTGTGGACATTGCTGATCTATTGTGTGGAAAATATGTTTTGTCTGGATGATAGTGCGCCGAGTGGACACGTCCCCCAAGACAGCACTGGAGATGCTGGCCTGCATCTGCTTGATGGTTTCTTTTCTAATGGGCTTTGAAGAGCATGTAGGGAGGGAACAGATACAGCAATGTAGTGCGCACGCACACACATGCACACACGCAAAACTTTTTATGGTGAGAGGCCATTTTATTGCACCCCGTTGAACCTTTTAGCTGTTGATTTAACTTTGTTTGCTTTTCTTTCTCCTTCTTAGTCTTGAGCAATATATTGCCAATATCATACTGTGAAACTAACATACTGTCTTATGATACATTTTAACCAAGGGTGTAGGTTTGCCTGTGGATGGTAGGGACATGTGCCTACCAATATTCTGGTTCAAAAAATTGTTACTTTCAATGTTTAATTCTTAGAACCCCAGATTCGTACATTGCGGGCAGTTACAAGGGTTGGACAATGAAACTGAAACACCTGTCATTTTAGTTTGGGAGGTTTCATGGCTAAATTGGACCAGCATAGTGGCCAAACTTCATTAATTGCACATTGCACCAGTAAGAGCAGAGTGTCCTTCAATTAGCAGGTAAGAGCACAGTTTCAAAAGAGGACAAATTGTTGGTGCAAGTCTTGCTGGCGCATCTGTGACCAAGACAGCAAGTCTTTGTGATGTATCAAGAGCCACAGTATCCAGGGTAATGTCTGAATACCACCAAGAATTTCGAACCACATCCAACAAGATTAACTGTGGACACAAGAGAAAGCTGTCTGAAAGGGATCCAAAAAAATGTATTTCCCAAGACAAATTGGGCCGCAAAAGGAGGCCCTAGTACACCATACTAATACATTATTGTGGTATAAAACCAGTTTCAGTTTCATTGTCCAACCCCTGTACATGGTATACATGCCATAACAAACAATGAGATTTACTCTATCTAACCATTGTAATTGTGATGAATGATGTCATATAACTCCGTAACCCAGCTTGAAAAACTAAAAGTCACTTCCAAATGAATTACAGTCCGTCTGGAAAGTATTCACAGTGCTTCGCTTCTTGCACATTTTATTATGTTACAGCTTTATTCAAAAAATCTTTCTCTCAAAATTCTACACACAATACCACACAATGACAAAGTGGGAAACATTTCTTTCAAATCTTTGCAAACACTCTAGAAGCACTGCTGTGTCTGATCCAATTGTACCCTGCACCCTGCACAGCATTGCTGTTAAAATGGTGATGTTGATGATGATATTCAAATTACAAGACTATGTAATCTTTTTGAGATGTGAAAGGACTAGAAAGGACTAGCACTGATGAAGGACTAGAGGATGATCAACACAAACTGTACAGTAACAAATTAGCTTCTGTCTCTATAGGAGTGTCTAACAGATTGGACTGAGGGTGGACACAGTGTTTAAATCCTACAGTAGCACTACTGTGTCTGATCCACTCGTACCAACACACACTCACACACCACCCCCCACCTACATAATACCTGCTCTGTGGTCCTGTGGGGTCCTGATTATTGATGAACACAGTGAAGGGAGTTTAAACACAAAGCACACAGACTAGAATTTCAGCATTTATATGAACACAGACACACTCGGCTACACAAGAGTTAGTGTGTGTGGGTGTCAGAACTGTAGGTACTGCCCTTCATTACTGCTGCGTCCTCTACAGAAAACAGAACAGCTGGCCTGATGTTCTCACTAACAGAGCGCTTTATGTAGCGGTGGAAGCAAACTGAAAGCTCTCACTTCTTCACAAACTTCTCATGTATGGAGAACACAAAAAATGGACTGTTCAATGTTAATCCCAAAGGTAACGCTGCTGGGAATCCTTTAGAGGAAACAGAACATGTCCACAATGTGGGGGTCTTTGCCAGAAAGGGATTCTGTGTGAGAAGTAGTGAATAATAGATTTACCTTCTGGTGAAATTTTACTGGCTTTTCAAAGGGTTGGAATCTCTCTCTCTCTCTCTCTCTCTCTCTCTCTCTCTCTCTCTCTCTCTCTCTCTCTCTCTCTCGCTCTCTCTCTCTCTCTCTCTGACAGTATGCTGTGCGGTGCAGGATGAGCTGATGAGCTGTTCTCCATCCTGTTTCCATGGAGATGCCGAGGAACTGTAGTGTGTTTCAGTATTATAAACACACACTCTGAGTGTGTGTGTGTGTGTGTGTGTGTGTGTGTTCCCTTTCTGTACAGCACATTCCTCTGAATTGTGCTCCTACTTGGAATTCAGGCCAGATCATAGATTCTGTGTGTATATGGAGGTGGCACTTATATATGTGTGTGTGTGTGTGTGTAAAGGTGGTGTGTGTATAGTGCTCTGTGTTCTGTGTGTGTATATGTATGATGGTCATTTTAGAAAAGTCTTTGATGATTGTTCATATTATTATTTTTAACTTTGTGAGTGCTTAATGAGTCAATGTGTGTGTGTGTGTGTGTGTGTGGTGGGTGGAAACCTACATGAGTGGGCAGCAGCCTCCTCTCTTGTAGCCAGATTTCAAGCCTCTGTTCTATAGTGAATCACTTCAGCACTGCATGGCTTCCTGTTCCACCCCTTGCTTTTTCCATGCATCTATATTTAGGGTCGAAAAGCACAGATGAGTTTCAGGATGCTCGAAATGATCAAATGTTCTGATTACATATAGAAATGTGGGAGAAATCAGAATTTGTGTGGGTTTGTGAAACCTCGCAGTTCCTTTTTTTTTCCAAGCTCTCCTTTTCCCGGGGAATTAAACAGACTGTATTCGTACTGAGATGATAAGACTGACATTTGTATCTCTCCTGTGCTCTACCTCATTTAGAAAGCAGTCCAGGTTGAACTCCTGCTGATGAGCATTATAATAATAACTCTTAATGAAAACAACATTCATCACTGTGTGTTGATGAATGTGACAATCAGTACAGCAGACGGGGTAATTGTCTCTGCCAACAGCAGCTCACACCGTAGAACTATACTATATGTAGAAGCAGAAGTACACTAACCCCTTAGATGTGACCCAAAACTTTACAAACCTCCCTTACTGTGGCCCAGAACATCATTTCTGTTACTGTAGTGTCATACTCAGACATCCAGTAGGTGGTTGACTACAGTCTGTCATGGACTGATGTAATGTGGTTTAACTGTGCGTCTTCGAAACTTCAGTCCAAGTCAAAGCAGCTCAGCTGAATGTTTGAGACAGAGGTCATGCCATGTCACCTTCCCAGTGCGGTGCTCTATGTTGGAAACATAGCAAGTGTTCCCAATGTGAGCAACCCAGAGTGACACTCGCCTTCGCTTGCCCTGAGGCCCATTGGGATATAGTAACCACTCTCTTTAGCATCTCAGTCAGCGTAGAAAGCCAGCAGACACAGAGCAGTGCCCAACACCTCAACTGCCTTCGCTTATGCCTCCACAGGGCTTTTGTGAGATGCTTATTTCAGGCCATTGATGTTTAGAGGGCATGGGGGCAGCGTAGTGGGCTTTCTTGTAAATGGCCAGCTGTGGACACAGGCAAGACCAATGCTACAGAAAAAGCAAGATTTTATCCAGACCTCGGACCTCCTACTTCTTCTAAGAGTACGTCTAAGCTATTCTCACTGGTTATGTGAGAATTTCAGGCAGCTGCCAGATGTGGAAATAGCTTTGCTTCTCTGAAAGCATTGCATCATTGTGTTGGATTCTAAATATAAAATTACTTAAAATTATATAAAAAAATAATCAACTAAATATACACAGTTTTGTACTGTGCTGTGATGTCCATGGCTCTAACTGTGGCAATTTGGAAGCTTGTAGTCATTGTGCTGATAACTAAACTTAGAGCCAGTTTTAGTATAGGTGAGAAACTTAGGTCCTGGAGGGCTGTATTTCTGCAGTTTTATGCTTTTCTTGTTCAAGCACATTTGATTTAGCTAATTTGTTAATTGGCAAGTTTAGTTAATGTATTTGAGAAGGCAAATCAGCAAGCCTGACTCTGTCTAATAAATCACAGAGCAATGTCTCTAACCTGAGAATGTTACATTTTATCCACCCTTAAAAATATATCTATTTATTTATTTACCCAATACGATAAGATTGAACATGGGCATCATGTAGGACTAAATGCAAATACACAAATAAACAACATTATGACCATCCCCTTGTTTCCACTCACTGTCCATTTTAGCAGCTCCACTGACCATACAGGAGCACTTTGTAGTTCTATAATTACATATATGTCGTCCATCTGTTTCTTTGTTACCCTCTTTCCACCCTGATCTCCAATGGTTAGGACCTCACTGGTCCACAACAGTGCAGGTATTATGTGGGTGGTGTGTCATTTCAGCACTGCAGTGACACTGACATGGTGTTGGTGTGTTATTGTGTGTTGCACTGGTATCAGTGGATCAGACACAGCAGTGCTGATGGAATGTTTAAACCTTGGGTCCACTCACTGTCCACTCTATTAGACACTCCCACCTAGCTGCTCCACCTTGTAGAGGTAAAGTCAGAAACTGAAGCTCATCTGTTTCCGAACAGTTTGTGCTCATCAACCTCCAGTCCTTCATCAGTGCTCACAGGACGTTGTTGGCTGGACATTTCGTTCTGTTTCAAACTGTTTGAGGTCAGTCTTTCCCATGAAAGTCTTTCTCATGAAACCTCTTTACAAAATATAATATCCTCCAAAATACTTTCCTCCCACCTGTTTTGAACATACACTAATATCAGTACATTCATCAAGCTTCACTGCAAACTGCTGGCAAGATCTTAGCCTTTCAACCTGCTGGACTGTAAAAGAGGTCACTGATTCTGCCTACTGTGTCATTGGACAGTGGTATATTCTTGAGCTTTTTTGCTGCTTCTTGACCAACCGTTACCCTGCACATATTCACTGCTGCTGGAAGTAGCAGTTCCTCCCTGATAGTGTGAGTTTTTTTGCACTTGGCTATTCGCTGCACTTTCTCAGGGTTTGTTGTCTTTTTGTTTTTATATTCCTCTTTTTTATGATGGAAAAGTATTTATTTTTATTAAATGATGAACTGTAACAAAATGATGTTGGAGTTTGCATGGTTTCAGTGCCTTATTAGATAAAATCCTCAACCATAACATGTACGATGAAGCCATAATTTATATAGGTCTCATCAATTGTCTGATTTTTTGCACTCAGGCTCTTCAAATTTCACTACTTCACCCCAATGGACCAGAAGCTTCCACAAATTTGGCAGACCCTTTCCCAGAGCTTTCTAGCAATGTGGGCACTACATTCTAAGGACACAACCGGCCAAGTCACAGTGGATGACTTCAGAATTGTGATTGGCTGTACACTTTTTTCATTGTAATAATAATAACAATAATAATACTAATAATACACACACATTACACACACACACAATAATAATAATAATTATTATTATTATTATTATTATTATTATTTTATTTATTTATTTATTTATTTATTTATTTATTTATTTTTTAAATCATCGGTCATGAACAAAAAAAACAAGTAATGAAAATTGAACATAATTTAAATTTATGAAAAAGAGATAACCTAATGCTATTATCCGCCCCCTTACGAACCCCCCCCCCCCCATGAGAACCACTCAGTTACATGAACTATGTTTACTACTTCTCAAAATAAATGTATAATGTAGTCAAGGGTGTCTCAAACCTTGCATACAACTGTGGCTAAGGAATTGAAGCACAGCAAGCTGAGATTTCTGTGCTCAGAACTGTTCTGGTTTAAGATTCACAACTGTTCATGGGAAAGCAGTGACATCGACTTGTGACATCGCCTTCTCATCAAGCATGAAATCAGTTTATGTTCTTTTTTTTCTACCGTGCCCCACAAGCATGTCCCCTGATAACGTGACTGTTTTGATGGAGTGGGAAAGCCGGCCTATGTAGGATGGAGTAGGTTAGAGGAGGCAGGGGGCAGTAATCATTGGATCTATGCTGGACCTCCTTCTCTGCGCTGGTGTCAGGCATCTCCTCCATGCCTGACTCTGTTGCCAAGTGGCCTGCTGGCATTTAATAGGCCGAGTGACACATTCACACATGGCCGGACACAGTCGGGAGTCATGCGCTTGTGCTGATGGAGAAACCTACTAATGCTGCTTGCTCAGCAAGGGGAAATTTATTATGCTGGCCTAACCAGACTATCCTAAACAAAGGTCAAGTAGGCAACATGTATGACAACTAATTTTCCCGGTGGGTAGAAAATAACACTTAGATCAGATGCATTCAGCTTTATTAATCACTTAATTTTCAAAATGCTAGAAGCCCTGGATACTCAAAACTGTAGAAACTGCAACAAGAGACAACAAATCAGAAACTATATAATTAAAATCATATTATTTACTGAAGTATACAGTTAAAAGATGCATAGGAAAAAGGAAAGGGAGTGAGTATAATGTTTTAATATGGCAAGATACACTGTATTAGTAGAGCAGTTTTAATACTTAATGTATTTTTTTTTCACCATATTACAATAGTTTTACGAAGGTATCTTTCTTTTTCCAGCTAAATATGTTTTTGCATATTTTGTTATGGCCTTGTTCCATGGATTAAATACATTTTTACAATCGCAATTCTACACATAATACCCCACAGGGAGAAAAATGTATTTAAAAATAAAACACAAAAATATAACATGTACATAAATATTCACAGCATTTGCCATGACACTCAAAACTGAGCTTGTTCCACTGATCATCCTTCAAACGTTTCTATATCTTGATTTACATTTTGTGGTAAATTCAGTTGATTGGGCATGATTTGGAAAGGCACACACCTGTTTATATAAGGTTCCATAGTAGATAGTGCATGTCAGAGCACAAACAAAGCCATGAAATCTTCGCATGAAAGTTAATTGTCTGTAGACCTCCAAGACAGGATTGTATCGATACCGATCTGGGGAAGGGCACAGGAAATGTCTGCTGCATTGAAGGTTCCAATGAGCACAGTGGCCTCCATTATCTGTACATGGTAAATATTTCCACCAGTATTCTTCACAGAGCTGTCTGTCTGGCAAAACTGAGTGATTGTTGTAGGAGGGCCTTAGTCAGGGAGGTGACCAAGAACCCAATGGTCACCCTGACAGAGCTCCAACATTGCCACTCCTCAGTAAAAGGCATCATATACTTCTTTCCAAACAATCTACAGTTTAGGACAGCTTAGGGCCAGCCTATATGAGAATGGTTTCCAATTTGTGCCCCACATTTTCTCCAACATGAACTAATATGTGTTGGGCCCCTCTTTGACTAACTTTAACTATTGGTGCTGTTTGTCTAATAATTACTTTGAATTTGAATTTCCTCCATGTGTTTGAATTTTCCACTAGGTTTGCTTCTGTACATGTTTACTTCCAGGTATCATGGGTTATGTCCTTGTGTATTTCTGATTCCCATCTATTATTTGCATTCAAATAATCATCTAGGTATATAGATACAATGTTTGAGTTGATATTTGTGGTTTAGTTAAAATATTTTCTATTGGTGAAAGTATGAATTTTTCCTTCTTTATGTGTAGTCAGAAAGGGTCTTAATTGCAAGTCTTTTCCAAGAAGATTGTATTCACTTTTTAAATGTTCAAAGTTAAATATTCATACATATACCTTCAATGCAGAGGAGTGTGGACCATCTGTCCAAATCTTTACTAATACAGGGACATATATACCAAGATATGTAATACAATCCTTTGGCCATATAGGTATTATACTTTGTGACATGCTTCCTCTAATATCCATTGCTTCTGTTTTGTCCACATTGATTGTTTCATGAATGATACCCATACTGAGAAATAGGTTCCTTCAGATGTGGTATCAATGTTGCTGGCTCTGTTATATATAGAAATATATCATCTCTATAGAAGGATAGTTTATGCACTTCTTTATTTATTTCAGTTACTTTTTGTCATTACTGTCTCTAATAAGCTGTGCTAGTGGTTCAATACTTATAGCAAACAAGAGAGGCAAAAACGAACAACCCAACATCCGTGTTCTAATGTAAATCTCTTTGATCTTAGGTCATTGACTTTGACAGTAGTCTGTTGTTCTGTGTAATGTGTTTATAACCAATTAATAAAAAATAGAGCCAAATTTAATTGTTTTGTTTTTGCCTCTTTTTCATTGTCCTTTTGATGGGATATTAAGTAGTTGTCTAAGATTATCTCCAATAATGATATCTTCCAGTAATGAAACCAGTCTGATCAGGACCAAAAAAATTGGGTAACATTCTTACTGACCCTTCAAGTAAGAATTGCTGTCAGAATTCACAGGTCTCCATTCACCAGTGATATTTGGCTATAGGATTGGTATTCAGTAGATCTTTATGTATTACCACTATGGTTGCTTATCTGGTACAGATCACTTTAATTTTCCAACCCATTGGTTAATTTTGTTAATTGTCTGTTAATCTGATAAATTTGATGTCTTTTAAAAATATTTCAAGTTGTGCATCTTCAGTATTTTTGTATATGGATTTGTAAAATTTTGCAAAGCACTGTGATCTCATCTAGTTTAGTCTGGAATTTAGAATTCTTGGATTTTATTCTCTGTACTATATTAGATGATTGCTGTTTTTTCAAACTAAATGCTAATAGTTTACTTGCCTTGTTACCATATTGTTAATATTTATAATTGCTGAATCTTAAACTTCCCTCAATCTGATAACAGACTTTCTCTGTGAGTACCATTAAGAGTTTCAGTAAGACTAGGTGTAGTGGTCAGTTTTCTCTACCTCCTTTATTTTATCATTCCCATTGTTTAGCCTCTTTATTTCTCTTCCTGGCAGATATAAAGGAAATAATGTGACCCCCGATGTATACTTTAGTACAGTCCCACATTGTTAAAGGTTGTTGTTTTTACTTAAATAATAATTCATTTCTGTGGTGATTAAAGTAATCATTTATATTTTTTTCATTAATGAAAAGCATTGAGTCTCCACTATTTAGAGGTTCATTCATAACTTACATCCCACATACTGTGTAATATGTAAAATCCCTTTTTAAAGGAAATTGTCTCCTCCACAAGGCCCAATTCAAGAGATTCATGTTTTAGCATTTTTGAAAGGGGAAATTTTGATTCAGGTTGTCTATCCATGTTTAGATTTAGAATATAGACCCCCTTCCACCAATAACAGTCCAGAACTATGCTGCATTATATTATTAATTATAATTATATTAAATAATTTGGCTCATATACATTTATAAAGGATACTTCTGTACCATAAACCAAGCCATTCACTTAAATATATCACATCTATGTATCTTTATGTATTAATGTTGGCATAAAATTTATTTGCCTATATATCAGGATAGACAAAATATAATGTTTGTGAGTGTAATTTAAAAAATGTCA
This sequence comes from Acestrorhynchus altus, assembly GCA_034509495.1. Lineage (NCBI taxonomy): Eukaryota > Metazoa > Chordata > Actinopteri > Characiformes > Acestrorhynchidae > Acestrorhynchus > Acestrorhynchus altus. The sequence goes on along the minus strand of CM067503.1, from coordinate 31,017,785 downwards.
AAAAAAAAAATCTTACCTGGTGTGCCCAAACTGTATGACTGCCCTGTATTTTCAATAAAATGTAGATGAGAGCAGCAGTAGGCATTGCACTGGATAGCATGGCAGCAATACAGAGCAGTATATGATGAAAATGAGACAGAGAATCTGTAACAAGTTATGGAATACAGCACAGTACGTTAAGATTCTGTTCACATTACAGTCCATCAGCAGAAGGTCAGAACTGTCCCTGCTGTAAAGAGATGCAGTCTAAAGCCATATTACAGTGAGTATGACTGATTTCAAATGCATCAGAACACTGCCAGATGTGGTTCTCTGAAATGTAACACTCATGTCTTTGATGTCTTGAGCAACCTACCTAAGAATTGTCTTCTTTTGTGCCAAACTAACCTTACAAACGTCATCAGAAATGACAGACATGTTTAGGAATGGGTTTGGGATGCATGTGAAGTGTGGATTAACCCTTAGAACTCTATGCCAATTTTGCAGGATGTTCTCATAGTTTGCCATACTTTCATTTGGCAAAACAAATCGAAAAGTATTTGTAGGAGATGGTCACAAATGGCAGATAATGTTATTTTCAGGAGATCCTAGGCTACTCAGATTTGTCTTCATTTTAGATAATTAAGAGAATTTAGATATTTGTTTGAATTTGACCATCTTTTGATCAAATAATTACTTCTACCAACATTTGTACTGTTTTCAGGGCTAAATAATCAGAAGTCCCATTAGAAATTGATCATTCAGGTAGTTTGAGGTGAAAATTCAAGAAGAGTTCATTGTAATGATTAGATTATATATGTATAATAATACGTTATTCAACAAAAAAGGGAGCAAATGAAATAAAATAAAAAACTTTTATTATTATTATTATTATTATTATTTATGTATGTATCAGTAGTATTGTGTCTCAGGACTTTTATTCTGAAATTTGAAAACTGTTTGAGTAAAGAAAGAAAGAAAGCAAACAGCCCCTCCATTCTCATTTTTCTCTATAACCCAAAATCCCAACATTGGCCGTGCTCCTCTCACTGATCAGTCAGTGTCTACATGTAGGTTGAGCATGTACACATAGATAAAGCAGTAAACATGCACTGGAAGCTCCTTTGGCATTTAAACTGAGATTTAATTCAGTTGGAAATTTGTGAGTTTTAGCTGTTTTATGAACTGGAAAACTCAATTTGTTTGTTAGTTTCTTATATTATGTGTAGGTTACTCTGATCCTGAGTTCTGAAGCCTGGATAAAAGCATATAATTTCCTGCAGAGTGTGGATCTTGGGTTCTAAGAGTTAAATGCCCTTTAAACGTCCTGGGGCAATTAGTCAGTCAGTGGAAATGTAGTCTGATTGTGTCAATTGTGGCACATTCAGATTGTAGCTGGAGTAATTCATAACAAAGCGGTGATTCCAGAATGAAAGCAGAAAGCTGTGCTTACTAAGCGATGTCACTGGATATAATGAGTTCATGATTAATTAATGCACTAAAGCTGTCCTGGAGAAGGCCTGTGGGAAAGCCCTCATGGAATTTTGTCACATGTATAATTGTTGAATGAGACGTTATTGTGCCCAGATGCCTTTCACCTAGTTCAGTATTCAGCTAGGCTTCTTTGTCCCAGCAGCTGAATGGAGACTCTACTTCACAAAGTTTCCTTTTGTTATATTGGCTCTTAAAATAGATGCTGCATGTGCTTATGCTAAAACTGGGGAACTCCTACACAGTCTTCAAATTATGCTTGGCTGAGGAGAAACGTTTACCTGGTGTGTTGGGATAGTGAGATACAGAATGAAGCATTAAGTTTTGTTTATACTGTGTTTTCTCTGTATGCATAGATACAATATAAAGTAACAGTTTTAGGATAAAAAGATGCATGGTTTGTCATTAAAACAAATCCACAAATTTGCAGATTGTGTGATGAATTATCAGTGAGTAAGCCATCTTGGAAAACAGCTTAAATCCACTGATTTCCAACTGAATTAAATCCCAGGTTAAATGCCAAAGGGGTTTCTAGTGCATGTTAACTGCTCTGTCCACATGTACATACTCAACCTGCATGCAGCCGCTGACTGATCAGCAAGAGGGGAAGGAGCTCATAACATCCTATGGCAGTTATGGTAGAAAATAGGTTTATTCGACTTAACCCAGTGCTGGTGCATGCCGATTCGTTTTTTTGTCTGACTTGTGTCGACGCCACTGGCACATCACAATAACATACACTGTTATTATCTTGCATTTGCATTGTTTTAAAGCCTCTTAACTGTTTTCGACACTAGCCTTTTGTTAATAACACTACTTTATTTTTTTGTTTAAAATGCTGAGGAAATACATGTCGTCATTATTATTATTATTATTATTATTATTATTATTATTATTATTATTATTATTATTATAAAATGAAAAATGGGGACTCCTACATAGTCTTCACGTTAAACCTGGCTTTAAACCTGGCTTAGAATAACGTTTACCTGGTGATCTGGGATGAATAAGGCATTAGGTTTGTTTACACTGTGTTTCCTTTGGATCCATAGATACAGCATTTACAGTTTCAGGGAAGAGATGGCACGGTTCGTCAGTAAAACAATTTAAAAAGAAACTGCAGTAGCAATTAGAAGATACATAATTAAAAAGGCTTATTTGGAGAGAAGCAGATCGGAACACAAGCTGCCAGGACTGCAGGGATGTGTGAAGCTTCAGTTGAACACTACTGAAAGAAAAGAGGCTCTTTTTAGCCTAACTGCGGGGGGAGTTCTGCTGCACCAGTATTGATGGCTATTTTTTGTGGAGTTTATTTTTGGTGGGTTTTGTGCAGATAAAGCAGGTAAGACTGGGAATTGCAGTTGGTGTCCTACTGGACTGTTATCCACTTTGTGTGCTAATTGTTTATCCTTGTTTGTGTCCAGCAGTAATGAAAAAGTTGGAAAAACCTTTAGGGGGTTTAAAATGGCAGGATATCTAAGTGTCCTCATTCAGTATTTATACAGTACAGAAAAATTACAACCACTTCCTCAACTGTTCTCGTCTATGTAAAGGGGAAAAGTATGCCTTTAAAGAAAAGGCCAACTGTATGGCTAATAGCATCCTCATTCTTTTAATTTCCTCACTAATTAAAACTCAGCATCCAACACTCGTTTACACCTAGTCACTTCATCCAGTATCAGGATTATATCCAGATAAAGATGCTTTTTAAAGGTATACAAACCAGATACAAACCACTTCATGAGGTGGTCTGAGACACATTTGAGCCACGTTATAGCAGTATAAACACAACCAAGTACAAAAGAAACATTGTGTTCCTCACAGCAATCAGATTTCAGTCTGACTTACCAGAGACACATTTGAGTACCAAGTGTATGACTATGTTCACACAGAATGTAAAAATCTGGCCCAAAAGTGGCTTTTTAACATGACCTATAGGGTCCATTCGTTGAGGTTTGGTTTAATTTTTGCCAGTATTACAGAAGCTGTGAAGGAGTGCCCGGTTCCACTGGAATCTAAATGTTGATTATCAAAGTCATATGTCTGGATGAGGCCAAGCCACATACAAATATAAGTGTAAAAACAGTATTTTGAAAACAAAAATGTGAGACCTATGAGGCCAAACTACATAAAAATGCAAGTGTAAACACAATTAAAATGCATTCAAACCACAAGTGAATTTGCATAGTGTGTCACACACAGCAATCAGTGTAAATCTATGTTCACACAGCAGGTAAAAATCTAGCGCAAAATCTAGCCACAAAGTGACCCAGATCTCACCAAATTTGATCTTAATCATTTCATATGTTAATATGACTTATAAAGTTATAAAGTCCATAGTCCTATTTTTTCCTCATTTCTTGCAGCATCAAAGAAGCTGTCAAGGGGTTTCTATATCTGACATCTTAGCTTATCACTGAGAATGCATTCGAGCTCACTGGTAAAAGGGCAAGTTATTCAGCCATGTACACTTCAGATTTGGTTCTTTTGTTCTTTAAACTTTGATTTTAAGCTTTTTATTTTCCTTTGACACTGTTGCCATGTCCTGCGATCACAGTTGGCCTTTTCTTTAAAGGCCTTTTTTTTGGTCATGGTATGTGGTATGTGCCAAATATTTATAAGGTCTGTTGCCTTACTGTCTTAACACTTCTCTAACTGCTATCATCCATTTTCTCTTCATCCCTGCGGGAATTTGTGAGAAATGCTGAGTTGGATTAACATCAGTCAATGAATTCCAATTTGGGTGTTCAAACTGAAACATTGTTTCAATACCACATATGAAAGTGACCCAAATCAACATTGCAAATATATGATCGGGTGTGTTTGCTGTTCACACTGCCATTCAAATGACACATCTAGGTCACATTTGATGGAAAAGATCAGATTTGGGCTACATTTACCTGCTGTGTGAACGTGGCCTATGTTTTTGAATGGTAAAGCTTATTTACAGTTTTATATACAATCATTATTTTCCACAAGGACAAGGACATGTTACTTTTGAAATCTGTTTTGAACAAATGTTCAACATCACTCTGTAGTTCATAATCAGACTCTGTAGTTCATAGTTCATAATCAGAATTTTTGTTACACCCACAAATGTGAATGTGTTTTATTATATGATAGACCAATAGACGAGGGAAGTAATTGTGAAATGAAAACAGCTAGTGATACTTTTTTAATGTATTAATTTATTATTATTATTATTTTATTATTATTATTATTATTATTATTATTATTATTATTATTATTATTGTTATTATTGTTTTATTTATTTATTTATTTATACAAATTTTGCCACATTTCCATAAAGGTCAGATTTGAGGAGTTCACAGTTATTAGTTGTCCTGTGGACAGATTGTCCCACCTGACCTTCGATCCCTGCAGCTCCTGCAGAGTGACCCTGGGCTGCCTCTCTTATTAGTGCTCTCCTCATCTGGGCTGTCGATTCAGCTAGATGGCCATGTCTTGGAGTTTGAAGCTGTGCCATACTTCATTCATTTTTGGATGATGGATTGAAAAGTGCTCTGTGAGATGGTCATAGCCTGGGATATTTTTTATAAACTCGGCTTTACACTTCTCCACCACTTTATTCCTGACCTGCCTAGTGTGTGCTTTGGTTTTCATGATGCTGTTTGATCGCTAATGTTTTCTAACAAATCTCTGAGTCCTTCTCAGAACAGCTGTATACTGAAGAATTAATTATACACAAGTGGACTCTATTTACTAATTAGATGACTTCTGAAGCCAGTTGGTCACACTGGATTTTATTTAGGAGTATCAGAGTACAGGGGGATGAATACAAATGCATGCCACACTTTTCAGATTTTCATTTATTAGAAAATTTTCATTTTCTTTTCACTTCAGAATTACTTGCAACTGTGTTGATCTATCACAATAAATCCCAATAAAATACATTTAGGTCTGTGGGTGTAACATGAAAAAAAATTGTAGCAGTATGAATACTTTCCAAGGCACTGTAATAGCTAACTAAAACTAATGAGCTCAGCTTTCATAGAGAACCCTACCAATTGCCTTTGGCACTGAAATCTTTTTTTTTTTTTTGAAGAAATGATCATTTGAAAAGTGTTATCATATGAGCTGAGAATTCACTGTCAGTGTACATTTTTGTGAATCAGAATCATAGAGTGCACTTTCTGAATGTGAAAAATTGAGGACATAGTTGGCACTTTCTACACAATGAATATATTAGAGTATGTTGAACAGATTGAAAATGGCATAAAAGACTTAAATGTAATTCTGAGTGAAGATGATAAAACTCAGAACATTGGACCATGTTATTTCATTCATCACTACTATAGAGTGAAATGTAAAGTGATTATTATGTCGGTGTAATAGTTTATAGGGCTTAATAAAGGCCTGCTGAGGTCTTGATTGCTGAGGTACTGCTGCTGCAAATGCGCTGATGTGTACCTATCAACCATAATATTATGACCAGTTCCTTGTTTCTACTCTGTCAGTCTAGAGCATGTTGCAGTTCTATAATTACAGACTGTAGTCTATCAGTTTCTCTGCATACTTTAACCTTCTTTCACTCTGATCTTCAATGGGACCATTGTGACATGGTGGTGGTGTGTGTGTTGCACTGGTATAAGAGGATCAGACACAGGAGGGCTGCTGGAGGTTTAAACACTGTGTCCACTCATTGTCCACTCATTGTCCAGTCTATTAGACATTCCTACTTAGATTCTCCACCTTGTAGATGTAAAGTCAGAGAGTTTCTCTTCTGATTCTACACAGTTGGTCACTCTTTAGCCCTTCATCAGTGCTCACAGGACGCTGTCGGCTAGACATTTCTCATTGGTGGATTGTTCTCAGTCCTGTAGTGACACTGAGGGGTTTAAATACTCCAGCAGCACTGCTATGTCTGATCCACTCATACCAGCACAACACACACTAACATAGCGCCATGTGTCACTGCAGTGCTGGGAATGACCCACCACCCATATAATACCGGCTCTCTGGTGGTCCTGACCATTGAAGATCAGGGTGAAGAGAGGCTTACAAAGAATGCAGAGAAACAGATGGAATGGAATCAAGGGGGTGGTCATGATGTCATGGCTTATTGGTGTACTTCAGTTGTTTAAGATGTTTTATTTGTGTGTGTGTGTGTGTGTGTGTGTGTGTGTGTGTGTGTGTGTGTGTGTGTTAATAATAGAATAAAAGAATAATATTTACGTTAAGACTGAAGAGTGCACAGGGGACAGAAGCACTAAAGTACTAATAATACACACATCAGTAGAGATTCATTAGTATCCGATACAATACCTGAAGCCATGTTCCTTTGGTATTTTAGATATGCATGACAAAAGCACATGAACATGTGTGGCTGGTTTGTCATAGGTGTGTTTGTAGGCAGAGATCAATGCAAATGGGGAAACTTATTCAAGCACAACAGCTCATAATCAACAACTGCGATCGGTCGCTGTTGGCAGAAATAATGTATGTGTTTTAATCAAACTGGTTGCTGTCCTGCATTGTCTTTTATCTGTACTGTGCAGCTTCTTGTGTGAGCTGGTGATTAGTATCTACAGTGTGTGCCATCTAAATGTTTTTCTAACCTAACTACACAATAGGAGCCAATAAATCCTACATGTACACCAGTTTATGTACATGATATTGAGGTAAAGATATTTAAAAAAACTGACTGATCTTCTAATCAAATCAAATCAAAATGTATTTGTTTAGCCCTTTTTACAGCTGACAGTCACAGAGCATCATTACAGAAATAACAAAATGAAGGTGAACACATGAAACAGAAGACATAAAGCCCCCAGTGAGCAAGCCAAAGGGCAACAGTGGCAAGGAAAACTCTGTCAGAGCTGGTGGAAGAAACCTTGGGAGGAACCAGGCTCACAAGGGGAGACCCATCCTCCTCTGGTAAAATTACATAGTTGCATAGTTAGTTAGGGGACACTGGACCCCCACACATCTAGTACTCGGATGTACCAAAGTAATGTTAGTTCGATGGTGCATGTAATGGTAGCAGCTAATTAGAGTCTGTGTAAATTTCTACATCTTCCCACTTCATATGGAAAGTCCAATGTGAAGTGGAGGCCGGGGGCACGGGGTCCTTCTAAGATGGGGCAGAGGAACTCAAGGTTAGCATTTCATCAGCCCAGGCCGGTGGGTCATCATTGACTCAGGAAATGTAGAGATCAAATTTGTTTGATGTTTAGATTTATGGAGAACAGAGAATGTAAACATTGTCAGAGTGTGACTCCGGCAGATCTGACTATAACAGCCTAACTAAGGAGAGAACCAGAAGGTAACATAAACATGGGAGCATCATTAAACATTGGTGTCCAACTGCTTCAGCGTCACAATCCTCAGTGAAAAACATTCAGTGAAACTTACATGGTGGTAGCATGTTAGTGTGTGTAGAGTGGATCTACACTGTGTCCTCTCACTGTACATTCTATTACTCCTACTCCTACCTAGTTACTCCACCTTGTAAATGTAAAGCCAGAGACAGAAGTTCATCTGTTTTTGCACAGTTTGTGTTGGTCGTCCTCTAGTGCTCATAGGAGGCTTCCCACAGGATGTTGTTGGCTGGATATATATTTATGGTTGGCGAACTATTCTCAGACCAGAACAACACAGTATTGTAGATATTGAATAATTTATTCTAGATACTGAACCATTTGTTGTACATATTGAAGCATCTACTGCTATGATGTATGGTTTGGAGACTGTGGCTCTGTCTAAAAGGCAGGAGGCTGAGCTGGGAGTGACAAGGATGGAGAAGATTAGAAATGAGCAGATCAGAGGGACAGTGAAGGTGGAGCAGTTTGGAGGTAAAACAAAAGAGGCCAAGTTGAGATGGTTTGGACATGTTTTGAGGAGGAATAGTGGATATATTGGACAATGAATGTTGGAGATGGAGAAGAGGAAGACCTTAGAGAAGGTTTATCAATGTAGTGAAGGTGGACATGGAGAAGGTTGGTGTAACAGTAGAGGAAGCAGGGGATAGGGCAAGATGGAGGCAGATGATCCACTGTGGTGACCCCTAAAGGGAGCAGCCGAAAGAAGAAGTTTGAAGCATCTATTTTAGATACTGAACCACTTATTGTAGGTAAAGAATAATTTATTGTAGATATTGCATTGTTTATTCTAGATACTGAATCATTTATTGTAGATACTAAACTGTACTGTCGGTACTGAATCATATATAAATGATACTGAATAGAAGGTCTTAAAATTAAAATTAGGAACCCTAGAGTTCATTGAATAAAGTAATAAGTGGCAAGTGCTCACATACATTTGTTTTTTGTATTTAAACATTTTCTTTTTACCATCAGAGCTCCCAAACCAGTCTGTCAGCTGGCCTACTGTGGACAAACAGTGTGTGTCAGGGCCACATTGTCAAGGGCAGCTGCTGATGGCGTGTGTGTGTGTGTGTGTGTGTGTGTGTGTGTGTGTGTGTGTGTGTGTTCAGATAAGACCAATGATAACATTCATTTTTTTCTCCATCTGTCGAGCTGAAAGTGTTCGAGATGCTGATAGCCCCGGGCTATTCTCCTGTCTAGTTCTTTTATAGTGCTGGGCTGCTGATAGACCTCCTGACTGATGCTACAGTCGTACCTCCTGTGTGTAGCCTTTGTGTTTCTCTATATATTTGCCCTTTCAACATGTAATTAAATTTGCATATTTGTTCTATTTCCTCTTTTTCTTTATATTGTTATTTCAACTGTCAGCCCCCTTCAGTGAGAGCTATTAGCTCATGAACCCTGTTCAGAGTACAATAGAATTCCTGTTGTTCTTTTCTGTATCACAGTAGTGGTCTGTGACATGATTTTTTCATAGACATAGACTGTTCTTCTTAAGCATCTGTAGCCAGTTGCAACACCAGATCATAGGTTAGGACCATCCACTAAACATAGATTAAAACTAGCAGTTTGCATAATTTTGATACACCCACAGACTGCTGCACCAAAGAATCTTAGGCTGGGCCTGAAACTCGAAACAAGAAGCTGACTTGCTGCCTTGCTGCCCTCTGTGTCTCACAAGCCAGTGTAACTCATAGACTTTTGCAGGCCCACACTTTACGGGCAGTTACATGCTGTTTTCTAGGCTTCATAACTAAGGATCAGAGCAACCTACAGACAGCATACAAACATCATAGCAAATTACAAGACTTATCCAATATTACAGCTAAAATTCACAAATTTTCAACTGATTAATCTAAGTTTAAATGTCAAATGATCTTCCAGTGCATGGTTACTGCTCTGTCCACATGAACATGGATTAATCTGCATGCAGACTCTGACTGATCAGCGAGAGGGGGTGGGGCTGATGATATCATTGACCCAAACATTGGGTTATAGACGAAACCGAGAAATTCTTTGAGTTTGTTCTCTTTTTTGCTCACAGTTTTCAAATTTCAGAATATAAGAAGGGAAGGGATAACACTGCTAAATACATAAAACAACAACAACAACTGACATTCTGTTTTTTTTGTACTACTTTCAAGTATTTTCAATAGCTTATTATGAAAATACTTGTCAATTTAATCATAACAAATAATTCATTAAATTCCTTCATTTTTGTCTATAAAAAGCAAAATAACACAAAACTGTAGGCACAAGTCAATTATTGAACAAAATGTTGTCAAATTCTGTTAATTTCTACATCTTAAATGAAGAAATATTTGAGTAGACTAGGATCTCCTGAAAATAACAATATCTGGCATGTGTGACTGTCTCCAATCTTTTTGATATGTAAAAGTATGTCAAACTATAAAAGCATTCCAAAAATTGGCAAAGAATTATAAAGGTTAAAGTAGCAAACAAATGAACTTATTTTCAGCTGGTGCAACTGGTTACTGGTCTTACTATTGTCATAATTTCTTCACTGTGGGTTTGATCTGCCAGTGTTCAGTGCTGCTTCATTTTGCCTGTAGTCAGTGGACTGGTCCAAAGTTATTTTTCCAAACTTGTGCTGCCTGATAGATCATCATCTCAAAGGCTCTTCATGGAGAAATGCTCTGTCCCTGATTCAGTAGAATAGTGTAAGAATTGTGGATGATGATGATGATGATGTATATTTAGACAAATGTTTATTGTCAGCAGAATTACTGTGCTAAAAAATTGTGATACATATCCACTAACAATGTACCACATTTGTTTAATCTGTTGTTCAATTTTTTTATAGGCTGCATTTTCACTGATAGTAATATAATCACTATGTAATCACCAACTGTTCTGCTGTCATTTCTAATGATAGCTGTATTCTGCACAGACAGCATCAACAGTGTTCACATGCAGCACATCTTCACATCCATTTGAGTTGAAACTGAAATATTACTTGCTCTTTACTGGATAGCAGTTGGTTAGTGCAGGTTCTGTATAAGCCTTCTCTGCCTGATGGAAATTGTTTGATTTTTGGTGATGCTGAGGCTCTATACATTTTAAAGCAACCATCTGCTCCTGTAGTCAGAACATGACATTGGCACATGGTGTCACTAGGTTCTTGTTTTGTTTCTCCAGAGTTTTACTATTTACTTTCAGTGTGTGTGTGTGTGTGTGTGTGTGTGTGTGTTTGTGTGTGTGTGTGTGTGTGTGTGTGTGTGTGTGTGTGTGTGTGATATTATACAGGCCATATGTGTGCAGTGGAATACTTATGTCAGCAATGGGTACACCGTAAAGGAGGTAAGCACTATATCAACCCTTTGTCAGAACGCCATTCATTGTAATGAGCTCATATACAGTACGGGAGCATAAACCGCTGTGGGGACCAGCTGCCACTGACATACAGTATAAGATCTGCAGAGTTGCTTAGCAACTGGTTACAGCGTTTAGAAAAGGATCCCCATATCCAAAAAAAGACTCTGTAAAGGCCGAATCCCTTCATCTCCTTCTGTGGGCGTTTACAGCTACACGACCTCACCGGCCTCTCAGGACCTGGAGTAATTTTAGTGGTTGACGTTTTGGGATTGGCTCCTGAGAACAGTTCACTGCTACCCTTTTCTGATTGTAAGATGAAATTGACTGGAAGGATGATAGGCATCTCTAATGGGTGAGGATAGAATTGAAGCTTTATTTTGTTAACGTATAATTAAGTTTAGCATTTAGTAAAAGTGATACAGTGAAGAGTGATAGCAGCACATTGGTAAATAAAGGAATAAATCAGTGTGCTGTAGTGGTACCTGTGGTCTTGGAGGGTGAAGGTGGGTGTGTGCATGTATTCATGTGCTTTATATGTGTGTGCAACAGATCAGTACCAACCGCTGAGATAGGTGAGAGCTAGTCAGTTTAGGTAGGGGAGGAAGACGTTGTGTGCTGCACTGAGAGGAGGAGATTGAACAGCAGTGGAAGCCCCCCAGACTGACTCTGAAATTAGGAGATTCCTCTGAACAGCAGCCGAGGAGGATTTGCTGGGAGCAGCGCACAGGAATGTGCAGCAGGGGCACAACTGATCTCAGAGATGGGGGGTGGGGGTGTACTTTAAATCCCTTTCCTGCTGTGGTGCAGGGATAACTCGTCATGCATCACCGCAACGTTTTTGAGACCTGATGTGACTTTTAGCTGGAAATTTCACATTTTGTGGGTGTGGCATATTTTCTTTTTTATTCCTTCATATTTGATATAAATTTGTGTTTTGTTAAACAACTGTAACATCATTGTGATGATAAAATTTGTATTAAATAATATACACTGATCAGTCATTACATTATGATCACCTGACATCGACACTGACACTGACAGGATGATAGTTTGCTAATGTGTGTTGTGCAAGTATGAGGGGATCAGATACAGCAGTGCACAACAGTCCACCAACCAGAAATATTCAGCCAGCAGTGTCCTGTGAGCAATGATGAAGGAGTAGAGGATCACTAAGACAAACTGTGCAGAAACAGATGGGCTTCTGCCTCGGATTTTATATCTACAAGGTGAAGCAATAGAAGGAGGGTCTATTACATTGGACAGTGACTAGACACAGTGTTTAAACACTCCAGCAGCATTGTTGTGTCTGATCCATTCATACCAGTGCAATACACATTAACACACCACCACAGTGTCAGTGACGCTGCAGTGCTGAGATTGATCCACCACATAATACCTGCTCTGTGGTGGTCCTGTGGGGTCCTGACCCTTGAAGAGGTGAAAGGAGGCTAACAGATGGACTACAGTCTGTGTTTATAGAACTACAAAGTGCTCCTGTATGGTGAAAGGGGTTGATAAAAACGGACAGTGAGTGTAGAAGCAAGCAGGAATGTACAGCAAATTACCTTTACAGTATCTTGCAGTGCACATCGATCCTCATTCACAGAGTGTTTGTTTAATTTCACAAGGAGCTTTTCATCGAAAAACAAACAAACTGGATAATACTGTTAAAATTGGCTGTTCATTTACACCCAACATTAAGTTTACAAACAGTATTTTATGATAACAGGAGAATACTGTTGAAAATAATACTTTTTTTACAGTAATATTTACATTTATGTTCCTCAGGCCCTTGGTGCACATTTTAATTTTAACACATATTCACCATTGAATGTATTTAAACAACATCTGAAATGGCTGTATTCCAGATTAACTTTATATAATTCATAACTTTAATGTGGAGTTTGTTGACCTCAGTGACCCCAAAACTGATCAACTCTTGAGAGTTGATCTCAACATGAGATTCACACTCTGTGGTCTTTTATGTGCTGTGTTCTAGGCTTCATAACTCAGGAGCAGAGTAACATACAGGCATGATACACATATCAAACTACAAGACTTACCCTGTTTATCGATTGTATGCAGATTGATCAGCAGGTAATCAGTTTGGAAAACAGCTAAAATTCACAGTTTTCCAACTGAATTAAATACCAAAGGAGTCTTCCAGTGCATGTTTCCTGCTTTGTCCACATGTTCATGCACAACCTGCATACAGACTATGACTGATCTACCTAAGGGGTTGGGGTGAATGATGTCAGTGAGCAGCCATGACCTGGAGGTTAGGGAACAAACCTTGTGACTGGAAGGTTGCTGGTCCAATTCCTTGACCTGGTAGGACGTGACTGAAGTGTCCTTGAGCAAGGCACTTAACTCCCCAGCTGCTCCCCAGATACCGTGGATAGGGCTGCCCACTACCCCGGGCATGTATGATCACTGCCCCCTAGTAAGGGAATTTTTCTAGTGTGTGTGTTTCACTGTGTGGATGTGGGCAAAGAGAGAGTTTATCTATAAACATTTATGTTTATGTTTATAGACGAAAGTAAGAAGGCAGGGGCTGTTTTGTCTCCTTTGCTTACACAGTGTTTTCAAATTAAAAATGATGAGAAGGGATAATACTGATACATACATAAATAACAAAAATAATAAAGGATATTCTGGTTATTTTTTATTTTATTTGGACCACTAGTTACAAGTATTTTAAAGAGCATATTATTATCTATATAATTACAAATAACTAATACAAATTATTGCATATTAGTTCAAACACACTCTGGATGATTCCACCTGGATTTTTGTGATATCACGTGTTTTTTGGTCCTTAAAAAAGAAAGGTTAATTTAAGCCCATAGTTTCGCGGCTTCAAAATAAAGTGTGAACTCAATTAACTGCGGTTTGTGCCAAACATGTTTTTTGGGATTTTTGTTATTAGTGGTTCATTTTAATTAGGTTTTTGTTAACTAAAAATTGTGATTGACTTTAATTTAATACTTTTAATAAATCTTTTTTAAGATGTATTGTGTTCTTTTTTTAACCTGATTGTCCTCTATCCAGCTTTTTAAAAGCCTCTAATATTGGTGATTGTTACAATGACAGCGATGTTGATGGTATAGATTTTGGCACCAGTTTCCATGTGCATGTGCATCAACATCCAATTAGATATACATGAAAGAAAAAACATACAGTATAGAGTTTATAAATGCTTTAATGTGAAATGTGCAAGAGAAAAGCAGGATTTGAAAATTTTGGATGTTGAAATTATACCTAATTATGCAGCATTTTTTGAGAGTGAAACTGGGGGCCAGTGCTATTTAACAACAGATCAGCATCTTTGCAGTTCATTGTAATTAGATAATGAGAAGCAGAGGGTAAGTACTTGCACTAATCAGAGAGGTTAGCTTGGGGAGAAGCAGCTTTGGTTTGCAAATGAAGGCACATGATTCTGCAGCCACTGTTGTGTTGTTTGTAAGATTTCTGAGTGCTTAGACTGAAAGTGGTTTTCCTTTTCCATAGTTTTCTAAATCATTATTAAAATGGTTTGATGACATTTTGTAGTTAAGGACGACTTACAGAAGTTATTGGTATTGCTTTTGTGTTTCAGAGTCATTCAAACTAACAGAATGCTTGACAACTTTTGTATAATCACAATTTGTGAAGTACTGTGATATATGTATCGTCCACCCATGGTTGATACATACCAATCTTATCGTTGCATTTCTGTTGACCAGTTCATGATACCAAATGGCAAAAATGGAGATAAAAGGTTTTTGCAGGGCAGCAGCAATATGTGTCATACACATACTACATATATGTACTAAAGCAACAGAACATGAGAGGAAGTTTATTATTATGAAATAGCAGCACAGGTGTGATGAAGTAATTCAATTTCATGACAGCCGTGCTGTTAATTATAACACCCTACCTTGTTGTTTTCATACAACAGTTCGGAACTTAACTAGCAGCTTGTTAATACACAGTGACATACTCCACTCACTTAATTGATCTGATTGTTTTTAGATACCCAATGTTATTTATAGTGGGTTGTATTTGCTCATGGAGATTTCACTTGTCTTACAATAACATTCATATTGCCAACAGCGTTTTGTGGAAACAAATGTTATGTAACATTCTACATAAAGTTTCTGCATTTAGCATTTGTGTGTTCATATGTTTACACAAATGTGTTTGTGTGTGTGCACGCATGTGGATTTTTTATTTATTTAAGTTTACGAATCTTTGTTCTCTCAAAAACAAAGATGCTGCTATCTGCTTGTAAGTGCTGTTAAGTGTGCTGAGACTTTACTTTTCATTCATACGTTTTTATAGAAAGTTGTTTTTATTGCCTGTTAACATTCATTTACATGCAAAGTGCAAACAGCAGCGACAGTGCAGTCAATAATAATGTGATATAAAGGTTCATTTAAGTTTGTAACAATTTTGTATTTCATTTATTATTTTTAACTAAATTGCATTTTATAAGTTGCATTTAAAAAAAACCCTAAGAAAGCAAGATTAAAAACATGATATCAGCACTATTTAAAAACCCATAACGATCAACCACTATTCCTAACAAAACCTCACAAGTCTCACACGAACAACGACTCGGTGCCACTACACATGTTTACTCACACACAGTCCACAGGCTAAGCCCTTTCTTTTTTGGCCAATCATGCTGGATGTGTTTTAGCCAATAATCAAGCTATCAATCAAGGTTTATGTAAAGATGGCTACCAAATTAATGTTTAAAAGAGATACAGATATTAGAACCTATTGTCTTGACATGTTCAAATGTAGCTAAAACATATATCTATAAAAAAAGAAAATGAGGAGAATTTAATTTATGCTCTGACACCAGCTGACAGCCCTAATGAGCAGTTTCTTCTTTTTCTCTCTACATTCCTCTTTCCATTCCAGTCCTGACACATGTTAATCTGTACCATCTGTTCATAAAACCCTACTGGCTTGTAATGTACTTATTAGCACTGTATATGGCTTTTCTGTTCATTAGGTACAGTAGTTTACACCTTGTGCTAAATGTCATTTTGATGTATTTTTAAATGTATGGTACTTTACTGCCACTATCACATCTTTAGTCCTCAACAGTAACACATGCTGGACAGAAATGTTGCTTCTTGAATTATATATAGACCTGTTTGTTCATTCTTTGGGGAACCAAAATTGTCTCTTCAATGACACTGTTCAAAAACATTGTGTGGGTGCAATGTTTTTGAACAGTGTCATTGAAGAGCCAATTCTGGTTCCATAAAGAACCATGTTTGCAATAGTGATGTGCATGAACAAACTTTACACCAAGTAAAGGATGTTTAGATCTTTACAATGTTCTTCACTTTCACACATTCTCTATTACAAAGAGGTTCTTCAATGAAATTTCCTCCTGTCATCCTGTTCGTCATTGGTCAGCCCCACCACAGAGCAGGTATTATGTGGGTGATGGGTCATTTTCAGCACTGCAGTGACAGTGGCATTGTGGTGGTGTGTTAGTGTGGGTTGCTCTGGTAGAAGTGGATCAGTCACAGCAGTGTAGAAACAGAGTGTAAAAAGAAAAAACAAACACACTCATTTTAAAGGCTCTGTTGATTAAATTTTTAAACTGGGTCTGCGCTATAATGTGGTAAGAGTCACGCCTGACAAATGGAATACAATGAAACATAGTAGAAGACACGTGAACCCCATAACTGTTGGTTCAATTCCAATGTGCTAGAGTCAAGTTCAATTATTAATGGACAGCCCATAATGATGGGGTAAACCTAACAATAACCAGGTTCTAACAGCCTGTGGACAAACAAATACATAGTATTTATACACTATTTGTGTATAAAATCACTGCTCAAAATGCTTGTGGAGCTTTAGAAACAGCAGTGCTAAAGTGACATGGTGGTGAGTTAGTGTGTGTTGTGCTGGTGTGTATCAGACACAGCAGTGTTGCTGGAGTGTTTAAAACCCTCAGTGTCACTGGTGGACTTGTAATAGTCCACCAACAAGAAATATCCAGCCAGCAGTGCCCTGTGAACAGTGTTCTGTGAACAGTTTCCTGTGAGCCCTGATCAAGGGCCAGAGGATGACCAACACAAACTGTGCAGAAACAGATGACCTTCTGTCTCGACTTTACATGTACAAGGTGGAGAAACAAGGTAAGTGTGTCTAATACAATGGACAGTGAGTGGACACTGTGTTTAAACACTCCAACAGCACACAATTTGACATTTTATAGCTATTTTGAATAATATTTGAATGTAGTGTAACATGACTGTGCCACTTCCACGATGCACGTTATCACTATATTGAGGTGCAGTATCAGACTTACAGTGCACTGGGACACCACTACACAGAGGGACTGAAGGTGAGGGTGTCTGTTGAAGTAATGACCAATTTCTCTGGCATCTGCTGTCAGAAACCTACTGCTGTTCACCTTAAAGCAACATTATGTAGCAATTTTACTTTTCCTATTATCTTAGAACTGTACTATGTACTATATACTATGTGTCTGGTGAAGCCAGCAGGACAACTCTGTAAAACCTGTGTAATGCTGTGTAACCCCAGTCAACTTTCAGTGCCAGTTCTCTATCTCTCAGCTTGTTCAGAAGTGGCCTGGGTTTGTAGATATTGATTAAGCCTAGGTTATATTTAGCCCAGAGAAGCCTTTTTTAGGCCTGACATTAAGATTAAACTGGATGTGGGAATCAGCCTGTAATGTAGATGGTAAACTGTATTCATGTTACACAGAAAATCGATTGTAATGCAGCTTGTTGTAATGTCATACTGACTCTGGATTAAGTGTATAATTCGATCCAGACCCTCCTGTGGGACATGCTGGCAGCTGGTGCTCTGAAGCTAGTGTCTGGTCATTGCATGGTCATTTGAACTGAGACATTACCAACAAGCTAGCAAACAGATGATGCACTGCACGGTGTGATTAAGATTCTGACTAATTAGATCAAATGAATCAGACACTACAGCCCAGCTTGATGAAAAAACTGCTGATGCTTCCTTTTTTGAAGTCACTATATAAAGAACAGACATAACACACAGGATAAAGGTTGACCAAAGGGTAATTTCCTTTGTCTATGGTGGTGCACTACTTTGTTCACTATGTAGTGCACTATCATGGCTCTAGACTAACTATTTCTATTATAACTATTTCAACACTCAGTCACTTACATCTGTTCTATAAAACTGTTACCCCTTCACACTATTTTTATAAATAGTACAGCTGCACAGTTGGATTGGAACAAGCTTGCTTCATGACTGGTTTTGCCTAAATTCTACCCCATGAAAACAATAAATAATGATGGTGAAACTACGCACTGTAAGTACTAAAGACCTGAAGGCCAGGCTAGCATAGCATTGACCATCATCATTCGTGCCTTTTCAAGCTTTCATATGAGTTTAACATGACAGACAGATGTGAAAATCAGTGGCAAGACACAGCTGGTGTCCTTCATTAGCCTGGAGCCTGGAGTTTAGTTTAGTTGTGATAGTGCTTTGTTGCTTTCATTCAGTGTCAAAACACCCCCCCCTCTCTCTCTCTCTCTCGCTCTGTCTTTCTCTATTTCTCTTTCTCATTTTCTCAAGTTTAACTCACAAATTTTCTGTTCCACCTTAAAAGATGTAGAAACTAGCGGCAGAATGAAACTGCAGTGCTTTTAAGGTGGACTGCCATCTCATGGTATGGTGCCTTATCGAGGCAAGGAGGCTTGTGTACATAGCAAAAGCAGAGAGCTATGTTGCCTGGAGTCTTAAATCCTGCAGGGTCTCCCATGGGAGAGAGGTCTTAGCAGAGGTGCCAGACTAAAGCTACCACTTTAATTGGGCAGCAGCAATATAGGACAATGTCATTGGGATGATCACAAAGGTGACAATGGCAAAGACATCAATTCAACTGCACAAAAGAAGGCAATGGTAAACCACTTCTGTACATTTACCAAGAAAACCACATGGATAGACACAACTTAATGATTGACAATAGTGCCAGAGGATGGGAACCTCAGGATGGATGGCATTCAACTGGCTACTTTGAAAAGAGAGTTTTCCTCTGAGTACAGCTTGTGCGTATTACATGGTTACATGATAATCCTTACGAAGTCTAGTTGCAGATGTAGACAAGCAACAAAAGAGAATTCAAAGCTGTAAAACAATCCCCATCTAAACCTGGAACATACAAAGCATGAATCATGCAAGCCATTTTCTGCTGTCGTCACAAACAGCAAAAAAGAAATTGAGTGGCCTTCATCTTCAACAAGACTGTTGTGGGACACAATGCTGTAAATAATCGACTGATGTCAATCCACACAACAGTTTTGCAATACAGCTATGCAGGTCTATGCCCTAACAACACATGCAAGTAAAGAAGAAATTGAAAGGTTATATAGGAAAGTCCATATCGAAATTGACAAGATCTACAAACACGACATACTGCTGGTGATCAGAGACTGGAATGCAAAGTCCAGAAGTGAGAAGGTGGGAAACACTTGGACGACATGGATTTGGAAACAGGAATGAAACAAGAGAACAGCCGATCAACTTCTGTACTTCAGCTACATTTTTGGACATCACCTGACTGAGTTTACAGGATCCAAATCGACTACATTCTTTGCACCAAGAGATGTTAGAGCTCCCAAAGAGTTCCCAAATACATGGCCTGGAACACATACCACCTGCCTTTAAGGAAAGCATCTGGAATCCATTTCAAATGCTGGACATAATTGACAGAAAACCAGAAGAACTCGAGGAGATCGTCAAAAAAGAGAAAGAGAAAAAACTGGCAATAATTAAAAGGAGAAAATAATCACAGTGGATGTCTGGTGATACAGTGGAAATGGTAAAAAAGAGAAGAGATGCAAAAATCAAGACGGACAAAGATTGTTTAAGGGAACCAAACTGAGAATTCCAGAGAGATGCCAGGAAGGACAAGGTCAAATACTACATCTGCAAGATATTGAAAAGAGGAGCAAATGTGGTAAAACAAGAATTGTTTTTCAGAAGATACGGGAGATCAGAAATAAACTTCAGCAATGAGTTGGAACCTTTTAGAGATGCAAAGGGTCAAATCATCACAGATGAAAAAGAGATCAAAGATGGAAGGCATACACAGAAGACCTGTACAAAAATATGTTAATTGCTAAGACACTTGTCAATCATGACTACACAGAAGAACCTTTAATTCTAGAAGACAAAGTCAGACAGGCCCTGAGATCATTGCCAAAGAAGAAAGAAACAGGAAACAACAACATATCAATAGAGATATTTCAGGATTCCAAAGAGGATTCAGTTAAAGTACTTACCAGCAAAATGCCATCAAATATGGCCTGCAGACTGGAAAAGGGCAATCTATTTCCCAATACCAAAGAAAGGGGACAAGAAAGAGTGTGCCAACTATCGCACATGTCCCTCATACCACACACCAGTAAAATAATGCTGAAGATCATCCAACACAATGCCAGATGTGCAGGCAAGCATTCATGAAAGGCAGAGGAACAAGAGACATCATTGCAGATGCATGCTGGATCTTTGAAGCCAAGGAGTTCAAAAAAGGAGGTCAACATGTAATTCATGCACTACAGCAAAGCCTTCAACTATGTTGACCACAGAACATACTCAGGAAAATGGGACAAAATATCAGAGCATCTCATTATTCTAATGCAGAATCTCTACACTGTTCAACAAGCTACGGTCAGGACAGAAAATGGACACAACAGAATGGTTCCACATTGGCAAAGGAGTTAGACAAAGCTGCATACTTTCGCCATATCTGTTCAACCTGTATGCAGAACATATGAAGAGGCTTTGCCATTAGCAACTGAGTAAATCAGTGGCCCACCTTACAGTTGCCATGGCAATCAAGGAGGGTGGAATTTGTGAAGCTCAACAAGGTGAATAATCCATTGAGTGACATGAAGAGTGAGACTCTTATCTTTAAGCCTGTTGAGCGGTTCCAGTCGGCTGTTTCGTCATTTACTACACATTTACATTTGTCATGATCTTTTTTTCACCTTGACTGACAGGATTCTTCAGTTGATTTACAGAGATGGCAGATAAAGGCATCTAATGATTGTTCTTGAACTGCACTGATACAAGTGGATCAGTCACAACAGTGCTGCTGGAGTGCTTAAACACTTTGTCCACTCACTTTCTACTCTATTAGACACTCCAAACTAGTTGCTCCCCCTTCTATATATATATATATATATATATATATATATATATATATATATATATAGTGTGAGACAGAAGCTCATCTGTTTCTGCACAGTTTGTGCTGGTCATGCTCAGTGCCCATAGGACACTGTTGGCTGGACAATTCTGATTCGTGGACTGTTCTCAGTCCAGCAGTGACAGCAGTGTCAGGGGTTTAAAAACTCCAGCAGCACTGCTGTGTCTGATCCACTTGTAACACACACTAACACAACACCACCATGTCAGTGTCACTTTTCTCAGAATAGGAATCTTCGGATATATTTAGACATTTAATATATACTGTGTTCACTCACTGTTGACAAATGTGATTCATGAGTTCTGCAGAACATTCATTCGTTTGCATGTCCAAACTACACTTTTTTTGTCAAATTTACACAAATAAGGTTTTCAATTTATGTCTGAAAGTGTTAACTGAAGCACATTTGCATATTTTGAGCTGTTTAATAATTGTGCTCTAAATGAAGGGGTTTTAAGAATTTAAGAATAAAATTACATTTTTATGACGATGCTTGTTCTTGTGTGTTTGGCTCCTCAAAACTGCCAATATATGTTCAGCAAGCCCACAGTGTGCTGGCTCTGTTTCAGCATGTGAGCAAAAAATAATACAGTGCTGGAGGTTTGCTGAGGTTCTGCGTAAACTGGCAAAATCGCTTCTGAATCCTGATCAATTTCTGTGCAGCATGTCAACAAATCCATAAACATAATTTTCTCTGACAGGAGAGAAAAGGAGAGTGTTTTATACATGAATCTGTCACTACTGGGTAGTACAGGCATGACCCAGCCCTGACAGACTGTTAGACAGACTTGAGTTGGATGGACCCAATCTGTTTCCATTCTGGTGGAGTCAAAAGTGAAAGTAGTGTCCAAAAGTCAGTGTGGAATCATTATGCCAGTAACTGAGGGTGTAAAAACGTCACACAAAGTGCTCAATTTAAAAACTTACTTAGCATGAAAGGTTTAGCATTAAGGTTGGGTACAAGTAGATGATGAACACAGTTTTCACATCTGCCTTGTTTGGACCAGACATTCTGACCTTTCAGTTTCGTCCGAACCGGAATAGCAGGTGTGAAATGTGCCACAGACCACGGACCACAGACAGGACCAAAGGACCAGAATTTGGTCCGACATAAAGAGGTGTTCTCTGTCCACATCTACTGATACATGGTCTGATCCGTTTGCAGTGTGATAACATTTAATTCAGACCAATTACATGAATTTTGCCATCACAAATCAAAGATTTTAGTAGAAGTAGAAGATAAAAAGAACCAGTGTTTGACACAAATCCAGAGTTGCTAAATCTTCAAGGTCTTTTGTAGTCAAGTGAGGGTTCTGATTTGCCTTTCTAGCAATCCCACGAGCAGCTGTCTCTAACATTTTTCTTGCTCTTCCAGACATTATCTTGACCTCTGCTGTTCATGCTAACTGCCATTTCTTAATTACATTTTGAACTGAGGAAATGGCAACCTGAAAACACTCTTCTTATAGCCTTCTCCTGTTGGTGGCACAATGACAACCCATGTCACTTTAATTCATTAAATTGTGTGTGAGCACAGCAAATGGCCCAGTGGTACAATGTTCTGGGACTGGAATTCCAAACTCTCCTTGCTTGAACATTTTCTTAAAAAAGTGGGATTGCCCCTGTATTGGGCCTCATCATTTACCATTCACCTCTTGTTGTGTAGTCATACTTCAGATAGATCAGAGCAGACAAGCCTCTCTTGATAGCTTCTGTTCTTCTCACTCTGAAACTTTGCTTCAGCACACGTTCTAGTCCCTAATTCTCCCTGGTACAGCTTTGATTTCTCATCCAGTTATGTTTTCCTTCTCTCTGGTTTCGGACCCACTATAGGGATACGTCTGCAATGCCATCACAGTCTCTGCTTTGCTCACTCTTGTCACTGATTTGAAGGCTGGCTTTAGGATTGCAAGTGTCTATGAGAGACCTCACTGGTTGTTATGATGAGGTTTTTAGGGTAGTTTCTTGGCTGTACATACAATACATTCTTTTCAGTTATATGTACATACACCATAAATGTGCCACGAAGAGTGAACCCATGCGAAAGGGGTTTGAATGTGTGCCCTCATGAGTGAGTGAAACTGCATGAGAGGAATTCAGCCAATCAAGAACGTCTGAAGGCAGTAATTAGTTTGCTCTATACCATATAATGTCTTGGCAACTAAGAGAAATACAATCAAGATTAATTTGGGTGAATAAAGAAATTTTTTTGCATTCCCATAATGACAGCAAATTAATACACAACCCAAACACTGCAGCAGGCCACCTGTCTATGGGGTCACCAACCCTGCTTCTGCAGAGCTACCTTACTGCAGACTTCAACCCTAATCCACACACCTCATCCAACTAATTACTGCCTTCAGAAGTTCTGGCACTGAAAGCCCAGTTATTTTTAAGACACTGGTGTGAAGATGACAAAAGAACTCATATTAGAGAATTTTTGGTTGATTTTTGACACTTGTTTTTGTGCTGATCAGATGATCTCTTCATCCTGAGATCAATTCAGTGTTTCATTTTTTACTTAGGGTTCTTCTGTGAGTTCACAGTTTACCTCTGTCCTACCTAATGTAACATGACAGCTATCAGCCTGGGAGGGTTGATTGAGTGCTCTGTGTTTTCTTTTTTATTTCAACAACAAAGCACTATGTTCTCCATAAAGCACAAATTAATGGACCCATCTGCCAGCTAGAAACTGGGGATAAACTTCAGATCAGCCAGGATGAATAGGATGAAACTTCCCAAAGACCCTCTTTACTGGCCAGTATCCTGGCACTCATTTCTGATACACTTTATTCAGAGAAGTCTGGAGTCCAGAATTCTTCTAGCTGTGACATCATACTGACAGTGCTTCCAGGAAGTTATTTTGAGACAAGCAACACAAGAATTCATGTCAGTAGATGTGGTTGATTTGCAGACACTGACTGTAAAGTGCTCTGCTTGTATATCTGTACTGGACTGTATTTAATATTCTGTATTAGACATTAGTCTGAACAGTTTGTGCTCTCAAACTCACATGGATGTGCAAAACCTCTGTCCTCAGAGGTTCACTTTTATTTTTCTTCAGTATCACAGGAGCTAACGAAGAGCTGCAGTGACTGACAGCTGGGCTCATCACAGACATAAAGGATGTGTTATTTGGTCACTTCTTTGGTTTGCATTCTTTGTTTATTTAAATTTTAAGCTTTTTTTTCCTTTGATGATGCTGTCATTCTGCAGCCACATTCATCCGTTTCATTAGGAACATGGAATGGCTGTATGTTTATATTGGAACAGAGGCATTTACATGCTGTGTGAACAGTGTCCTGATTAGAAATGCATAAATTGACTGAATATAAGATACATGGACTGTACAAAATCAATTTTACATGGAATAAAATATTCAAGTTCTCTTAAAAGAGGACACTCAGGGTTTGAGGGCAGTCAACGTGTAGACTATCAGTAAGTTCATATCACCTGCTGTTATCCCAGACCTACAAGAGTTGAGATAATTATATTGTGTGTCTTGAAGGATGGCGGGTCAACTGAGTTGTACTTGAAGCTGGAAGGGCCCTAGAGTTTGACCACTGGCAGCAGGCAGCAGACTGGAGTTTGACTTTGTAGGCCATCTTCAAAGAAATCCCATGATTCCCACTTGCTTTGTAAGAGGATTGGCCGGCAACTGTCACAACTGTGACCGTATGTCTTCTGTTTATGCTGTAAACTATTTTGCTTATTCTGGATCTGAGGTTTCCACAGCAACCCTCTTAGATCTTCTTCTGGGTCCACTATTGCATTAGTGTTGGAATGTTAGAATAAATTGAAAGCAATGAATTAGTTAAAATGATTTCAATAATATTCAGCAAAATTATTTTTCCAACATAAAAATCAGTTTCTTTGTGTTTATTTTCTGTATTCCACCACTGCATTTTTTCAAACGTGTTAACCTTTAAAACCAAATAAAACGAACGGTTTCATACGGTCCAGAATTTATATATTTGTATGAATTTGACCACATTTTCATAACAAATGTAATTGTGCCTACAGTTGTTTGTGTTTATTCTGCTTATAGGGACTAAAAACACTTTACATAATAATAAAATGATTATGTTGAAAAGGATATTCATAATAATACGTTTAAAATAAGTTATTTTTGTTATGTACGTATCAGTATGATACCTTCTCATGACTTTTATTCTGAAAGTTGAACATTCTGAGCAAAGAAAGAGAGGTAACAGCCCCTCCTTTCTTATTTTCCTCTATGGACAAATATTTGGATCAGTCTGTTTGCAGATTAAGCTTTTAGACTGGGATTGTAGTTTGTCTGTAGGTTATTCAAATCCTGAGTTATGAAGCCTAGAAAATGGCATGGATCTGCCCACAAAGTGCAGATCTTGGGTTCTTCATAGTGAATTCAATATAGATGTAAACATCTGTGGCTTTCAAGCTCACATTTTTGAATTCACACAAAAAACGGTAAGCTAGTATGACTGCGGTATAGCTAAAACATGTATTATTGGCCACTGGTCATTGTATGTCACTGTGATCTTCTGGGCCCGCAGTGATAAGCAATTGGTCGTTTTCCAGTTTGTGCAGTTTATGTGATGTGTATATGGAAAATCCCAAAATTGGTTTCTCTCCATCATACATATGCATTTAAAGGAGGGTGGCAAAAATGTATTTGAAGTGCTGCTGATTTATGTATTCCATTCAACTGAAGCTTGGGCATTAGCAGGGAATTTGTTCTGCTTCTTTAAACCAGCTATAAATTAGTGATAGTGTCTCAGAAGTATGTTTTTTATGGATTTAGGTAAAGCTTCTTTGTGACAACAAACATTGTAAGAAGCACTTAATTGAATTGGATATGCGGTTTGTGCGATTATAGCAGTCTCAGTAAATTGAATGGTAATTTCAGATGCACTGTGAGTGCATATTGAGGTCGTATCAAGGCACATTTTGTACCTTTTCTTTGTGTGCGCACTTCTCTCATTAGTAATTCTGGCTCTCTGTGTTTCTACATTCTGTCATTTGCAGGCCCATGATGGTACACCAGTGAGGATGGGTTTTCATTCTGAAAAATAATTCATTTGACATCCATGATGCTCATTTCATGAAAAATGAGTTAATCAAATATTCTTTCCTGAGCATGTTCAAGGGATTACCCTATACTTAACTCTATTTACACTTCAAATTTTGTGTGATGTTTTTGTCGTTTGACATACTTTTATTTGCCAAAACATTATTAATAGGGAAAGTGTTTATAGGAGACAGTCACACGTGCCAGATTTTATTTTTAGGAGATCCTAGGCTATGTCTAATTGTCAATATTTAAGATAGGTAATGAAAAAAATATTTGTATAAATTTGAGCATGTTTTGATTCAAAAATATCTTGCGCCTAAAATTGTTATTGCTTATAAGGACTAAAAAAACACATCTCAGAAATCCTGAAATTGCAAGTATTCTGATGGGTTATTTTAATGATTAGATTGACAATGATATGTATAATAATACATTCTTCAAAATATTTTACAATATTATTTTAGGTATATATCAGTATTATCCTACAGATAGATAGTGTAAGTCTTCTAGTTTGTAATAATATGTGTATCATATCTGTGGTTTACTCTGATTCTGTGTTATGATGCCAGGAAAACTGCATGGAACTGCCTGCAAAGTGCAGATCTCTTTTTCTAAAAGAAAAGCAGCATTCTGGAGCATTTTACCTTGATGCTTTCACTTTCAGTGATAGTTCAGTATCTCTCTACTTGTGCAGAAAGGCATGAATAAAGCATGTTCTTTAAGGATGCAAAGGGAAGTGCAAATTACACTTTTAGACTGCAGGGGGTGTCCAAGAGCATGAAATGCTCATTAAATTCCCTCATAATGCTGCCTTAAATTCAAGATGAGTTGGATATCCAAGTACATTTTTACCCAAACATTACATTTCTTTGAAAAATCATTGTAGATGGGACATAATAATATACATCGGAATTGGATTTGATGATGAAAATTAAGTCAGAACTGGATGTTGGTCTGCAGTGAATCATAGAGGATTGTCAACCTCTTCATTAGCACCCTATTTGGCACCCACACTGGCCAAGGAAGACTAAATAGAAAGTGCAGAAGTAGTTTGTACTAGGAGTACAGCTGAGAATGGAGATAATAGCTGGTGTTTTTGATTGATAAAAGGTAGGGTTTGGGGGTTATGAGGTGCTGGAGGTTGCCAAATGTTAGAAGATTGGTTTATAGAAGGATTTATAGTCCATACACTTCAACCAAAGTAGAGAGAATTCTAAATAGCTGCGTTTTTCATCTGTTTCTACAGTGTGTGTTGGTCATCATCATCCTCTAGTCCTTCATTAGTGCTCACAGGACACTGCCTGCAAGACGCTGTTGGCTGGATATTTCTGATTGGTGGACTGTTCTCAGTTCAGCAGAGGGGTTTTAAAACTCCAGCAACACTGCTGTGTCTGATCCACTCATACCAGCTCAACACACACTAGCACACCACCAACATGTCAGTGTAACTGCAGTGCTGAGAATGATCCACCACCCACATAATACCTGCTCTGTGGTGGCCCTCTGGGGTCATGGCCATTGAAGAACAGGGTAAAAAGAGGATGACATAGTATGAAGAGAAACAGAAGGACTGCAGTCTGTAATTATTGTACTACAAAGTGCTCCTGTATGGTAAGACGAATTGATTTCTGCATTATCGTCCATACTACTTGTATAGTAACTTGAATAACTTGAATGTTATTTTTCCTGTCCTCCCATTTCAAATGTTGTCTGGCACTTGCCAAGCTGCTTTTGTAAGTAAGAATTTGTTCCTAATGGCCTGCTTGGTTAAATTAAAGGTAATAAAATTAATTCAGAGTAATTCAAAATAACAATAATAAATAATAAATAAATAGAAAGCAGCTGCTGTTATTATTCTAACTCGGGATGCCACAGCAGCTTTGAACGTACCATAGTGAAGTGTATAATTAGTAATACTAGCTGGTGTGGCATGTTTATAAGCCTGGTTTTGTCTGTATGTGTGGGACTGAGCCGTCCTGTCAGTCTGGCTAAAATTCAAATGTTTAGTGGATTTCTCTCACAGGAGCTGTGGTCTCTGATGGAAACTGTTCAGGTGTTTCAGAACTGCCTGAGCGATGCGGATTGAGTGCAACATGACAGAAGATACTAATTAAACAAGTAGAGCATTTCTCAAATCCCAGATGAGTATATACAGTCCAATACACAATCTGACTACAACACAGCCATCTGATTTCCGGCAGTACATAATAAGAAAATTCTACTATATTGTTTGCTTATGGAAACGATACAATGAGGAATTAACCTTATGACTCTAGTATTTATAGGGCAGACATGCCAGAAATCCTAGGCAACTCCTAGATGTAAAAATATTAATATTATATACAAAGAATATAAATATTTGTATGAATCTGCCCATGTTTGATCACAAATTTCCTTGCGTCTTTTTGCATATAAGGACTAAACACTTTACTCTCAGAAATTCTGTTGGAAATGCTGAAAATACAGTCATTTTGATTAGTTATTTGTAAAGATTTATAAAAGATATAAAGGATATTTATAATAATAAGTTATTCAAAATACTTGACAGTGGTCCGAATAAAATTAAAAACAACCTGAATGTCATTTATTAATTTTGTTATTTATATATGTATCAGTGTTATCACTTCTCAGGACTTTTATTCTGAAATTTGAACACTGTGTGAGCAAATAAAGAGCCTCTCCATTCTCATTTTCCTCTACAAACTAATATCTGGGTCAATGACATCATTAGTCCTGCCCCTCTTGCTGAACATGGACAGAGCAGTAAACATGCACTGGAAACTCCTTTGGCATTTAAACTGGGATTTAACTCAGTTTGAACTGAGTGGATTTTAGTTATTTTCTGAGCTGCATTACTCACTGAAAATTCATCAGACAATCTGATGAGACCACCATCATTAGGGTAAGTTTGTTATGATATGTATATGATATCATATCAGTAGGTCACTCTGATCTTAAATGAAGTGTCCTAGAAAATGGCATATAATATGACTCTCTGATTGTAAGAGTTAAACAGAAGTGTTTTTTTTCTAGAACATGCTGTCTGAATGTACTGAGAAACAAACAGAGCCAGACACATCAGTGATAAACCCCCTGCCCTCAGTGTAGGTGACCTTAAAGTAAAGACGAAAGTAGATATGAATGAATTTAGAGCAATAGCAGGGGCTCACCTTACATTCCTACATGACAGAGTCTGAGCCAAGTAATTGCCTCATGACAGTAGCTTGGGCTTTGGCAAGCAGCTCATTTTCTTGGAAATAGGATGGAAACTGAGAGCCATTCATGTTATAAGTTGTTTGCATCAAATAGCATGAATACCAGCAAATGCTTGTTGTTGCTTATTACCTCTGGCTTAGTTTTGAGAAACAAAAGAACAGAGAAATAATTTCTATAGTTTTTGGACAGATAAAATAAATATTCATACCAGTTTAATCATGACACCTCAATCAGGACCTTCTGACCTACAGAGTTGATTGCAGAATATATATAATATTTGCAGAACGTAGTTCCAGTGAAATGCTGTTTAAGGTGATGATCTGTGGCTCTCTTGATAACATGATGAATGAAAGTCCTTAGACGAGACTAAAGGTTCATTTTAATACCCGTCATTAGGTTCAGTCTGTCTGCTCCAGTGATTAAATGATACATTTTCTGCATACTGGATTTTCTACAGCTCCTGTAGAGATCCTGTGTGACTGTGTTGGGAATCCTACCTCTGTTTACAGTCCACAGACAGCAGTGAGCCATGTGTGCCATACCAGCTAAAGAAAGTCTTCTAAAACTGAAGGTTAGAGACTAAGAGTGGGTTTAATATATATATATATATATATTTATTTATTTATTTTTATTCAAATCAATCTTCATTGAATCATCCAATTTTGACTAATATAAAGCTGAGATTGATATTTAAGCCTCAGAAATCTTTACTTTTTGTTGTTGTGAGAGAATCGGAAGTAACAGTCTGTCAGTCACAGTGCAAGCTTTGATGACCCACCCAAATTCAGGTGTTCAGCAGGGCCGAAAGCTCTTACTGGGAAAACGTTAAAGCCCATTTTACTCCAATAAGGGTTGTTTTCACACTGAGACACACACTAATGATTCTCAGCTGGATTCAACAAAGGCTGCCTCAAAGCACACACAGCACAAGAGCGCCTCCTTCTGGAGAAAACCCACAAGGCTTCTTTTTTGTTTTGTTTTTACCCAGTGTTTCCCCTCAATGTTGAAGGTGCCAATTTCCCAACCCCACAAGCACTCTCTCCTGACCCTAGGAGAGTGAGGACAAGGACATGCCAACACCCGATACATGTTTAGTCAACCACCACTTTGAACTGCTGCCGTTTTGTACTATTGCTGGGCAGCCAACGTGCTCAGAGGAAAGCACCCCAGCTCTGATACAATGACTGACAGGCTCCTGTGCCAGCCAGCATCACATTGAGTGTGATGTGGGGTGAGAGTGCTATCTACCCACTCAGAGAGAGCATGACCGATTTCGCTCTCTCTCAGACTCCAGCTGCCGATGGCAAGCAGCATGACCTGGGATTTGAACCTGCATAGTGGTAGCACATTAGACTGCTGAGCCACTCGGAGACCCAGAGCAGCTTCATTTTGAGCGGCTCTTTTTGACAGGGTTTTCCAGCATTTCTCAGGTCTTTGGTCTTAAAGACCTCTGATTTCCCAGCATTGCCCAAAAGGATCTTAGTGAGTTATAAATCATGCCTGAGATTCATTTGAATATCTGTCACTGATGAGCTTTTCCTCCTTTAGAGCAGCATTACGCAACAGCTGTTTTTCTTGGTATTTCCTAGAGTCAGGAGGTGGAGAGGTGCCTCTATAGGACACGCTTTACACATTTATTCCTGATGAGCTATGAGACACAAAACCCTCACTGAAAGTAAAAGAGGCATGTGGACTGTTGCAGTACAGTAATGTTTACCAATTTCTTTAAACAAAATATGACTCAGATAATGCAGTGATACACAGTACTCATCAGTGTTGTCCTGCCTGCCTCTCCAAAGTGACATAGATCAGTGAGCAATGGACCGAGTCTGGAGGAGCAATGACACAGAAGTTATTTTCCCAATGATTTTGAATTTCATTTTCTAAGGTAAATTTACCATGTTGAGTTAATTTACATTAACCCATAAAAAAACATCACTCATTTACAAGCACACATACTGTGTATTTATTATAAAAGGACAATGAAATTTGCATATACTGGCCCAGAATTAGAACTTTCACCCACTTCTCAGTCTTTCTCTTCTCAGACTGCAATTCTGCAACAATTCAAGTTAAGTACAGCCTGGTTAAGGCACTTAAGGATCAGCTACATCTTGATATGGCAATAGCAAGTGTGTTGTGGGCTAAAATTGGCCCAGCTGTAGCAGTTTGTCATGGCATTTGAAGTCTGAGTCACATGTGGCCCACAAGAAACCTGCCATGTAAAATGTCTGTACATAATTTCTCAAAACAGGCTGCACTGTAGCTCATGGCAGCTAGGATCTGGTTCATTGCCATCATTCCACAGTAGTATGTGGACTAGAGGAAAGTGTATCAGGTATTAAGTGCATTAACAGGGCACAAAAGTCACCACTCAGATCACACCATGGTGTGGACGCCAAGGTTTGGTAGACATTTGACACATCAATTAAATTATAAGGCTAAAAATCATTAAAATTGTCATTAAAATTGAGCAGATAGTTGTTTAACTTTTAGAAGTTAAGACCCGCACTTTGTGGGCAGTTACATGCTTTTTTTAGGTTTTATAACTCATCAGAGTAACCTACAGAAATGACATACATATCATGTGTGATGAAAATCAATGAGTAATCCAACTTAAAATAAAATTCCTGAGAAAGGAACATGCATAAATAACAAAAAAAAAATCTCACTGTCAAGTATTTTGAACATCAAGATATTTAGTGTTTTTAGTCCTTGTAAGCAAAAATCCCACAAATACTTGTAGGTGCAAGTGATTTTTTAATAAACCATTATTAAGATTAGGTTACAGTTTGTTCCATTTAGCATTGTACACCAATCAGTGATAACATTATGACCAATACTGCGGTGATATGAGTGGTTCAGACACTGTAGTGCTGCTGGAGTTTTTAAGTGACAGATACTGTCATCATCTGATCCAAAATGATTTTAAATGTCAAAACAAGAGTAGTAAAAACACCTGAAATACATTTCAGTTTGGATTCAGCTGACAAAGATTAAAGGCAGAAAGGACTGATCGTATGTGAGTCACACTCTTTGAGTGCAGCAATGTTGTATTCCCAATATTGTATTCCATGTATTCCCTATTTGACTGCGGGCACTAAACCACAATATCTGAACAGTGAAGGTTCCATGCAAATACACCTCTAAAATGAATGGACCGTAACTGGGCCATGCTTGTTTTCTGTCTGTATAGCTAGAAAAATAGAATTGCGTTCAGTCACTATAGAGACAAAACAGTGAAGCTTTGGGTTGATTGACTGCTGGGGCTGAAATGAGTGAGCATTTCACAGTTGCTTTTTTTTTTTTCTCGGTTTACAGGAATTTTCTTCTGCCACATTTTAAGACGTGTGATTCTCAGTTTTCTGCACAAAGCTGGTCAAGCTGAACTGTGTTTTGGAGATAATTCCTGTGAAGATTTCACGTTCTTCAGAGATGGATTATTTAAGCTCTTGCTTCTCTTCTCGCTGTTTCATTTCTTTCTCACTCTTTCTTTAGCTCAGAATATCGCAGCCACATTTTTTCTTAACACTTAGAACAGAGATCTGCACTTTGTGGGGAGTTACATTCTGCTTTATAGGTGTCATCACTCAGGATCAGAGTAACCTACAGATACAAATATTGACTTACCTTGTCTAACCATGGCATGGCATGGTGTGATGAATTACCAATCATTAATTGAGCTAAAATTCACTCATCCATCTGAATTAAATCTCAATTTAAATGCCAAAGGAGCTTCCAGTGCATGTTTACTGCTCTGTCCACATGTACATGTTCAACCTGCATGCAGACTCTGACTGATCAGACAGAGAGGGTGGGGCTCGTAACATCACTGACCAAGATATTGAGTTACAGAAAAAAATAAGAAGGGAGTGTACAAATTTCTGAATAAAAGTCCTGAGAAGGGTTAATACTGATACATACATAAATAACAAAAATAATAAAGAACATTCATATCTGGGCCACTGTAATAACGTTAATAAGGTATTTTGACAAACTAATTATATCCTTGTCAATCTAATCATTACAAATAATTCACCAAAACACTCAAAACACACATGATCAACATGCTATGGTTGATTGGTATATGTCACACAATACAAGTAATAAGTCGTACTTATTCTGTATCAAAAACTGTTTTAAAGTTGTTCAAGGATGAATATGGACATATATTTCTGTCATTTCAAAGTCAACGTGCTGAAAAACATTTCAGAAATACCAACCCACAACCATTTACTGCTGTAAATGATGATACTTGCTTTTGCAGACATAACTGCATACTTTCCTCATATTTATTTCAAGAGCGAGTGCGAGAGCTCTTTATTAGGCAAGCCTTCCGAGAGGAAGTTGGGGGTTGGCTGGCGGTGGAGTGACACCACAGCCTGCGTTTGCCAGTGGGAGCTGAGGAGCTGTGGGTGTGAGTGGGAGACTGAATCAAAGGTGAGCGGCCGTTCTGGTGCCCTGCACAAGGATTTTCTGTAGTATTCACATCAGTCAGAGGACTGAAAAAGCTGTTCATGCCTTATATAACACTGAACACAACGGAGAACAAAATGAAGATGTCTGTCAGTGACGAGAAACCATCTTCTCTGCTTTGTTTTCTTTATTTTGGAGTTTCTTTCTTTCTTTGAAATGAAGCATTCGTTAAGTTGCTTATCATTCTCAGTGGATATCACTGGATATCTCATCTGCTCTCCTGATCATAAAGTGAATTTTAGGGTTGTATGTTGGGCTGTACAGCTGTATGTTGTAGGTTGTACTGGTGGGCTTAACAGTCTCCTTACCCTGATCCACTGAAGATCAGGGTAAAATTAGACTAACAAAGTATGCAGTGAAACAGATGGATTACAGTCTGTAATTATTGAAGTGCTCTGGCTGATTGGTGTAGCTCATAATGCCAATGGTAAAATAAAATGTGGCAGGTTTAATTTTCCATACAATGCCCTGCATTTACCTCGCCACCATGAAATTAAAGGTCTTATGGCAGAGCTATGGTAAACAGTGCCTTAGTATATTCGTGGCTATTTGGTGTAACAACTTTCTGTGAGGTGTTATTAGAAACATTAAACCCTTTAGATCCATTCACCACCACTATGAAATATTCTGACACAGTACGCTTCTCTACGACAGAGCATTTCACTCCAAAACTACTCTGACTTTATTTCATTCTTCACTAATTATGCCAATATTGTGACTGGTATCCAGCTTCCCAGTAATGAACTTTCATTATAGGAAAGTCTTGATTCAGACAGAATGAAACTCTCCATTAAAGAAAATGCAATGTTTAACTTTGTAGTTCTATAATTATTGACTGTAGTATATCTTTGTGCTATATCTCCTCTTTTCACCATGATTTCACTATTCTGTCCAGCAGTGACACTGAAGGGTTTCAATCCTCCATCAACATAACTCTATCTGATACACTCATATATAAAACACACTCTTTAAAGCGGAAGTATTTATTCCATGACTTAATTAATCAATGGAATAATCAGTAGAAAGCTTGATTACTAAAATGATCAATGGCTATTTAAAATAATTCCCCCATCAAGACAAATTATGTTGTATTATTGAAAGAAAAAGGGTCTGCAATTACACCTGGATAAGGGTACAGGAATACCCCTGAAGCATACAACAGGTTTAGTTTAAAAGGAGGAGTGAATGAATGTCATTCACAGCTGGAAATGGATTTAATGGCAAGACTCACGTGCTGTTGGAGCACTGCCTGTTGCGTTGATTTTCCCATGGTGATCCTTTGTTTCACTGGAGATTTGGTGTGGAGGAAGAAGCACTTGTTCATGCCAAGTTACGCAACCAGCTTGGAAGGTGCCAGGACCTGTAGAACAGCAGCATTCCCTTAGAGAATATATGCCTCCTTATCTCTTTCTGCTCTCTTTTGCTCTCTCTCCCTCTCTGTACTTGCTGCTTGTGTGCAAACCGTTTTCATAAACAATAGAATAAATGGACTCCTTTATCCTGCAGCCACCTGTATTCAAAGACCTCAGTGAATTTCTGCACTTTGCCCTTTGCTTTGTCATGATGTTGTCTGTGCCACACACAAGAGGGGTCGGACAGCTTTAACATTAAACAGTGTTCGGTGGGCAGTGTCCTGTGAGCACTGATGAAGAACAAAAGGATGACCAGCACAAACTATAGAAACAGATGAGCTTCTGTCTCTGACTTTACATCTACAAGGTGGAGCAACTGAGCAGGATGGTCTAATAGAGTAGACAGTGGGTGGACACACTGTCTAAACACTCCAACAGCACTTATCCACTCATACCAGCACTATGGACCTCAACACACCATCACCACATTCCTGCAGGGTACTGACCACTGAAGATCAGGGTGAAAGGAGGGTAACAAAGTATGCAGGGAATCAGATGGACTACAGTTTGTAATTATAGAACTACAAAGTGCTCCTGTATGTTCAGTGGAGCTCATAAAACAGACAATGAGTGAAGAGACAAGAAGGTGGTCAGAATGTTCTGGCTGATCAGTGCATATGAGCATCAACAGATATTTTCTGGATTTCTACAATGATTGCTAATAAAATGGGGTCTGATCTTTGTGTGAGAACTGTCGACAAAAGATAATAACTGAGTAAATATCCACAGCGCAGGCCAGAAAAAGTGAATTCTTGAATTTAATAACCTGTTCAACCCCCTTTAGGGGGATGAACACTAACCTGAAGTTTTAAAAGGAATTCTTGACCATTCCTCCCTGCAAATGTGTGCCATGTTCCTGTTCATCCATAATTCTGTGAGGCCTTATGTGTGCAGCTCTCTTCAATATCAGTCAGACCTGATCGGGTCAGGACAGCTTTGCTCCACTTTTATTGCTGTGCAGACCTCTTAAACTATACATGTGGAGGAGATGATCTATGGAGAAGACAGAGAAGGGCAGAGCCAGGAATGGGAAACTGTGACAAAAGTGTAGTTTATTAATATCATTCTACAGCTAAAAGAGAATCACTAAATCATTCTAAATTATGTAAATCATCATTATCCCAAACCTCCCTATCTGCAGTAATTGAGTTTCCAGTCTCATTATCAAACCTTAATAAACATTAGTGGAAAATGTGTCTGACAAGAACATTTGTTTATACACATCATGACTCCAAAAAAACTGAAAATCTTGCAAATGATGTTATCAAGTTAATTAACACAGGTTATCTGTGGCTGAACCACTGCTTGAGTTTTATTTATCTATTATTTATTTTATTTGTTTATTTTGATGACATAATCTGTCAAGTTACTGAGAGCCAGTCAAAGTTCTACTTACTCTAACTAAAAGAGAAAAATGTGGAAATCCCTCCCATATAGCCTGACAGTATGATGCCTCTATGATTTATATTGATCCAACAGAATTATGCAGACCTGTTAAGTGACAAATAATGAATACGAGGTTTGGGTACTGAAATCGTTACCTTTAAGAGCACCAACTGAATTACGTTGGTACCAATACAATACATTACAATGACAAAGGGTGTAAAATCAATCCAAATTTTGGTACAAGTGTAATACATAGCAGGTGGTGGTGGGCAACCGGTCTCAACTGTAGTTACATTCGTAAGCCAATCCACACTAAGAGAACATCACTCAATCCAGTACAGTAAGGATCAGAACACAAACCCAGTCCACACTAAGAGAACATCACTCAGTCCAGTACAGTGAGGATCAGAACACAAACCTAATCCACACTAAGAGAACATCACTCAGTCCAGAATAATGAGGACCACAACACAAACCCAATCCACACTAAGAGAACATCACTCAGTCCAGAATAATGAGGACCACAACACAAACCCAATTCACACTAAGAGAACATCACTCAGTCCAGAATAGTGATGATCAGAACACAGCAGAGCTAGAAAGCACCACTAACAGTACAGAAGGCTGAACTGTGATTATATGATATTATATTGTGTGATCATATGTTCAGCATGGCTAGACATCTGAAGTGAATGTCAAATATTCTAAATAAAGAACAATATGCTGCAAACATTTCAATATCAACTTTACTGAAGTTTGTACTTTTTTACAACTGAAATAAATTTTTGTTACTACAGAGTCTAAAGTACAGAAAAGTACTGTTGGTTACCGATACTGAATTCCAGGTACTGGTATCGGTATTCAAATGTGAACAGCAATCAACCCTAATAATCACATACTTCCTCAGACTAAATTATTTGTTTTGGCACATTATTCCCAATGACAATAAAAGATGGCATGTCTAAGTGCTTGTCCAAAGAGGGCCATTACAAAGCAATCAGAACATGCTGGTATCTGAGGCTAATCAAGACCCTGGGGTAGATTTGAGGCAAATGGGTTAGATAATGACTTAATTAGGACAAATTTAATAAATAAATTAACAATGCCATTGCAGACACTGTGCTTCAAGTTGAATGTACAGTTCCTTGCGAAAGTATTCACCCTCTTGGCATTTTTCGTGTTTTGCTACCTCACCACCTGGAATTAAAATGGATTCTTTGAGGGTTTATGTTGTTTTATTTACACACCAAGCCTTATTTGAACAATAAATAGAACAAAATAACAGAAAACCTAATTGTGTAAAATTATTCACCCCCCTAAAGTACTTTGGATGAGTCTCTATGAGCTTTCCACATCTTGCCACTGGGATTTTTGCCCATTCTTCAAGGCAAAACTGCTCCAGCTCCTTCATGTTAGATGGTTTCTGCTGGTGAACAGCAATCTTCAACTCTGACCACAGATTCTCAACTGGATTAAGGTCTGGGCTTTCACTTGGCCATTCCAGTACATTTACACATTTCCCCTTAAACCACTGAAGTGGTGCTTTAGCAATATGCTTTGGGTCACTACAGCATGATGCTGCCACCAGTGGAGTGTCCCACGTTTAGGCAAACTCAAAACAAGCCGTGAAGTCATTTTTCTGGCCACTCTTCCATAAACCTCAGCTCTATGTAGTGAATACCATATTGTGGTCACGTGGACAGATAAACTAGCCTCTGCTTGTGAAGTCTGCAGCTCCTTCAGGGTTACCTTTGGTCTCTGTGCTGCCTGTGCTGTGAGTTTGGGTGAGTGGGCCTCTCTTGCAGGTTTGTTGTTGTACCATGTTTTTTCTATTTGATGATAATGGATTTGATGGTGCTCCGAGTGATCATTAGAGATGTTACTTCTCAACAACTTTGCCCATATCTTGTTTGGAGATCTCTTTTGTCTTCTTGGTGTTGTTTGGTTAGCTGTGCCTCTTGCTTAATGGTGTTACAGTCTCTGGGGCCTTTCAGAAAAGGTGTATATATACTGGTAGATCACGTGACACTTCGAATGCACACTGGTGGACTTCGTTTTTACTAAGCGTGTGGCTTTTATTTCCTCATTTCACTTCACTAACTATTTTGTGCTTTGTGCAGATGTGTGACATACTATTTAGAGGTTAAAAATGCAGGTTGTAATATAACAAAGTAGGTAAAAAGCCAAAGGGGTGAATACCTTCGCAAGACACTGTGCTTGTTTCTTGCACTTTTACAATTGCATGTTCTGTTTTTTGAAATGATAAGCAGATTAATAATGTATTGAACTGCACTTAGCTGGTTGTGGGCTGAGACAACACCTTGCTCCATGACAGGGTTTCATCAAGACAGACAAGTGCTTTATTGTGTATTTTCTATTTCTAGACTTGTCATCAGAAATCCGTCT
Organism: Acestrorhynchus altus; assembly: GCA_034509495.1. NCBI lineage: Eukaryota > Metazoa > Chordata > Actinopteri > Characiformes > Acestrorhynchidae > Acestrorhynchus > Acestrorhynchus altus. The sequence continues at coordinate 30,978,452 of CM067503.1, read as the reverse complement.
GGTCCATTCATGTTTTGAAAAAGGTCTCCTTACTTTTTATAGACACTAATGTATGTGCAGTGCTCCTCAAATGGAGATGGAAAATGTGATGTTCCAGTATTCTCAACGTGTAAAATCACTCTCGCTCTAATGGGTAGACTGTGATATTAGATGGTGACTTAAGGGTAAAGTTGCATTATGCCAAAAGCACTTTTGTGAGCTTGCAAACTCACGTTAAGTTTTGCCTGTCATGTACACTTCACAACTGAAGGTGGTGTTGTGATATTTTATGATGTTAAAATGTTAAAACAATTATCACAGTTCTAATTATGGTACTTCATGAAGCTGGACAGCAGGACAGAGTTGTGTAGATCAGATGGCTTTAGTTGCCATCAGCATCTCCTTTTTGTCAAATGTCAAAAATTAATGTCAACTGATTTTTTCCTAATTTTTTCACCATGAGTTTAAAACAGCTGTGGCATGACTTTGTACCGTTCAGTCACAGGCTTTGTCTCATAATCTTCGTCTACAGTGTTCACCAAGCTGCCATTTGCACAACACAACAATGCCTCTACACAACGTCTGTGGTCATGTATTTTCTTCAATTACATCACATTGTTCATTAAAGCCATGTGAACGTCATCTTCACAGGACGTATACTGATGCCTTCAGAGAGAGGCTGGGGGTTAGCCAGATGATCCATCTGAATCATGCTGAAGGCCTCTCAATGAATGTCTTCTGTGATTTATTATAGCTGCAGAGCCAACAGATGTGGAACTAGTCCATCCATCCATCTGCCCATCTTGTATCCACCTCTACCTGGAAACGGTCATGTGGGTCTCAGAATCATTGAACACAAGGCAAGAATACCCCCTAGACAGGGTGGTAGAACATAGCCTTTCTCTGACCATTGAAGAACACAGTGAAAGGAGGCCATCAGAGTATGTAGAGAAACAGATGGATTAGAGTTTATAATTATAGAGCTACAAAGTGCTCCTGTATGGTCAGAGGAGTTAATAAAATGGACAAGTAGGAGGATGTAATGCTATGCTGATCAGTTTTCAGGGTTACAATTATACCTAGTGTAAATGTACATCTACATTTGTATGTTTCAGTTTACTGTGAGACCCACAAGGACATTGTGTACACGAGCTACATCCTTGACCTCAGGTCTGTTGGCCCGTGTCCATCTCCACCTGTGAGTGTGTATGCCGTCCATGCTGCACCCATGTGGAACTGTGTTCAGACTTACTTTTGACTAATTTAGTTGCCTTGGCAACCACATCTTTCTATCATTGAGCTCTGCAGCAATGCAGAGAGAAGTGGGAGGGAGGGTAAAGAGAAAGATAGAAGGGCCAGTGAGCTAAAGAGATGTGGAATGGATGAAATATTTAGTGGAAGGAAAACTCAATTTCTGTTCTGCATGAATGCTTAATAAAACATCAAAATGTGCCAGGGTTACCCTCATACTTTTTTTTGGTGCGTGCGGGTGCGTGCGGGTGCGTGCGTGTGCGTGCGTGTGTGTGTGTGTGTGTGTGTGTGTGTGCACGTGTGTGTGTACATGTGTTTACAGCAGGTTTTTTTTTTATACCAGTGGTATTCCTGCCTGAATAGGGAATTGAACTTTGATGCAGTGGTTTTATAGTTACTCAGTTGCATTGGGTACTGAATTATTATTTGATGTCACACACACACACACACACACACACACACACACACACACATAATTAAATTAGCATTAGCATCACAGTTGTAGGACCATGATGTAGCCTAAAAATCTGATCCATTGTATTTGATTCATGGCACACCCTTAAGAAGCACTAAGTCTATCTGTATAGTTTGACCTCAGACCAATACATCACTAGGTCCTCTGGTTCACTGACAGTACTGCTTAAACATCAGTGTGCAGAGCCTCATTGGTCAAATTGAATTTTTTGGCCATTGAGTGAAATCTACTTTTTGATATATCAATCACAATTGGGGCATGTGCCCAGTGGGTCAACAGGGCATGCAGAGGCAAATGGCTGCACCCCAATGAGAAACCTCCTTGAAATCAGTCAGTGAAATGCAGTGGCTGTAACAGCCTTGAAAATCTTGATGTTAGTGTGCTCTGCACTGGTTACCATGACAGCGGGGTATCTTATCTCAAGCTCTTTGATTAACTGCAAAGGATCATGGGCCATAAATGTTATGTAACAGAGGATTTAGAACAGAGGGTGTTTCCCAGCTACAAGACTGGGTTTCCTTTTTAACACGCTATCCAATATGAAGGTTTAGTTTCTTTATACTTTTGTGACCTGACAGAAATTGAGTTTATTTATTTATTTGTTTATGTACATAAACACAGCCATATAAAGAAATCTATTCATAAGAATTGATCTTTTTAATTGTAGGTTTATTGCCTGTATTGCCTGTTTTGCAGCATTTCAGTATACACTAATCAGCCATAACATTATGACCGTTGCACTTTCTGCACTCATAAATTCTGAACCTTTTCCTGTCTATGTTATTTATGTGTGTGTAAGTATAAATGAGAAAGATTCAAAATCAAAGGAAATCAGCAATGAACATAACATAATAATGAAATCACTGACCCAGATATTGGGTTACAGAGGAAAATGAGACGGAAGGGCTGTTTGATCTCTTTTTTGCTTGCACTGTGTTCACATTTCAGAATAAATGTCCCGAGAAGGAACAATACCGATACATACATAAATAATAAAAAATAAAAAATTGCTACTATATATATATATATATATATATATATATATATATATAAAAGTTGTTGTTTTTATTTACTTTATTAGGATTACTGTCCAGTATAATTATCAATCTAAGTACCCAACTGGATTTCTGAGATCTAAAGAGTATTTTAGTTTTCGTCAGAAAATTTAAAAAACAACAACAGGAGGTGCAAATAAACTAGTTACATATAAAGACTCTATAGATTATAGAGTCTACAATACAGACTTCACATAATGTTATGAAGCAACAGAATAAGAACATGTAAATAAAAATGTCAAATACAACCTTATCGCTCCAAGGGGACAAAAGGTTCTGGAACTGCCCACATATTTATTGTATTTGGCTGATCTTTGCAGCAGTTTTATGATATTATGATATGTAAGTGCACTCACATTGTAATTGAGTGGTGTTCAACATGTAGATGAAAATGTCATAGAATAATTATGCATGACTTGTTGTGTTAAAAAGCCAAGCACTTACCTTACCTAATGTAATGCTTTGTTATTTAAGTCAATTTTATTTATGAATTTAAAATGACAATTTGGGCCATCAAATAGCAAGACTGATACTTTGCCAAATAGTAAATACCAGAAAAGTGCTAATGTGTCATGTTTTTATGACTGCATTGTGTCTTTGTGACTTTTGGATATGTTAAAAGGCAATTGGCCATAAATATTCATGATTGTAGACCTTTATCTGCCAATGTTGGGCCCTGACATTGGGCTTCTAGAAACGACTGTGATAAAAACGCAATTATATTACATTTGTCTAGGATGCATTAAAATGTTTAATGAGAACATATAATAGTGCATCTCCAAATATATTTATTTTTATATATTTATGTAAAATGTCATATGTGTTATATTCATTACATTTAAAGTGATATATTTTAACATTTTTTCTGTTTTATAGTCATTACTGTGATTAGTAATCTATTCATATTTGAATTAACAATTTTGTAAAATTAGTTTCTAGTTTTCGGCTTCTCGTAAACTGATGAACAGTAAAAAAATGCTTGAAATATCATATGTGCATGTAAAATATGCCAAGTTTATATTTTTAATTTTTGTAAAATTAGTGTTAACAATATTAAATTTTTAGATGCACTCATTACATACAAATATACACTTATCAACCATAACATTATGCCCACCCTGTTTCTGCATTCAGTGCCCACTCAGCTACTCTTACCATATAACTTTGTAGTTTAATAATTATAGACTGGAGTCCATCTGTTTCTCTGCATACTTTGTTATCCTCATTTCATCCTGTTCGTCAATGGTCAGGATCCTACAGGACCACATTGCATGTATTATGTGTGTGGTGGGTCATTCTGAGCACTGCAGTGACACTGACATGGGGTGGTGGGTTAGTGTGTGATGCACTGGTATGAGTGGATCAGACACAGCAGTACTGTCACTCACTGTCCACTCTATTGTCCCACCTGGTAGATGTAAGGTGGGAGCTGAAACTCATCTGTTCTACATAGTTTGTGTTGGTTGTCCTTGTCTTGTCCTTCATCAGTGCTCACAGGGCGCGCTGTTGGCTGGATATTTCTGATTGGTGGGCTGTTCTGAGTCCAGCAGTGACACTGGGGGATTCAAACGCACCTTCAGCACTGCTGTGTCTGTTCCACTCTTACCAGCATAACACAGTGCTGAGAATGATCCATCACCCACATTAAAGCTGCTCTGTGGTGGTCCTGCGGGGTCCTGAACATTGAAGATCAAGGGCGCGAGGCTGGCAAAATATAGACTCATGATGTTATGGTCATTTACAATTGTATATACAAAAACTAAATGCAGATGTTATATAAACTGAATCTACTTGAATGCTAGTATGTTTGAAGTTCATAAAACTGTCATGTCTTGAGTGTGCAGTCACCATTTAAAGGTGTGCTGACTTGGGTTGAAGCACCAAAATGTGTTACGCACATTCCATGGTACTGTGTGGTGTGTTGTTGATGTATTGCCACAGAGAATTGTGTAGACTAGTGCTGACTTCACTGCCAGAGACCTCTGCTAATAAAGACTGAAGGCTCTCAGTCACCTTGTTGGGCAGTGTTATCCCAGTAACACACTTAGTTTGTTTGTATAATTAATTGATCTAATTGCTATATGAACTATTGTAATTATTTGCTTCTGCTGTGTGCTGTAGTATTACGTTTGATGGTGGCAGATCACACTCTCTTAATCAAACTGAGCATTTATATACCACAGTGATAATTACAGAGTAGGCAGTAGGTGCTCAAACCAGACATGTTTTATTCACTATTTCTGTGGAGTCCTAATGTGCTTTGTACTTTTGTTGGACTGTGATAGTTGTATGAACTACATCCCCATCTATATTTAAAGAAAAAGTTTGTTTTTGAAGTTTCACAGACTTCAGATGAAGCTGATTACCCAAGACCTATTTAGAGCCTGACGGCGGCCTTAGTTTACAACAGGATTGCTAATATAACAATCTTAATGAGTTGCTAGCAAATGCTGTGCTTAGACTACCCCCACACTCATTATTTGCAGAGACATGAGTACGATCATTCTCAGCACTGCAGTAGTACACAAACATTGTGGTGGTATGCTGAGAGTGGGTTGTGCAGATATGAGTGGATCCAGATACCTTAGAGACAACAAATAGAAGAAACAAGACAGGGGTCATAATGTTCTGACTGATCAGTAAAAGATAAATAAATGTGTGCCTGTGTGTATATATATATATATATATACCATATATATATATATATATATATATATATATATATAATATGTGTGTGTGTGAGTGTGTGAGTGTGTGTGTGTGTGTGTCTGGGCAGTGAGTATTTATCACCTCAGTTTATTCTAATATTAGAATAAACACAAATAGCATTCCTACAGAAAGTGGTGGTTTTCCATCACTGTGTTCAGTAAACATCTCCAAAGGTCTCCTCATGGGGGTCTACTATTATTTATACTCATTTGTTGTCATTCAACATCTGGTTTGGTAAATCAGGTGCACTATTGATGGAATTGAACACATCCAGGCGTTGACTAGGGGCCTCCAGGAGAAATCTGGAACTAAGCTTTGCTCTTCAAGCTAGCTCCCAAGATATCTCAACTACTTTCTTCAGAAAGAGAAATTCTTCTCCCTCTTTGGTGTATTTCTGTTTACCTTGAACTGTTCTAACGGGGTCTGTTAATGAATAGACCTTTGCACAGTACTGTATATATATATATATATATATATATATATATATATATATATATATATATATATATATATATAAAGAGAGAGAGACAGAGAGAGAGTAATTATTATGTTCTAAAACAAGTTTATTTGCTTATAAGATCTTTGTAGATGTGTAAGTTAACATTTATTTAACATCATGTAGTAACCATTTTGTCTGAATGGGCAGCTTCTTCAGTTAAACTCTTACTGTTCTGCAGACTCTCTCAGGACACATGGCTCTGAATCACAGGATGCCCCTGCTGTTCACACACACACACTATCCCAAACCTACAGTACTTGACTCAAAAGCTGTCAGATTACCAGCTACACTGTCTCATTTTTCAGACAGCAGGTCTGTCTCTTCTCCAGCTTACAGTCTAATAACACCCTAGTAACATTAATATCCAGAATAAAAATTCAAATAACATTAATATCCAAAATTAATTATTAATAACATTAATATTCAGAATGAATTTCTAGTAACATCAGTATCCAGAATGAATTTCTAATAACATCAATTTCCACAATGAATTTCTACTTACATCAATACCCAGAATGATATTCTAATAACATTAATATCTAGAATGAATCACCATGTTTAACAGATGGAATAAGGTTTTTATTCTGGAATGCAGTGCTTTCCTTTCTCCAAACATAACGATTCTAATTTAAACATATATTTATTTTGGTGTCACAAAACATTGTTCCAATGTCCTTCTGGTTTGTACATGTAATCTTATACAATGTTCTTTTTGGAGAGAAGCAGATTTCTGCTACCCTGCCATGCACACCATTGTTCAGTCTTCTCCTGGTTGTGGACTCCTGAGCATGCCTGTCTCACAAGCCTGTTAGAAAGGCTTTTAGTTGTTCAGAAGTTCCCTTGGGTTCCTTTATAAGCTTGTGGTCTATTATAAGCCTTACTCTTGGTGTGATCTTGGTGTGAAATGGTCTTGAATTTCCTCAATTTGTACAGAATCTGTCTGACTATGGACTGGTGGAGTCCAAACTGTTTAGAGATGGTTTTGTAACCTTTTCCAGCCTGATGAGCATCGATATGATACATTGTAATAGATCACTGTTCTATAAATAAAACAGGGCCAAAGAACTCTTAATTCTAAAGATTCACATACTCTTGCCACTCACAGCACCATTGAAGCATCATTGTATTTAAAAAAAGATTAAGATTGCAAGTGATATTCAGTGGTTGAAATGTATTATATATTTTTATTGTTTCTAATTATATTGTGTAAAATCTGCCTTGTCAGTATGTGGTTGCTTCAGCTCGCTGATTTGTCACATAAAGCTTATTTGCATTCTAATCACAGCAGAGGGATTAGAGTCTACAGAGGGCAGCCAGGACTGATCCCTCTGGTGTAATCACAGTTCACAGTGCATTTACTGTCTAACAAACCCAAACATTTACATAAGAAAAGATAAATATTTTTTTGTTGTTGTGGTTGAAATGAGCAACACTAACTTCGCTCATCTGTTCCTACACTGTGTGTGCTTCATCATTACTCACAGAATGCGGCACACAGGACACAGTTGGCTGGATATGTCTGGTTGGTGGAGTTTCCAGCAGTGACATTGAGGTGTTTAAACACTCCAACAGCATTGATGTGTCTGATCCACTCATACCAGTGCAACAGACACTAACACACATGACCCACCAGCCACATATTACCTGTTTACCTACATTACCTACATATTATTGTGGTGGTCTTGTGGCATCCTGACCATTGAAGAAAAGTTGGGTTTTTTTAACTGAAAACTGATTCACAAAACATTGTGTTCTTCAAATGCCTATAGTTAGTTCAGTGCAGTGTGAGCACATGGGAACACAACATGGCTTGCAGTGTTGCTGGTATGACAGACAGAAGCTGTGTTTGTGCTCTTCAAGTGAGTTGATTGCTGTAGCTATGTGGTTTTCCTCTTCTGGGCTCAGTGAGATTTACTCTGCTGCAACTACCTCCCCAATCTGCTGTCAGATGTGTTGAGCAGCTGCTCTGATCTTGCTTTTGCTCAGTATGAAAAGAAAATTCTGACATGTTTTTTATATAAAATCTATAAAAGGGAATATATGTTTTGTGAAGATAGTGGTAAAAGCTCAGGTGGACAAATAAAGCTCCGAAATCAATCTATGCCAATTATTCGGTAAATATAACACAGTAAGGGCAGTGGCATCCCAAAATAAAATAAAATTAAAAAGTCCCCCACAACAGCCCTGCTATTGTCATCAGCATGCTGCCATCACTGCTGATGAAACACACAGGTGAAGCAGGGATTCACTGTCAAAACGTAAACATAATAGTGAGGAATGCAGTTTTATAGCTTTTGTCATCTTTCATACCATTTATTCAAGCCATACACCGACATTTGTAGCTCGTAATTCAACACCAGACAAAACAGAAGCACTGTAGAAAGGTTCTGAGGGTTCAGGTGCACCAGGTTGGATTTCGTTCATTCTAAATGTGGTGTCAGCCTGACAGTTTTTAACACATGTGACTCAAACTCAACCAAACCTGCTGTAAATTGTGTGAAATTAATTCTGCCTCTTAGGGAAGCATAGCAAAGACTCTGCTCTGGTGTTACACTGATGTGATCCACATTGAGAGAACATCAGCCTGACACAGTGTGGATCAGAACAGCAGAACTAACCCACACCACTAACAGAAGAGAAACCCATTGCTCTGCCTTTATATGACAGTGGAGATTCATCAAGCATGGACAGTAATCTGCTGTGAATCACTCTGGTATTTAAAACCCATTAAACAGAAATATATGAGCATGGATTTCTTCATATGTGAGATTCATTTACAATAGATTTCAAACAGTTGCTGCACTTTAAGAATGTTTTGGCCATTTTCATATATTTACATTTATAAATTATAAATTTATAAAGTGTTTTTTGAGAAGTTTGGACTTTTTGTACAACTGAAATGACATTTTTACTATATTAAAGTACCAAAAAAAGTACAGTATCGCTACCATCTTAAACTTCTGTAAACGTAGTATTAAGTATGTTTGATTTTCCTTAAATAACGTTGTTTTTTGCATGTTCTGATTGCTATCCTGTGAAAGGCTGAGTCTGTCTATCACCTCTGTGTTATTCTAGAAGTTGTTAATGATGTGCATGGACGTGTGGAAGTATGGGGTGATTAATCATTGTGCTTGTAACCCTCCCACTTCACACTTCTGTCCATATATGCTCACATTAACTATGATAAATTGTAGTGGGATTCTCAGTATGGTGCTCAAGTACTGAAATAGCCCCCTTTGTCAGACAAATGTAAAACTGTGAAACAGCCACCTTGTGGAGCTTACCTTTTCTCTCTGTGTGGTGTGAAATTTCTGCTTAGTGCAACTCTTCAATGATTTCTACTACTAAACCTTTAGAACTCTAGGCCAATTTTGTGGGATGTTTTTGTGGTTCGATGTACTTTTATTCATCAAACAATAGAAAAGTATTTATAGGAGACAGTCACACACATCAGATATTATTTGTGTTCTTTCAAGATGCAAATTAACAGAGTTTAAATATTTGGATAAATTTGTATGATTTGATCAAACATTTTCTTGTGCCTACAATTTTGTAGTTTTCTTTTGTTTATAAGGACTAAAAACACATTAGAGCTCAGAAATCCTGTTAGAAATTGATCATCCAGGGTGTTTTTGAGCTGAAAATGCAATATTTCTGATGAAACATTTGTAATGATTAGATCAGCAAGAATAATTATAGTAAGTTTTTCAAAGTATGTGACATTAGTCCAGGTAAAAAAAAACAAACCTAAATATCCTTTATTATTTGTGTTATGTATGCATCAGAATTGTCCCTTCTAAGGACTTTTAGTCTGAAATTTGAACACTGTGTGAACAAAGAAAGAGAACAAACATTCCCTCCCTTCTCATTTTCCTCTGTAATAAAATATCTGGGTTGGTGACATCATTAGCCCTGCCCCTCTAACTGATCAATTGGAATCTGTGCACAGAGCAGTAAACATGCATTGAAATGCTCCTTTGGCATTTAAACTGGGATTTAATTCAGTTGGAAATCAGGGAATTTTAGCTGTTATCTGAGCTGAATTACGCACTATTAATTCATCACACGATGATGGGTTCAAAGAGTCAAATTCTTTGCTTACAGATTTCCACTTTCTGCCCTCCACTCACTCTTTCTCATACCTCTCTTTTTCACAGACCAACAGTTTACCCCTTGGTCATCTTCCCAACACTTCAATGAGGACAGACGTGTCCCTCAAACCAGGAACATGAAGGGCTTATCCAGCAGCCGTGCACAGCACCAGATTCCCTCACCTCACCCCTGTGGCCTCGTGGAGTGTGAGCACCCCCATGACCTGCACGGCATGCACGTGTCCGACCCCCGCTACTCCTACCTGCTCAGCCCCACAGAGAGCTGTGCCATGGACTACCATCACCGCTACTCGCCCCGCAGCTCCATTCATTCTGACTGCATGATGATGTCCCCAGTGATGCTGCCCCCTGTTGCTGCTGCCGACCATGTCTCCAGCAGCACCTTTCCTAGAATGCACTACAGCTCCCAGTACTATGACTCAGCCACGCGAGACGACTGTGCAACTATCACCACCTCTGCCACTTCAGCCGCTGCCATCGCTGCTGCATCCTCTGCCTCTCACCACTCCAGCAGCAAGAGCAATCGCATCCCTGCCAACCTCCTGGACCAGTTTGAGAAGCAGCTGCCTCTGCATCGCGATGGGTTCCACACACTGCAGTACCAGCGCACTTCCACCACGGCCACCAGCGAGCAGCGAAGTGAGAGCCCTGGGCGAATACGTCACCTAGTGCACTCTGTCCAGAAGCTTTTCACCAAGTCCCATTCACTCGAGGGCTCATCCAAGATGAATGGCACGAAGGGGGACAGTGGGAGCCACCATCACCATCATGGTGGCCACCACTCCTCCAAACATGGCAGCAAACGCAGCAAAAGCAAGGAACGGAAGCAGCGATCAGGTGGCTGGTGGAGCTCCGATGATAACCTGGACAGCGACAGCACCTACCGCACACCCAGCGTCATGAGCCGACACCATGCAGAACACGCAGGCCACTGCTTCCCTGATTCAGTGCATACTCACTTTGGTGACCATTCGCTTAAAACCTCTAAGAGCAACAATGACGTGAAGTGCTCAGCCTGTGAGAACCTGGCAATGGCACCTGATGGAAAATTCATGAAGAGAAGCTCCTGGTCCACACTCACTGTCAGTCAGGCCAAAGAGGCATATCGAAAGTCATCCCTGAACCTGGAGAAGTCCACTGTCCATCAGGACCTGAAGCCTTCGCTACGCACCAGTCATTATTTGCAGGTGAGTAAGGTGTTTTGTGAATCCGGGGATGCCTTAATTGGGTGATTAAATCAGTTGTTTTTAGCATTCCCATGCTGGAATCAAGAATATAGTCTGCCTACTTTGTCAGCCTCCTGTCACTCTGCTGTTTAATTGTCAGGACCCCACAGGACCACCACAGATCAGATATTAGTTTGATGATGGTTTTGTGTGTGTTGGTGTGTTGTGCTGGTATGAATGTATTACACAGCTGTGTTTAAACCCCTCAGTGTCACTGCTGGACTGAGAATATCCAGGTAACCAGTGCGCACTAATGAAGGACTAGAGAATGTACAACAAAAACTGTGCAGAAACAGATGAGCTGGCTTGATCTACAAGGTGGAGCAACTAAGTGGGAGTGTCTAATAGAGTGGACAGTGAACGGACACAGTGTTGAAACACTCCAGTAGCGCTGCTGTGCCAGTTCCACACATTTACATTTACATTTTACATTTATGGCATTTAGCAGACGCTCTTATCCAGAGGGACTTACAAGGTTTCTCACATTACAGAGGAGGGCCTCTTGCCTAAGGACTCGTTTTGGAGCAGCACAGCACAGTTACCCAGACTGGGAATGGAACTCCAGTCTCCCACATGGTGTGGATCACTGGTGGTGTTATCTGCTGCGCCACACCAACCACACACACCGCCACACCAACACATACCAGCGCAACACACACTAACACACCACTCCAATGTATGTGTCACTGTAGTACTGAGAATGACCCACCACCCACATAATACTTGCTCTGTGGTGGACCTCTGGGGACCTGTCCATTGAAGGACAGAGTGAAAGGAAAGGAAACTTAACAAAGTTTGCAGAGAAGCAGAAGGACTACTGACTACAGTTGGTTGCTGAAGATGACATGCCTCATGCTGACCCATTGCCTTTCTTTAACCTGGGTGTGTTGCTTTTAGAGTGGGAAGGTTTTATTATTGATGTTGTAGGAATTGCTGGTCTTGGTTTTATGTGTAACTGAGCTTTTTTATGACTTCCCATCCAGGTGATAGCATCAAAATATCATGGTGTCTAGATGGTTTTTGTTGGATTATTTGGTTAATATGGGTTTTCATGTACTAGAGCATCTCATGAAATTGGAACACTGTGAAAAATCTTTTCATAGTTTGATTCTAAAAAGTATAATGTCATATATATTATATTCATTGCACATAAAGTGACATATTCCAAGCCTTTTTGGAAGCCTTTTTGATCAGTATGGCATATAGCTCATGACAGTTAGTAATCCAGTATTTCAAATTATTAGAATATTTCATTACAGTCATGTGAAAAAGTGAACACCTTGAACTTTAATATATTTAAAAATATGGGCTTTTTTAACTATACTGAGAGATGGAGGTGATATAACTAAATACATAATGGAAATGCAATTATGTTGTGAGGAATAAGTTAGGACCCCTTGTGTCCTAATAGCTGGTATTTCCTTAAATAGGCAGAAATAATGTTAATTAGATGCTACATATAACTGTCTACACTGATCTTACACTGTGATGCATGAGTATATTTACACTGTGTGAACATCTACACCATATCGTTGATTGAATTAAATACCATTACCGTAATGTGTACTAAAATTAAGAACTTTATTTTCTCTATGGAGTTAGTGCTTTTATGGGTAGATTTTCTTGTGTCAGAGATGAACTGCGTATTCGGGGGTGTTTGCAGGGTACATTGATTGATGTATTGATTAAATAACTCTTTGAGCAAACCCGGCTTGACAACTTCTTTTATTCACAAGAGAGGCCTTTTAAATGTAGAGCACACTCGATGACAGGAACACTACATCTGTTTGCTCTGTGCAGCTGGTTGCCATTGATTTAGATAGAAGATCAATAAAAAGAGAAGCGATGCTGAATTACTGTGCATGAACAAGGGTTTCTATGGGGTACATAATACAGTGCACCCTTCGTTTTGTAATGTTGTGTCCCCTTGGTGTAAAAGACAGCACAAACATAATTAGAGTAAATAACATTTTTTCTAATTTAAAAATCATATACCGTCATAAAAATTCCATTTGAGTATGGACTAGAAAACAATTATTCCAGATTTCCAAAAAGCATAATTTAAATATTTTTTAAGTAACTTGCATCATACTAATTGGTTGTTTTCATTGTCAGTATCGGCACTAAGAATACTTACACATGGCTCAGCCACAACATACCTCCTTGTAGATCTATAATTACAGACTGTAGTCCAACAAGTTGTTTGAATTTATTTGCAATGTTTTTAAATAAAAGCACACAAATATAACAAAGTATTCACAGCCTTTGCCATGACACTCAAACTTGTGCTCAGGTGCATCTTGTTTCCACTGATCATCCTTCAGATGTTTCTACATCTGCATGATTGGACACCTGTGGTCAATTCAATTGATTGGACTTGATTTGGAAAGCGCACACATGTTTATATATGGTCCAATAGTAGACAGTTTATGTCAGAGAACAAACCATGCCATGAGGTCTAAGGAGTTGTCTGTAGACCCCTGAGACAGGATTGTATTGAGACACAAATCTGGGGAAGGGTCCAAAAAGTCTCTGCTGGAAGGTACCAATGAACACAATGGCCTCCATCATCTGTAAATGTAAGAAGTTTGGAAGCACCTTCATAAAGCTGGACACCTGGCCATACTGAGTGATCATGACAGAAGGGCCTTAGCCAGAGAGGTGACCAAGAATCCAATGGTCACTCTGACAGAGCTCCAACAGTGCTCTGTGGAGAAAGGAGAACCTTACAGAAGAACAACCATTTATGCTGTACTCCACCAATCAGGCATGTATGGTAGAGTGGCCAAACAGAAGCCACTCCTCAGTAAAAGGCACATGACAGCCCATCTGACCTTTGCCAAAAGGCTATGAGAAACAAAAAGTTTGAAACTTTTGGACTAAATGCTGAGCATCATGTCTAGAGGAAACAAGGCACTGCTCATCAGCCAATACAATCTCTACAGTGAAGCATGGTGGTGGATTGTCTGGCATGTTTGGATTGGTGCATACCTACTACACTCTGGCTGGGTGAGCATTCTGTATGCTGAGAGGGCATTGCTGATGATGGCTTAAGTTTTGAATGCTTGATACCAAGAGTTTCATATTTCATTTGCAAATGAAACTTTCCAGAGAACGGTACATTTAAAGAAAAAAAAACACAATTGTTCAACCTTTTTTTACAGCCACAAAAAGAGAGGAAATCAAACATTTGATTAAGCAAGTAAATGTGGTGAACAACTACCCATTTTTAACAATAAAAAATATTCCACACCAAATAATCAATGGGAGAGAAAAACATGTTATAAAATCCTGCAGGACAGATGCAAGACCATAAATAGTACTTTTGCCTATAAAACAGAATAAATAAATTCAATAATTGTTAAAAACCAGAGAGCGGGTTATCCGTGGAGCTTAAAGAATGTGTTAATGGGTGCTTATCTCAGTCCGTCTCAAAATATCGACCGACAGAGTTCAGATGATTGTAAATTGGGCTTTGAGGTGCTAAAAGCTCTCCTTATTGGGCAATCCTTTTGCATTCCACTCTTAATGGATTGGTGTTGAACAGAGAAAGAGAGGGAGAGAAAAAAAATCTCATCTGAAAATCTAAATAAAAAAAGATCTGAATAGATTTTTTGATAATGTAGTTGATCCACTACAGATGAGAAGCCTGCGTCTACCTTCTATATAATAATGGGTCTGGTGTAGTCAGTTAATTTGCTTTAGCTTTTTGTTGGCCTTTGAAAACATGGGAAAAAAGTGTAGGTCACAATCCCCTCTCATAATACCTGAAGCACCCCTTCACCACACTTTATTGTTTCCACTACTGTAATTCTACTGATTGATGAGTCATGAAATAGTTGCTGATTAGCAGTTCACTTAAATCCACAGTACAGAAGAAAAATGAATGAAATGGAAGAAATGAAAGGAATGCTGTCCTGCTGAGGATTATTATATCAACTCTGTGTGACCAACAGATTCCTCTAGAGATTTGTTCAGTGTGATAAATGTTTTGATGTCCCTGTTTTCAATTTCACTCTTTTACTGTATTAGATAGGATTTTTCACTCTGATTTCACACATGAAGCTCTGATACATTCACACTTGCTGCAGAGTCAAAAACACAAACAGTCATAACATTATAACCACCTTTTTGTTTCAACCATTTTATTAAACACCTCTTACCATACAGGAGCAATTATATATTTACAGACTGTAGTCCATCTGTTTTGCTGCATACTTTTATCCTCTTTCACCCTGTTCTTCAATGGTCAAGACCACCTCAACAGGTATTATGTGGGTGGTGGGTCAATCTCAGCACTGCAGTCACATTGACATGGTGGATCAGACACAGCAGTACTGCTGGAGTGTTTAAGTATTGTCCACTCACTGTCCACTCACTCCTATTAGACACTCCTACCTAGTTGCTCCACTTTGTAGATGTAAAGTCAGAAACAGAAGCTGCATTTTGTTTTGGTCATCTTCAAGTCCTTCATCAGTGCTTATAGGTTGCTGCTCACAGGATGCTGTTGGCTGTATCTTTCTGGTTGGTGAACTGTTCTCAGTCCAACAGTGACAGTGAGGGGTTTAAACACTCCAGGAACACCTGCAGTGTCTGATGCACTCATACCAGCGCAACGCACTCTTATCACACTATCACCGTGTAGTTGTCACTGCTGAGAATGTTCCACCATCAAAATAATTCCTGCTCTGTGGTGGACCTGTGGGGTCCTAACCATTGAAGTTGAGGGTGAAAGGAGGATGAAGTATGCAGAAAAATGTGCTCCTGTAAAAAAAGCTGATAAATAGCTAAAATATAGCTGATCAGTGTAAATTCTCAATGTACCTTATGTTTTTGAATTCTTATGCAATGAATTTGTGGGTTCTGATACACTAGATAGAGCTTGATTATTGGAATTCCCCTTTACACATTAACACCCAGAGGTGGAGCTCATGCATCTGTGTTGGGTGGGGGACAGAGGTAGAACAGAGGTTTCTGGGTAGTGAAACAGAAGAAGGGTACAGAAGCAAACTGGCATGTGAGATCAGCCTTTGTGTTCAACTTCTAGGGGGAGCAATTAGGCTAACAAGTCCTAATTAACTCAGCTATTAGCTGCTGGGAGGAGACCAGATCTGAGTACCAGATCTGATTCCAGTCGTGCAGTACAGTATTAAATTCAGAACAGGACAGAGCCAAACAGCACTTTTGTTCCTGCAACATCTGATTTACCTTGCTTGACTGGGAGTTTTAAATGCTATAAATGATTAACCATTTCCATGAGCACAGCATGTGTCCCTGGAAGTGTAAACCAACAGTTATTTAGGATTTCATGAATTTGAGCTGTTGATGCTGATAAGCCCTCAGTAGTATTGAGAGACAGATTTAGGCAGGGCCAGCTGGAGCTACTACCATGTTCCTCCCCTGGCATTTCTAGGTGATTAGAAAAGACTTTGTGCTTGCAGTTTATTTTAGATAACCCCCACCACCCACACGCACACGCAGAACCACATTTTCTTCATTCATTCATAATGTCTCCATGACCGGGTAATCAGAATCCAAATATGCACAGCCCATAGTTGCACTCCAACTCATCATAAAAGTACTGTATGGAGCTCTATTGCACCACAGTGCTCCACTGTTCCGCTATGTTCTTCACATTGGGCATGGCTCATGTGCAGTTGCTCCATAGCGCCGTACTTGGCAGTTCTTTTCATTGGAGATTATTGAAGCTGTGTGTAAGCATCCTGGGACCCTAAGCACAATTCTTCCTACATGACCATTTTTTGACAGTTGCTCCACTTCTATTCTCCCTTCATTCTTGGCTTAAGTATAAACAGACCTTTACTGAACACAGTTAAACAAACTATACATGCTGGCCAAAGAGTATATAAATAAACAATATTACTGTCCATGTAAATAAACTAGCTACAGCTTGAGAGACTGGATAACTGGAGGAGGAGTGTTATCACCATAACGTCTATATACTGTCTCTAGATGAGTTAGACAGGGTAAGTCTTATCGTTTGCTATAATATGTATATCATTTCTCTAGGTAAACTGTAGGCTAATTTGACTGCAACATGCGGATCTCGGGATCTTTCTCAGGTTCTAAGGATTAAGCAAATTGTTGGCCTTTCACATCACACATTATTCCCAAAAATGTCCGTGCATTTCCTACAGTGCACGCAGAGATGAAGAATGGTTGACTCTAGGACCTGGAGAATAGCACTGCTTCTGAATGTGTGTGAGCTCTGTAAGTGAGCTGATTGCCTCAGAAACGAATAAGTGTAATGGGGCGCATCCCTGCCTGGGTGGTGTGCTCTAACATCTGGCTTACTTACTCAGCCCTCCTGGTTTGAGGAAAGGGAGGCAGGGATTTAAAGAAGTGGGGATTTTCTTTTAGCAAATGAAATCATCCCACACTGTACTTTTGATGTGGTGAATTTTACAGCTGTCAGTTGAGGTGTTCTGTAGTGAACTCTGTCGATCTCTGTTACATCACTTAGTTCCACTGCGGAATTACATCTGCTCCAGGGTGTGTGTACCTCAGAAAGGCTGGGATTGAGATTTAATACATTGATGGCATAAAATAGACTGTGTGGAGCTGTTGGAGGCTTATATAAATTGTGTTCTACATTTCACACTCAAAAATCATAAAGCTTGAAGTGTGACTTCCAACAACTAGAACATCAAGCTTGGGTCACAGTAGTTTGATATCTTTCATTAACATCTTAAAATTAACTTTGCTCATTTGTTTCTAAGTGTATACTCCACTTTCATTATATTACCTCAACCCATATTTTGCTCTTTTTATATCACAATATAGATATAAATATAGATCATCTCAGCCCATATCCCACTCTATTTATATAACTCAATAGGTATAAATATTGATATATTGTCTCAGCCCATCTCCCTCTCTGTTTATATCACAATATAGGTAAAAAATATCAATGTATCATTTCAGCCCATATCTTGGTCTGTTTATTTCACAATATAAATATCAATATATATTCTTAGGTCATGTTGCACTCTGTAAAGTAAGATCACCTTATTGTAGTAACATTCTGGGGTGATTTATTTAGTTTAGAAGTAAAGTTCTGTATAATTGACTAAACATCACTAGAATGTGACAGTGACTCCAGCATATCTAAGTCTTACAGCCTGACTTAAAGGGGAGAGCTAGAAAGTAAAATAAATGTGGGAGCACCCTAAAACTTTAGGATTCACTCACTTCTGTCAGTTAACCAGCAATGTTGGAATAGTATGAGTGTTGTAGATGTGGTGCAGTTATACCATTAAATTAGTACACTGACTTCTGCTGGTACAGTGAACTGCCAGGAGACCAAATAACAGACATAAGCATTTGCATTTTGTCATTTAGCTGGCACTCTTTGACCGACTTAATGCTTGCCAAATACAATACTCATTCATCTGAAGTGAATGTGGAGCTAAGCATCTTCTCCAAGGGCACAGTGGCAACAGCCGTCAGCTGGGATACCACTCGTGATCCATTGAACCCTTGCCCAGTCCTTATGCTACAGGGTTACCACCATCCCTAATGCAGTTAATGCCAGTCTTTCACAACATACATGAGTCTAATCAGTGATGCCTATCTAGTTAACCACTACCCCAACCCATCAAAGATGCCCTGTCAAGGACAGAACCATTTGCTATCCTTATTGCTGTCTTTAAGCTCTATTCATTTTGGTATCTGCACATTATCCCTGCTCTCTCTTGTTGGAGCAGCAAAATGCCCATGCAGCAGATTATTGTCTGCGATGCCTCTGCTGATAGAACTTTGAAGCAAGATGTAAACAGGCTAGCTAATTATCTTCTCCACTTGCCAGAGCAGTCATCTGCACAAAGTAATTGGTGAGGCTTAGCTGCTAGCTTCTTTAACATCGATGCAAGGACATCGAGCAAATACTGCTGGTGTTCCACAAATTCAAGCCCATCTTACTTCATTGCGTACAGAATTCAGTCTGCATCTGTTCTTCCAAAAGCTTTAAATGTAAACTGATTTGGCATTTATTAAGCTGGATCTGACATACTGTAGGGATTTATTTATAACATATCTTGTCATAAACATAATGATGGAAATGACATTAATGAATATGAACTTTTTCACCTGAGAGTTACTTTATTGCTATTGATCTGGGACTAGAAATGTAATATTGCTTATATCAGTCCTAAATCATGTATCTCATAAAGAATCAATAAGAATTGTAACAGGCCTAAAGTGTATGGCACTGAATTTGGAACTGAAGCTGCAGTTTCTTGACTGACTAAAATGATTTTGCCGGGTTGTCAGAACTTTGATACTGATAAAAATCGTAGTTCAGGCTGGGTAATATTGATAAATTATATTGATAAATATTGATATTTATAATAATGTACATATTGCGCTATTCCAGCTGTTACACAGGTTTCCATCTGTGTATGATTTAATTAAAAGAACATCAGTGGGTTGTTTGGTTGTTGACTCTACAGAGTTCAGTCTTGTTCTAATTATGTTGTAGAAACATTGCTATTAAATGTTACTGTTGAACATTTAGAAATATTTTGTGGGATTTTTTTGTAATTTGAAGTACTTTTATTCACACAAAAATTTTGAAAAGTATTAATAGGACACAGTCACAAATGCCAGATATTGTTATTATCAGGAAATCCTATTCTACTCAAATATGTCTACATTTGAGATGTGTCAGTATTATCCCTTCTCAGGTCGTTTATTCCCTTCTCATTTTCCCCTATAACCCAATATCTGGGTCAGTGACATCACCAGCCCTGTTGCGTCTTGCTGATCAGTTAGAGTCTGTATGCAGGTTGAGTATATGCATGTGGCAGAGCATTAAACATGTACTGGAAGCTCCTTTCGCATTTAAACTGTGATTTAAGTGAGTTCAAAATTAGTGAATTTTAGCTGAATTTTTTTTTTAGTACTCACTGATAATTCATCACACGATGATTAATGACACTGAAATTCTTAGGTAGGTTAAGTCTTGTAGTTTGTTATGCTATGTGTCATGTATGTAAGTTAATTTTATCCTGAGACATGAAGCCTAAAAGACAGGTTGTAACTGCCTGGGAAATGTGAATCTTGGGTTGTAAGAGTTATAGTGACTGATTTCATTACCCAACCCTGCTGTCCACAAAATAATCCTGTTATTAACAAAAATGCCACATCGCTTTGCCAACAAACATACCAATGTTTCTGATCATATATTGAGATCGAGTTTTTAACTGGACTGTGGAATTCATGACTGAAAATATTGGCATCCCTGCACTTTCATAACATGCACCACTCCTCCCAAAACATGTTGCAGATGCCATTGCTGTGCTATTCAGATGTTTGTTACTTCTGGTTTCTTTTGAATAATGCAAAAAGAAGAGTAAAAATGACCATTCCAAACAGAACTCCAGTGCTGGACTGGACAATATTTATTGGCATCTTTTAAAAACTGTAAGAAATAATTGGATTTCAGTCATGTGGTGCTTTGTTGCATGTGTATTTCTATTTGTGGAAAGTAACCAGTGCTGGCCAGTTTGTGCCTGCGTTCCACACTGAATGTAGAAAATAACAAAGCATTTTGCTGCATCATGCTGGTTGTGTTGGGCGATATGTTGGCTGTTCTGGTTTTGTCAGTTCCCCAGTTTTCTTTGTTGTTTTGGTAAACAGGAACCAAAGTGTCAGACTTAAAAGGAAACGGGAGTCTCAATTTCCCCTTTAGTTTCTTTTGCAGATTGGTGGAAGGTACTAGATCAGTGGGTTTCAAACTTTTTAGATGATGTACCACCCATGACCATACTAAAAAGTCCCCGATAGCAAGACAATAGTGGACCTCTATTCCACTGATGGCAATGATAGCATTTTGGTTAGCATTTTCTGGGCAGTCCACCAGCAGTTTTCAACAAGTATATGAGTATTCAACAAAATACCACTTTTTTATTGCTTATTTTCCTCTTAAATCTTCAACACCAATGTGTAAATAAATGAGACTTAGTCATTATTTTTTTCCTTTCAGTATTTAGTTTTTCCTAAAAGTCTAAATGTCTATGTTCAAGTCTGTGCTCTTAAAATCTGTTTTTAGGAGATTTTTAGGAGATTAACTGGTTAGATTTTGTTCGCAGGACAATATTCTGGTGACCCGGTGTTGGAACACCTTGAATTCATCAAGCCAGCAGACTGATATAGTATATGAGTGCCACCTACAAGACATTACACAGGAACACACACACTTATACAATGTAGTCTAGATGTGACCTCCACACATTGTACATCATCTCTTACCAGTATTTTTTGCCAACTGTGTGGAACACTTTTTCAATCTATAAGCTAACAGTGTAGTAAACTATTGAATCTACACAGCAGCCCCTTGAAACCTAGGCTAATTATTCAGCTATTAATCCTAATGTAGACTATTGTGAATTAATCTGTAACTGGTTCCACAGGGTTCTATTGCAGGGCCTTTGAAACTGATGTTAATAATTATAGTACTGTACTTCTGAGAGTGAACTGAAATGTGGTCTTACATACAGGCTCTAATGAGTTAAACATTGAATTCAAACAGTTACAGTGTAAACATTAAAGATTTCAATCCTTAATATTTAGTTTGTGCAGGAGATTTTCTGAGGTCATCTGGTGTATCACCTTGGGATGCTTGGCGAACCACAGTTTGGCTGTTGACTATGGAAAAGCTAGGAGTGTAAGGTCCTGGTTTGAGCCGGTTTTCAATGCTCTTCAATCAGTGGCAGTGCTTTGATCAAGATCACAGTCAAAAGAAATGCCCCATGGATATCCATTTACATAGCGTTCACTCCCGGTTACACCTCTAACCACAAACCTGTTTAAGATCCCTTTATATCCCACACCTGGGATTTAGCTTCACTACTCGCTTTCCCCCTCTTTGCTCTTTATTTAGATAACTCTTCATTTTCTTCATTTTTTCACCTATTGTACAGGCGGCAGCAGATTAGCTGTCCCCTGTTGCCATGCCAACTTCGTCAATGAACTTGATGGTTCATGGTATCATTATATTAAGCAACCAAATAAAAACACACAAGGAGGTGGAAGACTGATTGTGTATTTATGGCATGTTTATTTTGACATTTCAGCTTTTTTTGTTGTGATAAGAAGGTTGTATTTGAGGTTAATACAATAAGACCATTTAACTTTGAAATGATTTGCAAAACCAAAAAAATCTAACCATATTATACTAGAATGCAGTGGACATATTTACACACAAGGTTTTTATGACATTAGGCATAGTGCCAATAGGTTTGTGTTTACCTGCTACACTTGCTCTTTAATACATCAGGACAGTATTAAATCTCAGCAGATATCCTCCAGAGAACGTTACTTCCCATAAGCACGCAATTAGGCCATGATCATGTTATCTTAATACTGCTGGTTTGTGCTGTTTTAATGGCAGATCCAGACTCGCATCTGGAGCAGCATCTCTGCTTTTGCATATACATGATGTGCAAATGTGTGTGGTTCGTGTGCAGTTGCTATGGTCACATCCTCCATACACTGGCCTACGTTCCCTCAAAACAAAATGAAGTGATTCAGATAATGAAGCTCATAATTAATTCAGTTTAGTATCTCCTGTAAGGCTTCAAGATACTTTCACAGACTTTTAATTTCAGAGAAATTCAGAGCTTTTAACACCAAAGTAAAGTCCAAATCTTCCTGATTTATTGTTTTTAGTCCCGAAACCTCACAGAAAACCACATACACTGATCAGCCATAACAGTATGCCCACCTCCTTGTTTCTACACTCGCTGTCAATGTTGTCAACTCCACAGGACATTGACAAGGTGGTGGAGTGTTAGAGTGTTTTTTACACACTGTCTCCACTTACTGTGTCCACTCTATTAGATACTCCTAACTAGGTGCTCTACATTATAGAAGTAAAGTCAGAGAAAGAAGCTAATCTGTTTCTGCACAGTTTGTTTTGGTCATCTTCTAGTCCTTCATTAGCACTTATAGGATGCTGCCCACAGGACACTGGTGGCTGCATATTTTCGATAGACTGTTCTGGATCCAGCAGCGACAATGAGAGGTTGAAACACTCCAGGAGCACTGCTGTGTCTGATCCACTAATACCAGGGCAACACCCGTTAACACACCACCACCATGTCCATGTCACTGCAATGCTGAGAATGACCCACCCACAAAATATCTTAAAATAACCTAATTACTTAAGAACGTAATTGTTCCATTTTATAAGCTCCACTGACCATTAAGGTACACAAGTACAGTAGTTCTATAATTACAGACTGTAGTCCATCTGTTTTCTCTGCATACTTTGTTAGTCTTTTTTCATCCTGGTTCTTCAATGGGCAGGACCCCACAGGACCACCACAGAGCAGGTGTAGGTGGTGAGCATTTTCAGCACTGCAGTGGCACTGACATGGTGGCGATGTGTTAGTGTGTGTTGCGCTGGCACTATCCACTGTTGGCTGGAAATTTCTAGTTGGTAGACTGTAGTCAGTCCAGCAGTCCTGCAAATCTGCAATTATAGAACTACAAAGTGCTCCTGTATGATAAGAGGAGCTGCTAAATGTGACAGTGAGTGTAGAAACAAAGAGGTGGTCATGAATGGTTGATTGGGGTACAATTAATAAAGATGTAACTATAATAATTAAAAATAAAATGGAATTCAATAACAGTGTGACTGTGTTGAATTATATGGACAGGTTAGGCATGGAACTATTGATCTTACTGAATTGTTTGGGGTTTATGTACACAGCAAACATGCCATTCATATCATTTTTTTCTAAGCCAAACATCAATTAGCCATAGCATTATAACCATCTTGTTTCTACTGTCAATGTCCATTTTACCCACTCATCTGACCACACAGGAGCACTTTAGTTCTAAAGTTACAGACTGTAGTCCATCTGTTTCTCTGCATACTTTTTTATCAATAACAAACAGTTTACTAAGATCAATAGTTCCATGCTTAATGTGTCCATATAATTTATTGCAGTCACACTGTTATTGAATTTCATTTTTTTTCTCCACTCTAGCCTGTGATTAAATGTTGGCTGTTAATTAACTTAATTACATGACTGATGTAGTTACTGAGAGGCGATACAATGTTAATTATTATAGTCACATCAGTATTAATTGTACACTGATCAACCATAACATTGTGACCACCTCTTTGTTTCTACACTCACTGTCCATTTTTCAAGATCCACAGACCATACAGGAGGACTCGTTCTATAATTACAGACTGTAGTCCATCGGTTTCTCTTCATACTTTATCCTCCTTTTGCCCTGTTCTTCAATAATCAGGACCCCACCGAACCACCACAAAGCAGGTATTATGTAGGTGGTGGGTCATTTTCAGCACTGCAGAGACACTGACAGGGTTGTGGTGTGTTAGTGTGTGTTGCGTTAGAGTTTTATACATCTCAGAACACTGAGAACAGTCCACCAACCACAAATATCCAGCCAACAGAGTCCAGTGAGCACGTAAAGGACGAGAGGATGACTATCTACAAGGAGGACCCACTAGGTAGAAGGACGGTGAGTGGAAACTGCTGCAGCACTGCTATGTCTGATCCACTCATACCACCACACACTAACACACCACCACCATGTCAATGTCATGGCAGTGCTGAGAATGACCCACCACCCAGACAATACCTGCTCTCTGGTGGTCCTGTGGGGTCCTGACAACTGAAGTACAAAATGCATTTGCTTGATACTGTACATAATACATAAAGAGATGGTCATTAGTAGCAGTTTTAAGCCAAAGAGATGCTGCATTAATCACAGTTAAAAAGTTTGACAGGTAGTACAGATTGCCACAACACATACATCTGACCAACTACTATGAAAGAGAAGCTGTGTAATATGGCAGAATATGACAGAATTATAAAATGATCATTATTAGTTAAAATATATAACACTGTCATATTATCATTATGTAAGTGGCATAAAATGGTCATAAAATGGCAGTAATATTGACTATCCCAATTATGTCTAGGATACTACACCGATGAACTATAATGTTCAGATCACCTCATCAGTGCTCCCATCAGTGCTCACAGGATGCCGCCAACAGGATGCTGTTAGGCTGGATATTTCTGTGTTCTATGCTCAGTCCAGTATAACACTGAGGGGTTTAAACACTGAGGAGTTTAAAAACTCCAGCAACACCAGCACACAGTAATGCATCACCACTATGCCAGTGTCACTGCAGTGTTGAGAATGACCCACCACCCACATAGGCCAACAAGTATGCAGAGAAACAGATGGACTACACCCAGTGTTTTGCTGCAGTGCTCTTCAGACACTTACAGACACTAAAGAAAGCAATTACTGTTGGGTTATTTGGAATTTGCCCTGAAAAACCAAGAGCACTGCACAAACCAGACTCCAGGGCTCAGAGCAATGTCTGGAAGCTGAAATTTGACCCATGTGGATAATTAATCTGATAAAATAATTAACAAAACACATTCAAATATGAAGGATAAATAGCTCCCTAAGGCCAGTGATCTATATTTGCAATTCCATCTCACCTTTCCTGCATGGCCCCTCTGCCAACAAACTGAATTCTTTTCACAGCATTTAGTTTCAGTGTTCACACCACATCACACCACACCACACCAGTTTCAGTGGGTTATGGTAACACCCAGAGTGGAAGAGGTCCTAAAAGAGGAATGAAGTGAGGCTTTGCACTTGGAAGGCACACACACTGAAAAAGACTCCAGACAGATCTCTCTGGTGCTCCAAACAGAGGTTTGATTCATATGGATCTTTGCCAAACCTTTTAAATTAATTGGTCATGCATTAGCAGACTGCCTGAAGAATAAAGTCAATACTGGTTTTGGTATGCTGTGATTGATAACCAAACAATAGGCCAAGAACGCCCAATTTTACTGAACGATAAAGAGGAACTTTATTCAAAATTAGATTCAGATTTATACCCCTCTAGCCCACCTTTGGTACTGGCACTGATACATTTGGCCTCACATGCAGTTTCACCAGTGTCCCATTCTATTGGTAAGTGTTTGTCTCTGAAATCAAGCTGTGTGAACTCAGAAGGTGTCTGGATACTTTCGGACAGTGTTAATCTGAGTTGTCATGATCTTTGGTTTACAGGACCTTCAGTGACTTTAAAAAGATATCAGGTATGCAGAGATCTAGTTTTAAACTATCATTAAATTATCATTATAATGATAAATGTATTCAGTAACAGCTTAAAATGAAGATTTTTTAATGATTTGAAAAATAAAAACAACAATCTGGGACGGTGGGAAGAATGCTTTTTTCATGATAATTGAAGGTATTTTTTAACCTTTAGAACTAGGCCAATTTTATGGGATGGTTTCATAGTTAATCTTAAATTTAGGTTGGAACAAGTGGATCAGACACAGCAGTACTGCTGGAGTTTTTAAACACCGTGTCCACTTACTGTCTACTCTATTAGACATTCCTACCTAGTTGCTCTATCTTATAGTTGTACAAGCATTGACAGAAGCTCATCTGTTGCTGCACAATTTATGTTGGCCATTGTCTAGTTTTTCATCAGCAGTATTGCTGTGTCAGATTCACACACAAGGTGGTCATAACGTTATGGTTAATCAGTGTATACAGTTATGAAGTACTTATACAGTGACCTATCTACACTGGTTCCAAACGGATTCCAAATGTTTGGTAGCAGGTTACCACATTTTTTTTGTTTTGAAACTGTTTGGAAATGACTGGTGGTCTCTTTCTGTGTGCCTGTCTGAATGAAGCTGGCACATCACACAGCCCAGGTTACAGGAAAAAGGCCAGTGAGATTTTTGTGGAACGGTTTGTGAGCTCCATCCAGTCTGAGTCAGCTCCTGTCCGGCTGCTAATTGGCTCCCATTGTACTTGCAAATAAAAGAGACACTGGTGAGCTGAGGCCTAGTCTAGAGTGCTCCTGCAATACTGGCTGAAACTGGCTGAAGCTGGCTGACGTGTGTGTGTGTGTGTGTGTGTGTGTGTGTGTGTGTGTGTGTGTGTGTGTGTGTGTGGTGTTGTGTGTGTGTGTGTGTGTGTGTGTGTGTGTGTGTGTGTGTGTGTGTTTTTATACACAGGTCAGCCATAACATATAACATAACATATTTTATGAGCTCCAAAGTAGAGGAATCCAAAGTTGTGCTGATATGAGTGGATCAGACACAGCAGTGTTGCTGGAAGATTTAAACCCCTCTGGACAGAGAATAGACCACCAACCAGAAATATGCGGCCATCAGTGTACTGTGGGCAGCATCCTGTGATCACTAATGAAGGACTAGAGGATGACTAACACAAACTGTGCAGAAACAAATGAGTTTCTGTCTCTCCTTTACACCTACATGGAGGAGCATCTAGGGGTGTCTAATAGAGTGGACAGTGAGTGGACACAGTGTTTCAGCACTATAGCACCACTGCTGTCTGACCCACTCGTACCAGCACAGCACACACTAACACACTACCACTTCACTGTCACTGCAGTGCTGAGAATGAACCTCCACCCTCATAATATCTGCTCTGTGGTGGTCCTGTGGAGTCCTGACCATTGAAGATCAGGGTGAAAGGAGGATAACAAAGTAGAAACAGATGGACTACAGTCTGTAATTATCGAACTACAAAGTGCTCCTGTATGGTAAGAGGAGCTGATAAAACGGACAGTAAGTGTAGAAACAAGATCATAATGTTATGGCTGATTGGTGTACAGTATATACTTTTTTTTTAATTTTCAGCTATGTTAAAAATGTCAATATTTCTGTCCATGTCAGTAAAATATCGCAGCAAAGCTCATGTTTATAGATCAATTCAGTGATTGCTGTATTGATATTTATGAATTGCATTTGATTCTGAGAGAGATACATTAAATCATCCAGCACACTGTGAACATTCTGCAATAGAAGGGGCTCTTTCTATATTATCTATGTTCAGGACTGTAGAGCAGAAAGCACTGCACTCTGCCCCCTGGGTGTTCAGGAGAAATGCTAAGGTGAACTCCTTACTGTCTGTTATAGCATGTATGTTCCTTTAGTTGTATAATCCAGGTAAGTTTATACAGTGCTTATAAGAATTTGCATTATAACAAACCAGCCTTACAAATCAGCTGCACATCCTGTGTTTGACTCTTTAACAGCTGTTCCAAATGCACAGTCAGCCTTTTTTGAACTGGATAATAATATCCATAATAATATCACCTAAGTCAGTATCCCTCTCTGTTTATATCCCGATATAAATATAAATACTGATATATCACCTCAGACCATATCACACTCTGTTTAAATCCTGATATAGATATAAATAGACATTTCACCTCAGCCAATATTACTGACTCCCATTGGTGAAAATAACTGGTCACTCACTCATTTACTCACTCATTTAATTACTCATGACTGTAATTATACACATTCAGATTCTGATTGTATATCAGACTCACATGCAGACCAAAACAACCTCAGTAAGACCCTCTAGAGAAGGTGGTCTCAGTCCGGGCTATTTGTTTGTGGTGAGAACATGATCTGACTTCAATCCCATCTAAAGGTGTACTGGACAGGTTTAAGCTGAATGTCTCCACAGGTGTAGTTTAAGCTGGTATACAGTAGGGTTGTGACGGAGCTGAGGAAAATCCGCATCCGTCGGATTCGAATTTTTTAGCTACAAATGGATTTACCAAATCCAAATGCGGTTTTGGTAAACACAGGGCCAAGAACATCCAATAAACCCCGATAAGCCCATTTGTGCATGTATTTTTGTATTTTTTCAACATGAAAACATGCTGCTTAAACAGGTCATCATCCACAGGTAGTCACGGACTCACGGTGTACTGTAAATAATTCATCATGCTGTTTAAATGACACTGAATCATAAAGTTATCAATAATTTATTTTCATGTAATTAACTAATTATGCATTCTTACACAAAGAAGACATATCTCAACTAGTAGTGTAGAACTGTTCAGTGTTTCCTTCTGTTTTGTGTTTTACACTTGTTTTCTTACCGCATTCGGACATTTTCATTATTTATTTATGTAAAGCAGTAGTATAAAGTAAACAACATTCACCATTAAATTCAGATGAACATTGACGGTCTCTGAAAGATGACCTGCAGGCTGGAAATCAACCTGTATGTGTCATGCACCCCTCAGTCTCTCCGGACTCCATTTCCCAGAATCCTTCAATTTGTCACCTGACTGATCATGTGACTCACTCATGTTCTGATCACTGGAGTTCTGATTGTATTCACCTGGTCCGGAGAGACTTTAATCCAGCCTTTCAGACTATTTGGTGTCTAGCTTTGCCTTGCAACCTTAAGCGCATTGCCCCTGTTTATCGTTATCAGTCTGTCTGTTTGACCCGTTTCCATTTCCTGACTCCTGCCTTTCATCTCGTCCTGTGTTTAGTCTACCGGTTTTTGATCTTCGCCTGTTTTTCGACTGGTTCGTCCCTGGTTTGCCTATTCTGGCTTTGTCTCGCCTGTCTGTTATTGATTTGGACTGTTTGACTCTGCTTATCGCATTTGTCCCTTTAAAGTGCTGTATTTATATCTGCGTGTACTTCGCTCTGTCCGGACCTGACAGTATGAATGGTTCTGTTTTATATACCAGCGGCGATTTCAAATCCACATTCGGTGAAAATTGGCCCTAAAACATGCGTAGAATTCGAATTTGCTAAACATTGTCGAAGTTCGAATGTCATCAAATTGTAACTTCGTCACATCCCTAGTACACTGGTCAATGAAGAAACTTCATCTCTGCCGCTGCTCCAGTTAAACCGCACACAAATCTGCACTGGCCTGAAACACCCCACCTTGTTACTGTAGTTACTTTCTCACTCTGCCTCCAACAGTTCTGACCAATAAACAGGGAGAACATTGTTACATGGTTTGTTGTGACACCTTTTGGTGAGATTTTGTTTCCTTGTGTGAAAAAAATAAACCACCTGGGAAATGCTCACAAAACTGTTAACTGTTTTGGACCAAAGTGTACTGATATCACTTATAATTAACAATGTAATATGAACCAATCTGAAAGATCAAGCAATTAATCAGCTCAGATACTCACCATAATTGAATGAATGGGCACCAGGCGGGTCCAATCTTAACAATAGAAACTCAAACTAGTCACAGCTGTGAATTCCACAGGTTTCAGTGACTTCTGTTGAAATAAACATGGGAAAAGATGGGACTGAAAATAGGTTAACAGCTCAGTTTATTAAGCAAATATAAACACAAACAATAAACAATAAAATATGCATACGTTTGAAGGCACTCTGAGTAAATATACATCTGTTCAAAGAACCATAGTATGAGCCTTTAGATATCTAGAATATAAAAATGTGACAAGTGGCATAAGGATATACTTCTATAAAGGTGTGACAAACATGAATAAAAACAAAATGAATATCTATGCACAAAGTAACCATGAATGAGAGGGGACATGAAACAACTTAATCCGACTGCACTACTTTTTACCATTAAATAGGGAGAGAATGAACCAGCAAATTTGAACCCAGCAGACACCCAAGGAACGGGTCTTACTTATGAGATGCCCAGCTCGTTGCACACCAAACACTTGACAGCCAGACTGAACTCAAGGTTTGCAGTGCAATCCTGAAGAGAAGGTTTGTTCCCTCACTGGACCCCTGGAAAGGCTGACCGTGTGTGGATTCCTCCTTGCGGCATGCTTGTTGAGTCTCAGTGGTGATGGAAGATTACTTGGAGCTGAAAATATGAACTTTGTTACTTAAATGAAAATACATGTATAAGGATTCCAAATATACTGGAGTGATGCTTGTAAAGACTTAATAAAGAAATGAAAAGACTTAAAAGAAAAAAAAATCTGGTCAGTCCTCGACTTCGAGCATCACGTCCAGTAGTGCAATTTTGGACTTACATGTGGGGGGCACTAAGGGGGTGTTAATCTTGCTCTTGTTATGACTGATTGCAGTTCATCTGGAGAGCATGGGTTAAATGAGTCAGTGACACTTGTACATTAGGTAATCATGATGTTTTAACAGCAAAAGTGGGTGTGTGGGCCATCCATGTGTGAACAATACGGAAAACCCCTGGAGATCTTGACCAAGTTAAACAATTTACGATCAGCTTGCATTCCATTCTTAATGGAAACAAACTAGATAATGATTTCAAAGAAAACTAATGAAACGTGAGAACAAGAACAGATGCATTCATTTTCTAATACTGCACTAAAATCATTAAAGTCTTTGCACATGCACTGTATTTCCAGTAGTATCTAGACACTCCTTCTAAATAGTAAATTAATTTCTACCCATTGCTGACTGTCACGTATAGAGTCCAGCATGTTTTGTTTACCTTCCTATGTGCTTTTGAGCACATGTCATGTCTCCTCCCATTCCCAGCTGTGTTCCATTTGTAACCCTGCCCCGTCGTTATCATGTCCCAGCCGTGTCTAATGTGATTGTGTGTATATAAGCCCCTTTGTCCCAGTCTGTCTGCATCGGTCTCCTTGTCTAATGGTCTACTTGTCTCGTCTGCTCCTATTGATGGTTAGTGTACCTTATCTGTATAAATCCGTTAATAAACTCAACCCTGCAAGTACTTCCACCTCCACCTACCTCTGTGTCAGGAATCGTTACACTGACAGAGTTGTTTTGTTGCACAGACACAGCTTCTACCCCGAACAACCATAACAGTATGACCACTTAGTTGTTTCTACATTCACTGTCCATTTTATCAGCTCCAATAACCATACAGGAGCACTTTGTAGTTCTATAATTACAGACTGTAGTCCATCTGTTTATCTGCATACTAATTACAAAACCTCCCATATAATACATGCATTGTGGTGGTCCTGTGGGGTCCTGACCATTGAAGAACAGAGTGAAAGGAGGCCAACAAAGTATGCAGAAAAACAGATGGACTACAGTCCGTAATTATAGAGCTACAAAGTTGTGATTTAAACACTAACATCTTTTCTTCTACACTTACTGTCCATTGTATGAGCTCCACTGACTATACAGGAGCATTTTATAATTTAATAATTACAGACTATATTCTGTTTATCTGCATACTTTATTATCCTGCTTTCACCCTGATCTTCAATAGTCATGACCCCACAGGACCACCACAGAGCAGGTTGTATGTGGGTAGTGGGTCATTCTCAGCACTGCAGGGACACTGACATGGTGGTAGTGTGTTAGTGTGTGCGCTGCGCTGCGCTGCTATGAGTGGATCAGACACAGCAGTGCTGCTGTAGTTTTTAGATACAATATCCATTCACTGTCCCCTCTGTTAGACACTCATACCTATTTGCTCCACCTTGTAAACATACACTGACAGTGCACAGTGTTGTTCTTGTGTATAGCAGGGATTGAATAAAAGACTTTAATATTTTATTGGTTCAGCAGAAGACAATTGAGTTCATGTTTTTCTCCACTTAATTCCCAGGTTCCTCAGGATGAATGGGGAGGTTATCCAGGAATTGACAAAGATGAAGAGATTCCATGTCGCAGAATGCGCAGCAGCAGCTATGTGAAAGCCATGGGAGATGATGAGAGCGGTGACTCTGACACCAGCCCCAAAACTTCGCCTCAAAAGTCTATTCGGCCAGATGCACTCGTCCTCAAATCCGTCATCCACAGACCTCATATAGACAGCCAAAGGTAGGCCCCATATGCTTTGTTTCATGCTTTTCTGTGCTGTTTCAGAGATCATATTTGTTTCCTTATGTTATAAAGCTACTGTTTGTTTTGTGTTTTTGTGCAAAGCTTGGATCAGTTGCCTCCCTGTGGTCTGAGACTTGAGTTGATTTTAGTCTGTTGTGTTTTTTTCTTGCTGTTGATGGACTGTTGAGAGGTAGTGTTATGTTAGCAGCTAGTGTTGCTGTTGTCTGTGCAGAGAAACATCTTCTAAAGTAGTAGAAGTGGTTCCTTAGTATTAAAATGTTGCATGGAGCCATTTCTGTTCTTCTTGTTTTCTATATATAGAGTGCCCTCCATAATGGTCAAAACAAAGACACATTTAGCCCTGGTATGCCCCAAATCAAACCAATCAGTTACAATTAACACATTTCATAACAAGTGAACCTTTAGAACTCTAGGTCAAGTTTGTGGGATGTTTTCATAGTTTGACATACCTTTATTCGCCAACAATTGCAAAAGTTCTCAATTATTTCTTCATATTAGATGTAAAAATGTATGGAATTTTCAATATTATGAACTTGATCATGTTTTGACTAAAAAATGTAAATTTTCATAAGGACTAAAGGATCCCAGACATCCCATTTTTATTTTTATTATTTATGTATGTATGTATCAGTATTATCCCTTTGAGCTTTTTTCTGAGCTGGATTACTCACCAACAATTCATCATACAATTTCAGCTTGTGTTTTGTTGTTGTAACCGCAGATATCAGACAACCCAACACACAAGTATAAACACAGAATTTACATTTACATTTATTGAATTTAGCAGATGCCCTTATCCAGAGCGACTTACAAAAGTGCTTTGCTGTTCACTTAGATATCCTTAGCTAGTAAACGAGGCTAGAATCCACAGTTTCTTCATGCTTAGTTGCTGTTGAAAACAAATGTCAGCTTGTTATGACTAACAAGATTCGGTATAAATCTTTATGGAGTTAAATACTCTTGAAACAGATGGGACTTCAGTCTGCGTTTCAACACAGCGAGTGACTCAGCTGTTTGGACCCCCAGGGGAAGTTCATTCCACACTTTGGTGCCAGAACAGAAAAGGGCCTGGAAGCATGTTTTCCTTGTAATTTGAGGGATGGCGGGTCAAGCCATGCTGTACTTGAAGCTTGAAGGGCTCTTGGTACAGCTCGAGTTTTGACTGGGCTGGTCCATTTTTGGCTTTGAAGGCCAGCATCAAGGTTTTGAATCTGATGTGGGCAGCTACAGGAAGTCAATGAAGGGAACGCAGCAGAGGAGTTACATGACTAAATTTGGGGCATTGAAGACAAGTTGAGTTGCAAGGGCCTGAAGGTCCGCATAGGAAGGCCAGCTAGAAGGGAGATAGTCTAGTCTTGTCTTAGTCTTGAAATGACGAGAGACTGAACAAGCACCTGAGTGGCCTCTCTAGACAGAAAGGGTCAAATTCTCCTGAAGGAGAAATTTGCATGACCGAATCAGGTTTACAACATGAGCCAAGGATGATAACTCGTCATCCACAAGTACACCAAGGCTCTGTGCTTCAGCAAATGGAGTGACCAGTGAGTTGTCAATGGAAATGGTAAGATCAGGATGAGGACCAGTGGTTCCAGGAATTAATAGCAGGTCAGTCTTCCTGGGGTTGAGTTTGAGATGATGGGCTTCCATTCATGATGAGTCATCAGAGAGGCAAGCTGAGATACAGGATGAGACCTGGATGTTGGAAGGTGGAAAAGAGGATGACTTGAGTGTCGTCAGCATCAGTATAGCTGATGACAGTGTAAATCACTTGCACAGACTACACTTTAGACTCCGCATTGAGTTAATGCAGAAGCATAAATTGTGGGGGAAAAAGAAAATATTGATACACTTAATATTATATTCATGATACTGTATTTACTGTGTTTTTTTTTTATTAATACTCTAAATCCAACGCTTGCACATTACAGGCTATGGTTTATGGTTTACTCAACAAGTAATACAGCTCAGAAAATGGTTAAAATTTACTCTGAAAACTATACTGAATGTAAAGGAGAGAAGGGGCAGGGTTAGGACAGCTGCTTTGAGTTCAACTTTCAGCCCTGAAGCCCCATATATCTACTATTACTACTACTACTACTACTAATAATAATAATAATAATAATAATAATAATGTCAAACAAATAATGAACATTCAGTTTTAACTTTGTTTGAGGTATTGTAAATTATCTTAAGTTAACAAAGCCTTGTCAATATAATAAATACAAAATATACCTTTTTCACAATTAGATTATCTGTTTCTAACATGATTTCCATTCTATAAAGCTTACAAGCATAAAAGGCAAAACATATAAAGTAAATTATTGATCACAACATACAAATATCTAAATTCTCAACGATCTCAAAGAAATTCTTAAAGATCTCAAGTGAAATCATAATAGTGTAGAGTACGATATTCTGGGTATTTGCCGAAACCTTTAAATTAAAGCCTGGAATTTGCACTTTAATAGAATAGAATAGAATAGAACTTTATTATAACATCTGATGTTATTATCTGAATTTTTAAACTGAGGCATATCAGGAAAAAATGCCTTTGTCCCAGACAATATGGTGGGCACGGTATGTGTAATGCATATTTAGGGAATGTGGAAATGGAAAGTGCTCATATCAGGTGATCAGTGATTTTATACACAGTGACATTAATGTATTTAAAGTTGCAGTGTGCTGGAGATTGTTCATGGGTGCGGCGCGCACTGGGGGCTGCTTTGCATTGTACAGTGGGCTTTCAAAGTTATTTGTTTACAAAGCCTCTTAGTTTATCTAGTTAATCCTGTTAATTCCACACTGGTATTGGATACAAATCAGCCAATAGTTTGCTCTAAAATCTTTTTGTTCATTGTGAGATTAACAGGAACAAAAAGCCTGCTGACCCACTTGGGGTGGTGTATTTAAATCCATGCTCATTGATATATACATATATGTAACTCTTTTATTTACAGTTATAAATAAAAAAAATAAAGATTAAATAGTTTTACACAAAATATTAAAATATGCAAACATAATTATAAGAATCAAAAGGAAAATAGATATGTTGCAATCGAATATATATATTTTAGAGATATTTGGTTGCAGTTAATTGATACTTATGTATGGATTTTGCTGATAAATTCTTTTGTTTCAGGAATGTCTCACTGTGCCAAAACTCAGAAACAAAAGAATGAAGCAGAAGCAAATGAGAGATTCCAGAAACAAAAGATTATATTGTCAAAATCCACAAAATGGGAAATATGAGCAAGTATCTTCAAAATCTTTGTTGCATGTTTTATCACTTTGTATAAATACAAAGTCCCATTAAAAATGGACAACAAATTCTAGGACAAAAAGAACAGCACAATATTGCCATGACGTGTCTGTGAATGAAGTGTACAATGATCAGCCATAACATTAAAACCACTTGCCAAAAGTCCCACTCCTGCTGCCAGAACAGCGCTGACCCGTCGAGGCAAGAACTCAGCAAGCCCTCTGAAGGTGTGCAGTGGTATCTGCGCCAAGACTTATGTAACCGAAGATCCTTTAATTTATGAATTGGAAACTCCTTCATTGGAGCACATGTCTCAGATTCACATTGAGATATGATTTATATCCCAGACCTAAATACAGCCCTTGAACACAGAATAGAGAGCACTTTGGATAACGTGCACATGCTGGGAGAATATTGATCCAGTGATGAAAGAAACTTGTGTTTGTGTAGTTTAGTTTAATTTTAGTGCAATACAGCAAGTGATGTTAAAAAACTGACACTTGAAGTTGTTTTAAGTAAAATTTAACTTTCATTCCCACTAAACATTGTTTGGAGGATGGGAGGTTTTGGCAGGCTGTCATCTGTCATAGTAGTAGTGGAAGCAAAGTGATGTTTGATTAATTTGTTCAGGTGCAAGATGCTCACATGAGAGCATATTTTCTCACAGTAGGCCTGTTAGACTGACATGATTAGTAGGTTGATTGATGTATAGCCTCCTCCTGCAGACCCCGTAGAGGCCATTTCATTGGTGGAATGGTTGAATATTTTTTCTATGATTTAGATTTAAACCAATTCAAAAAATAATGGTGAAAGTGAACCTTCCCTAAGTGTAGAATTAGAGCTTTCAGTGGTATAATCCAAGAGGCTTCCTTTATTCCAGGATGTTCTGTTTTTTTCCCCCCAGCTAGCTACACTGTTCTCTAGTTTAGTTCAGTTTTTAATACTAAAAGAATAAGGATTTCTTAGATCACCTTCATTATAGACCCAGTAAAGGCAGCAACATCAGTGAGGAATCAAATTTAATGTAATCAAATATCAGGATTTGTATTAGTATGAGGAGTCATGAAATTCAAAATATGACATAATGAACAAGAAGGACGCAATGTCATGCTTTAGGAGCAAATGCCAGTTTGCTACAGAGTGACTGCTTTTTCAAAAGTATCTATGGGTCTAATGAAATTCTTACTTGTAGTGGCACTCCTTCTGAAATACCTCTGTACCACGCTTTGCAGCTGATCTAACAACCAGTATTTGAAGAAACGCGAGAGACCAAATCTTCTTTAAAAGGTTTACTTATAAACAAAAAAAATATATACATCTACAATAAACTCGGTATAACTTGGTCAAAAAACTGTGTTGCTCCCAACGTCTCAAGCAGCAGAAATTACGTATCCCTATTGGAAGCCAAAATTACAAAACATTGTATTTTATAAAATCATTATAAATTCTTATTTGAACCTTTTTAACTGAATTATTAATACACATAAATTAACCCTTAAATAGCTCTTACATTACTGAAAGATGTTACACATTCTATTTTGAGTGATATTTTAGGACCAATAAGAAACATTGGATTAAATCCACTCAGATTGGCATTGCAGAGAGCTTTTACACTATGCTGGTATGAATGGTGTGTTTAAAGACTATGTCCACTCACTGCCCATTCTATTAGACATTCCTATTTAGTTGCTCCACCTTGTAGATGTAAAGTCAGTTTCTGCACGGTTTGTGTTGGTCATCCTCTAGTCCTTCATCAGTGCTCACAGGAAGCTGATGGGTGGATATTTCTGGTTGGTGAACTGTTCTCTGAGGGGTTTAAACACTCCAGCAGCTCTGCCATGTCTAATCCATTGATACCACTGAAGTGGTGAGAATGACCCACCACCCACATACCCCAGACCATTAAAGAACAGGGTGAAACGAGACTCACAAATTATGCAGAAAAACAGATGATGGACAGAAAATGGACAGTGAGTGTAGAAACAAGGAGGCGGTCATAATGTTATAGCTGATTGGTGTGTCCATCAAGCTCACATTCAGCAACATTACAGCATTGTTCTGTTATTAATTTCCATCTGTAATACTGCCAGACCAAATAATCTTCATCACACTGGTGCTGAGAAACAGATTACACAGATCAGTGTCAGGAGTCCTAAGAGGAATAAGAAGTCCATGGCTTTTGACAGCTGGTATATAAACTGACAGAAGATCTGTAAATGATGGGTCATTAAGTTGAAGAGGCAGTGAAGCTATTTCGGTTCAGCTGTGGAAAAACGTATGAGGTGTGGATGACTGTTCACTTTATCAGAAATTCACAATAAAATTCACTGTTTGTATGAAAATGATCTTTGAACCTGGGATCCACAGTTTTGGGGCAGTTACATATTGTTGTCTATGCTTCATAATCCAGGATTACTCAGAGTAACCTAAAGACATAACAGACATCATAGCAAACTACAAGACTTAACCATCCATTATGTGATTAATTTTGAGCGAGTAATCCATTTGGTTTACTGTCTAGTTTATATCGACATCAATCTTTTCAAAATTATTGAATTTACGGCTCAAAAACTCTCCGGACAATGAATTTCCAACACAATTCCTGAGATGTAAAGTGTTATTTAATCCATTAAAAGAACAAATATAGGAACAAATTAATTTCTCCAGTAAATTAAAATATCTGGCTTGTGTGTCTCCTATAAATACTTGGTGAATAAAAGTGTGTTAAACTATAAAAACATTCTAAAGGTTAAACTTCCTCTAGAAAGAAACAGCCACAAGTGTCTGAAACATTTCTGCTGAACACTGGAGATGAAAACTGAGAGCTTGTATATTAAGGAGTTGTGTGAAAGCTGTGAAGGCAAGGTTATTAATCTGTCAGCAGCCATGTTCACCTGGTAGTGATCAAAACAAAGCTGTTTGTCATAAAGATCAATTATTTCCCAGCCAAGCTTAATCAGTGTCATGGTAGCAGATACCAGAACTTTTTAGATAAATGTTGAATTTTATTTAATTTTATACAAAGTTCACATTTGTCATCTATTACAGAAATAGTGCACTGTATATAAGCATAACATTATGACCACCTTTTTGTCTCTACCTTCACTACCTATTGTATCAGCTACTCTGACCGTACGTTTGTAGTTTGTATGTCTATAATTACAGACTACAAAGTGTTCCTGTATGGTAAGAGGAGTTGATAAAATAGACAGTGAGTGTAGAAACAAGGTCATAATGTTAGAATAGAAACAGATTGTTTTATATTTAAAATCTAAATTATTGTATATCATTGACAAAAGTTGAATCTGTCTGAATAATCAAGTATCATTACTTCAGTTTAAAGGCAGTTGTTTGGTTAAGATTGGCCCTGTTGAACTATATCCCACATTATTCGTGAAGGGCAAGTTGCATTTCAGTCAACAGGCTGGAAACTGGGCCACCAGTGACATAAACAATCCAACATTAGCTGAATAACCCCAGAGCCTTCCTTTCTAATGTGTCCCTTGAGACAATGGAGGGAGTTGCCACCATAATGACAAGTTGTTATAATACAGATCCCAAAAATACTTGTGCAGCTCAGTTTGTTTCTGCCATATGGCTACATTAGTCTTTCTGGTTGTTCCCCTTATTTAGCCAGGGCTACCACTTGCAAACGATGAGAGATATGCGCCCACACCCTGGTGTATCCCTGGACCCAGCGACCACTTACAACCCTCCCCAGTTCCGCTCCCGCAACCAGAGCTACATGCGTGCGGTCAGCACCCTCAGTCAGGCAAGCTGCCTGAGCCAGGTGAGTCTGAGCTGGTCCCTCCGCACCACACCACACCACACACAAACGAGACTAACGAACAGGGAAACCCAGCTGCTGGTATTGGCTACACTGTTGAGAGGAGATTACTTGCAAGAGCATGGGGTACATCCAGTGCAATGTTGCAAATGCATGATAATGGAAAATTAACTGGTATACATATACTGATATAACTATCCAGAGCAAGATTGCATGTGTTTTTGGAGATATCGGTGCTTGAGTTGAAGAGAGACAAGTTAATAAAGAGAAGAGAGATGCTTTAAAGGTGTGATGAACAATGGAATGGACAGCAGAAGATTGCTGAAGACTGTAGAGCTTTAGTTTGTGCATTGAGGTTGTGGAAGCAGATGTTTGTGGTTTAAGACTGTCAGTTTAAACTGAGCGGTGTATCTGTCTTATAGCTTCAGACAGTGTTGGGAGCAGAGATGGGCATTTCAGGTCCAGCATGTCAAAACCCGCCCCAGGATTTGTTCCGACTGCCTGGGTGCCTCTGCTGCGGCTCAGCCTGCCAAGCCATTATTAGCAAAATGAACTCAATGTGGAGTAAGGGCAGTTTGGTCATTCTTCAAATGACCAAACCTGATATGAAAGTGGCAGAACTGGATTGCCCAGAGGGGGGTAATTCAAGTTCAGAGAGTAAAACTTTACCCTGTGATTTTGTTCCGACTGCTTGGGTGGCTTATTTGCAGAATGTTAGCAACCCTTATCCACCTTGAGTTAATTTAGCTAATAATGACTTGTCAGGCTGAGCTGCACCAGAGCCAACCAGGGAGTTGGAACAAAATCCTGGGGTAGATTTTGACTTGCAGGACCTGAAATGCCCATCTCTGGTTTGAAGTATGGGTTGGGTAGTGGCATGTAAGCTTGTTTATGACTCTTGTGTGCCATGGTGAGTCAAGGACTGTGTCTAGGCTATATGCGTTGGATTGGATCAGTTTATAGCTATTTTACAGTATACTCTCTGAGTATATCCTGAAACATAGATGCTCTTGAATCGCTTCTGCTCTTTGTTGAATGCGTTTGCTATTTAATGGTTTCTTTCTTTCAAACAGGGTCTCCAACCATGTTCCACCAAACTCTAGTTAGTGTGGAAATGCCATTACAGTTCATTCTGTTCTATTCTGTTAAACGTCTTCTTTTTTCCATTTAGAAAAAAAAAAACTGCTGAAATGTTGACGGTTGGAAATTGCCAGTTGTATTTTCTCCCGCTAACGCTCCTTCATATTTACTGTGCAAAGGGGAAGAATCAAAGTGAGAAAGAGAAAGGAAGAGGAAAAATTAAGGACTGCTATTCCTGTTTTTGTCTCTCAGGTGAGTGAGACTGAGGTCAATGGCCAGTTTGAGTCAGTTTGCGAGTCCGTTTTTAGCGAAGCAGAATCCCAGGCCATGGAGGCCTTGGACCTGCCTGGCTCTTTCCGCACTCGAAGCCACAGTTACCTGCGTGCAATTCAGGCTGGGTATTCCCAAGACGACGACTGCTTGCCTTCAATGACATCCTCCACTGTCACTTCAACTCTCAGATCCACAACAGGTAACCGTATGCCTCAACCCCGCTCCTCTAAGAAAAAGGGAGAGAAGGCTTAGAGCACATACCCGTCATACAACCAGCACACGCTTCGTACATACTTTGACATACCTACATATGTACAGTGGGGTACCCTTGTGCTTGAGAGATGCTGAATGTTCCTGGTCCTCCTTGTCGACTCCTGTCTGTTGTGTGTGTTCATTATTTTGCCTCTGTGTCCGAGTGTTAAATGATGGTTGCCTGCAATTGCGTTTGCACGAGTCATGCATCATCTTCTGGGCTTTGGGTTGGTGCCATCTGGTGATGATGAGAGACTAGCCTGGGAGGGTGTAGCACAGACAGATCAGTGTGGAGGTGGACAGATTCACAATGCCCCCACACTCTCCTGAACAAACAAATGAGCATGATTTTATCAAGCAAAGCTGTGCTGAGCATGTCACAGACCTGAGAATGTGAGTGAATTGAATAGACAGGGACAGAATAAAGGAGTAGTCACTGAAGAGCAGATAGAGAGAGATAGAGACCTTAGACTGTCAGTGCAGCTTCTTAGCATTTAAAAGAAACAACTATGCAAAGGAGCAGGCTAGTAAACGGCATAACCTACGGCTTGCCATGATAAGATGACAAGCTCCATTTCAGTCCTCTGGCCCTGGTTGCACAAAGTAATGAGAGGGATAAGCAACTGGAGGTGGATCAATTCTGATTGACATTACCTATTGTGTTGCATAAGGATCTCGGTTTGCTGTGGAAAAACAAAACAAAATGAATGACAGTAACAAATGTTGAGTGTGAGTGGGTCAGGATAAAAATGAACATAAATCTGAACATCAGAGCATTTTAAAAGTGAATAATGACTTAAAAATGAAAAATTCTAAGGAAATTTTTTTATTCCTGCAATGACAAAAAAAACCCCACTAATATTCATAAAATGAGGTTGGAACACCAAAAAATGTAGTTTTCCATTATGATTTTTAGAAATAGTCAATAAATAATTAAGTTGGAGTCATCTTAATTGATTAGTTTTGCATAAATTGAAGCATGACATTAAACCTGTGATATTTTACAATCCTTTTATAGTAATAGTTGTAATACTTGTTCAATATCACATTAAAAAATTTTGTTTGTTTGTTTTTATTTTGTTTATTTTTTATTTTTTTTGCAACACTGCATAAATTCTATCACATCATGAGTACATCTGGTTCTTTGTGCAAACAGTGCCACTTCCTCAACACACATATGAATGGTGCATCTGTGTACACCTGGAGTATAGCTATGAACCCTATTGAAACATTCTTGACCTACAAATTTGATGTGAAATACTGTAACCCATCAACTGTTTCCCTGTATGAACAGGCACACAGAGGTTAATGTTTTTGTTCATCTTATTTGCTCAATCCAACTGAGCATACAACATTATAGTACGTTCTGTATTGCTTTCTTTTGGTGTGGGTTTTCATGTTTATTTTTCAAATGGACTTTTATTTTGAATGGATACACAATTGTGTTTTCCTATTGAACTTCCTTTTGATTGGACCTTTATACGCAATTGGTTTGATCCGTCAAAACCTTCACAGCCAACCAAGTGACTACAGTGGCAACTGAGGATTAAGGAGAGTTCCCCAATCCCACGGTCATACCCTGCTGAAGCGCCTTCACCCTGTACGACTCTGTACCCAAACCCCGGGAGCTCTTCACACTCCCTGTCAGCCTAAGCATGTTTGTAGAATTGGTTTCGGTTCTTATCTGTTTGTATCTTTGGTCTCTAACAATATTATATATCCCTATAACAACAACTCTCTGCCAACAGTTAATAAGAAGAGAAGTCTTGAGTGCCCTAGAGACAATTGGCAATGCTCAGTTATTCAGTTACAGAATCCTTGTGTTCCTGGTGGTTTGCATCTACAATAGTAATCCCTTTATGTGGTATTTGACAACAAGCCATTTGCAGTGGACCCTGAAGATCTGAAAGTGTAGCATTATCAGCTCCGTACCACATTGTAGGTGCAGGCCATACCTACTGTAGTATTGTGATGTAGGTGCAGGCCTAATTAGTCTGAGCCAGAAATATTGTAGAACTCTGAAACTCCTTCAGCTCATTATTGTGAAGTGTAGCTGGCCCTTGAATGGGGCAGGTATCCTGTGATGGCTCAGAGGGGAGGAAAGCAGCACTGCAAGGAGATCCAGGGGAAAAGAGCAGCAGGAGGGACTGCAGGGGTGCCTGTCACAGGTATTATACTGTCAACACGCATACATATATCTATGTATATGTGTGTTTTTGCACTGCCTTCTCAACTGATCAGACTAGTTATATGACAAATACTACATTTGGAGACTAGTTTAGAGAACAAAATGAATGCCCCATAACAAAATGTGCTGTTTGAGAAAAAAAGGCATCTCAAAGCAACCAACAAACCCCAAGGAGGCTTGAGTATTATATTTTACACAGTGTAAAAATGTTTGTGTAATTGTGGTGTTCAGGGTCTGATTCTACAGCCAGAGGGGGTATTGTGAGTTGTTTTGGTGCTGATGGACCCCTGTTTAACAGTACATCGGATTATGTGGATTTAATTTTCTAAACAATCTGCATCGATCAGTGCAAAATGTAGGGATGTTTTAAAATGTTTTGAGGTGATCTGAAAGTTGGGAATCCTTGGTGTGGACGTTTTCAGCCATGTAGGACAGTGGGATTGCAGCCTCTCCCTGGTG
Organism: Acestrorhynchus altus; assembly: GCA_034509495.1. Taxonomy (NCBI): domain Eukaryota; kingdom Metazoa; phylum Chordata; class Actinopteri; order Characiformes; family Acestrorhynchidae; genus Acestrorhynchus; species Acestrorhynchus altus. Next base: position 30,934,210 of record CM067503.1, on the reverse strand, counting down.
CAGCCCTTGTAGGACCCACAGAATTAGCAGGACCATTTCTTGTTTGTTTCTGCCCCCACATCTCCACACGGTCCAATCGGCTTTACAGAAGGGGGACCTGATATATTCAATAGGGTTCATATCTATTACTTGGCCCACTCACTTGTGATTCAAACGCCTTTTCATCTTTTCTGTTGCACAAAAAAGCTAACTTTTAGACGTACATGAAATCTGCTGACGTGATCATGCTTTGAAGGGACGTCTGCTTTGAAATAGCACCTAATCTTTTGATTTGAGCAGATTATTGATGATGACGATGATGATGATGATGATGATGATGATGATGATGATGATGATGATGATGACGATGAATGCTGAAGGGACTCTGCTGTCCCTCCGACTGCATGATGAAAAGATGGAAAGACTTTTGGAAGTTGATGTTGTTTGACAGGAGTGAGAAGGCAGTGTAAACACACAATACAAGCCTACTGTGTGAGTAAAAACAGTCACCCAGCACACTTTGCCAGCTGTGACAGTGCAGTGCATCATGTTTGACTTGAGTTAAAATCATACTGGCGGATAAGGCTTCTCTGTCCAATGTAAAATAAATGCCTAATGCCTGGCTCACACTACAGGATTAAAAAAAATCGTAACCAATGTTGAAAACGTGAGAGACCCCACATATAACAACAATTTTCACTGATTTTTCTGTGCTTGATTGCTGCAACTTACAAAGTCTCAGTACACTATATTTTCTGAATAAAACAGTACAAACACCCACATTATACACACTGAATCCTGATCAACAACTCTAAACCTCAAACCCTTTCTTGTTAACTGCTACACCACACAGAAAAGCCAAGAATCAGAAAAGAATGTGGATAAAACCGATAGTAAAGAAGGTTTAAACAAGGTTATACAAACCAGAATGCAAGATTGACACTGATCAGTGTGTATTTAGTCATTTGTCTGCACAGTAAGCATTAATTTCCTCATAAAGCACACTGGAATAAATGCACTATAATAAATAAAATGTTATCTATTTCCAATCCTCTCCTTAATAAAAGCCCTGTTCATAGTTTACTATTGTAAAAGTGTTTCTTAAAGTGCATCAATTGTTTGAATTTGTTTTCCTCAATATGGTCGTGTAAGTAAAGTACATTGCATCTGGAAAGTATTCACAGTGATGTTATGTTACATCCTTATAAAAAAAATGGATTAATTTTCCCTCAAAATTCTAAATACGTGCAATCCTGAGTACAAAAAATAACTAACTAACAACAGTTTTTGTTTTATTTATTTATTAATTTATTTTACCTAAATTTTCTCCCACAAATTTAGACATGCCTCAGACAGTTTCCTAATCCTAATAGGTCCCCCTATCTCATGTGATGCTCCTGATACTAGGGGAAGATGACGAGCACATGCTTACTCAAATACACGTGATGCCTGCTGACCGCGTCCGCCACCATTTGCATCTTCACCAGACAGCCAAAACACTTGGAGGGAAACACCAGATCCCTGGTTCTGATGCAGTGACTGACAGACGCTTGCACCAACCAGCATCAGAGAGGGAGAACAGGCGAATTACACTCTCCCTCTGGACAACAGCTGCTGATAGCAAGCAGCATGATCCAGGATTTAAACTCATGATTCTCGGATCATAGTGGTAGCACCTTAGACTGCTGAGCCACTTGGGGCAATTGTTTTTTATTTTTAATTATTTAATCAATTATTAATAATTCATTATTTTGCTTTTCTCACTTTCTCATCATGAGGTATAGTGTGTAGAATTTTGAGGGGGAAAAATATTTAATCAAGTTTTGGAATAAGGTTGTAACATTAAATGTGCAAAAAGTGAAGTGCTGTGAATACTTTCCGGATGCACTGTATGTACTAGTGTGTGTATGTGTTCACCTCAAGCTTGCATTACAGCATACATAAGCACTGGTGATCAAAAGGTTCACTTTAGCTCAGCTCTCACTGGCTGACGGCCCTTCCAGTCATGACATCAATGCCAGTTTTCACACCAGAGAATCAGAGTCCATTCCACACTACAGGATTTGGAGTTGTACTTATTAAGCATATTCATGTTATTTCAATATTTTATATTTATGATATTAAATATTTAATATTTACAATTCTCACTCAGGCTGGCCCAACTGCTCTGAAGGAAATCAGAAGAGTAAAGTTTGGGTAATATAATCTAAAAAGATCATCACTTGTGATCATAGTGAAATCCGACAAATTTTGTGATTTGAGGAGCAATCAGGCTGATTTTGACTACACTGTCCTGTAGAGTGAGCCAGGCATAAAACATGAAGAAATATTGTAGACAATGGTTTAATAACCACTTGAAATACATCTGCAACCTCTTGAGACCAGTACAATTAAGGTAGACATCCCAACTGTGTATAATGTTAATTTCCACTGATTTGGACAAAATGAGGGCATATAGTGTGGGACAGTGGGGACAAGATGTAGCTAATTGGATTGAATAAAATGCTTTAATCTGCTGATTATTACTGAGGCTTGTTTGCATAATCCAGCGTTTCTCAACCTGTAGGCCAGGGACCACCATTGGGCCATGAAGCACTCTCTAGTGGTCCACTGGTCCATTCCAAGGGGTGACAGAAGCCCACAGTGGGCCGGGAACAGCACTTAAAATAATAAACGTCTACATGAATGAAATTGATGCCTGATGTTGACAGAGACCCGGAGATGGAGAGGTTTCTTAAATGAAGAGAGAATGGTGAATACATCAGAATACAGCATAAGTAGATGGATTTATAACATAGGATATAGATGTGATATAGAGATTTAAGCTGTGGTCCAAAGCTGAGGAAGGACAGGTCTTTAGTAGGACTGTCCTATGAAGACTCCTTTTTAGTAACCAATTCACTGCACAAATAGATCAGTCTAACAAGGCTGCTTGACACCATAATCAGAAAGGTCCCACATTGCTCCCACATTGAAACTTGGGACTCAATACCAAGAATGAAGAACAATGGTGTTCTGGGTCAAATGAATTAAGATTTGACTGCTTTACTCCCAATGTCTCACTTCATTTTTAAAAGCAGACCCCGATGAAGCATTTATTTAAAAAAGGAGCACTTAAAAATGCACAATTGTGTGTCTGACCAGCATTTTCTGTCATGGTGTCATGTTGGTGAACGCTGGGTATTTTCATCACCAATTGATGCATCCTCAGTTTTCAGGGTGTAAGAATAAAACATCTAACATTTAATGTTCTCTGTAACTGTGTTCTTGAGTATTGGAATGCAGCTTTGGCAGTGGAAGACAAAACACTAGAACAGTAAAACACACAAGGAGTCATACTGAGTAACAGTCAAATTCAATTCTACGTGAAAAACATCGAATTTTATTTATCTACATGTGGTACATGTAAAGACAGCTGTGGGTTACCGAGGGCCTTGAGTGATACATTCATGGTGTCCTTCAAATCACTCTGAACATAGAATTCAGCTATAGAGACAGCATCAGACAGCATTTTGTAACTAGATTTGTTATCTTATTTGTCTGTAAGCTACATTTAAGACAGTTGTTTTCACGAAGACCTGCTGTTTATTAAGCTCTTGTTCAGACCCTAATTCTCACATTTTCAACACCTTTGAAATATATTTTTTTTTTTAAATGTTGTGTTTTCTTGTGGGTCATTATGCTTTCTACTTATAAACTGGTGGGTTATGAGGTGGAAAAGGTTGAGAAGCCCTGGCATAATCAGCACTAAATGCAATATCTGTGACAGTGTTATATCTGACCACTAACCCTTTGGGGTCGTGGGTTATTTTTTCTGTTCAGTGTTTTTACGTATATCTTTATTTTCCCACTTTCCCAGCTTGAAGAATTTTTGTGCTTGCTCCTTCATTCGGTGTGCCCCTGCACCTCCCCTGTCTTTTCAGTACTATAAAACAGAATCAGCAGATTCAAATATTTTTTTTCCAAACTTTTATAGGACAAGAAAAGCCAAAGATATGAAGGACTGGGGTTATGTTAAATAAAAAAAACAAATACACTGGAAGAAATTCACAAAACAAATTTACACTGATCAGGTATAACATTATGACCACCTCCTTGTTTCTACATTTACTGTCCATTTTACCAGCTACTCTTACTATACAAGAGCACTTGTGTCTTGTTAGCCTCCTTTCACCCAGTTCTTCAGGACCACACTGGACCACCACAGAGTGGTATTATGTGGGCAGTGGGTCATTCTCAGCATTGTAGTGACACCGACACCAACCAGAAGTATCCAGCCATCAGTGTCCTGTGGGCATCATCCTGTGATAGGGTAGAAGATGACTAACAGTGCAGAAAGAGATGAGCTTCTGTCTCTGATTTTACATTTACAAGGTGGAGCAACTCGGTAGGAGTGTCTAATAAAATGGACAGTGAGTGGACTCAGTGTTTAAACATTCCAGCACTGATCCTCATACTGATCCTCATCTGATCCTCTCTTACCGGCGCAACACACATTAACACACTACCAATATGTCAGTGGCACTGCGGTGCTGTGAATGACCCACCACCTGCTCTGTGGTGGTCCTGAAAAACAGGGTGAATAAGTAATAATTAACAAATGCTCCTGTATGGTAAGAGGAGATGATAAAATGGACAGTGAATGTACAAGGAGGTGATTATGGATGTTATGGATTATTGTTATTGTCCAAAGTAATGGAACATTGCTTTAAGTAATTACAGCTGGTGACATAAGTGTTTGTGTGACAAGTTTTTACTCACAAGCTACAGATATATGTAAAGAAGGGCCTCCCTGTATAATCCTGTGTTGGCATTTGATTGAAAGTGAGTTTTTACCCAACTTCACTGCTGTTCATCCCTCTGAATGTCCCTGTATGTCCATATTTATTTAAATCTGTCTTCCAGAAGGGTATGATGCACTGGAGGGCACCTCATTGCTAAATGAGGATATGATCGAAGATGATGACGGGGCCAGCTCTTCTGCTTACCAAGAACTTGAGCGACTGGAGAGAGAAAATGCTGCTCGCAGCCACCACAGTACAAGCTCCACAGTGACGGCCATCTCTGTCCCTCCCACCTCTCCACCTGCATACCGTGTCCCCGCCCCAACTCCATCCATTCCAGAACCACATGTTCCTCAGGCCATTCAGGCTTTCAAGGAGTCTGCCAACATGGTAGCAGCATTTAACATGCAGTGGAAGGACGAAATTGCAGCCATGCGGTACGAGCTGGCTGAATTGCGCAGGGATGTGTGCAGTGAGCTGAAGACCTTCAACAGTAACTTCTTCAACTTCACTCAGTGCTATAACATGTGGACACTGTGCAGGGATGCAGCAGTAGGAGTTGGGAGTTGTGCTCCCCAGCCCAGTGAACGAGTGTCAGTCGGCATTCAGACTGGCAACGGTGGCCCAGTAAGACAAAACACTGTGGACGTCTCGGTCATGTGCCAGCCAGAGCCGGCACCCTTTAACATCTTTGACCTGATGAATCCTCCCCGCATCCAGATTACTGAAGGAACACCTGAGGGGCCTACAACCTCCAATAGTCCGACAAGTCCTGTCAGCCCAGTCAGTACCACGGGCCCTCCCGGGGCAAGGCCACTGAGGCACTCCAAGTTGGACACGAGCAGGAAGAAGAAAACTCGAAGCCGACCAGAAGGCCAGAGGAGTTCAAGTCTAGAACTGTGGTGCAGGAAGTACACTAGTGGGCCCATGTCATACCTGTCATTGTCATTCTGATCATGCGGAAGCACTGGAAAAGTGAAGAACTCTAAACCCTCTAAACCAACCCTGCAAACTAGGGGCAAGGCACTGCAACCAGAGTTGAAGCCTGTGCACACAAAGAACCACGGTGCAGAGCCATTGTCCATTTGCTCTATGCAGAGATGATCGCTAGGCTTTTGTTTTTTTAAATGTTAAGATCAAGGGAGGGTGCCATGTTGGCATACATTAGGCTAGTTGAGCCATCACTGAAGGATCCATTTTGCTGTTATTTCTTCAAATTTGTTTACATCATCACAGATTTGACCTAGGAATGTGGTAAGCAATGCAAGGAATGTCAGTCACCTGATAGTCGGTTTTACATCATAAACCTAAAGTGGGTATTTCAGGTCCAGCAAGTCTAAATCCGCCCCAGGATTTTTGTTCTAATTGCCTGGGCAGCTCTGCTGCAGCTCAGCCTGCCAAAACATTAGTAGCAAAATGATGTGTAGTCACACAGACAGATGCAACACAGATTTCAAATCATTGGACCTGGATTACCCACGTCTGGGTAATCCAGGTCCACCACTTTCATAGGTTTGGTCATTTGTAGAGTAATAGCATAACAGCCCTTACTCCACCTTGAGTTATGCTACCACTGCATGAGCCTCAGCAGAGCCACCCAGGCAGTCAGAAACAAACCCTTGGGTGGATTTTGACTTCCTGGACCTGAAATACCCACCTCTGTCATAAACTACTGATCCTCTTGTGTAACTACAGCATATGTGCACACTCCTATGTGCAGCATCCTGCTGACTTAATCTGATCAAATCTGAGTTTACATTGTGATCACTGATATATTGAGGCAGAATGAATGTGGTCAAGATGAGTTTGTTTACTGAGCGAATGTTTAATCCAGTAATGACGCTGCAGTTCTGTGATTTTTATTTTTATTTCCAACATTTTGTCAAGCATCCTAAATTATGATGTGCAATCAGGATATGCCATATACTACAGCACTTTGCCAGTGTGGTGATTAATTTACTGTGGATGTCCATGTGTTATCAACAATTGTTTGGAAAGCTGTTATGGGAAAAGTTGGAGTAATCACCTAGCACATGACGTAGTTTAAGGTATGTGCTTCCTTCACACAAAGCCTTTCCATATAAAGCTGAATATATACACATTCAGGGCAACTTATTGAAGATTGGACAAAATAACATGATTGTTAACTATTCAGATAGTCCTTTACTGATGGTTACAGAGTTACAGATGTTTAAAATTCATATCACATGTTTAGCACCCAGTTTATATAACTATTGCTGAGTTTAAAGTCTCAGTATCTACCATTCATCTCTATGCGTGTGTCCAATTTTAGTTTCAGTGGGACCAAATGTTTTGTTGTATAATGGTAGTATGCAGATGGAATTTGAAAATAATTAGCTTTAATTGGAAATAAGAGGGAAAATTAATGATGTCAGAATACATTTTATATTACATAAAAAAGTATTTTCATTTCTATGGAGTAACATTGAAACTTATTCATATATCTTCCCAAGAAGTTTACATTGTTTGTTAATAACTGCTGTGAGGTCCATGTGCACATCCCCACAAATACTGGAGTTATACTGTGAATCCTCTTTGTATAATTTCATTCAAGAGAAACATATTTATAAAACAAAGTAAATAGTACACAGAAAATATATAATCACTCAGAGAAACATTCCTTACAAAAATCTATATTTTTGGCTGTCATGTTTTATGTAGTCTGTCCAATGCAAAGACTCTAAAAGGTATTTTATTTTGTAAAAGGAATATCCTAATCACCATGCCAAAGTTGTTGGAAGTTACTCTGTGTTTTCACCAAAAGTGACTTTGGTGACTCAGGTCACTTGGTTTGTTAACATTTGACCGCTTGGGATAAAGTAGAAGGTGTGTCTCACACAGGTGCATGTTCTGTAGTCTGCCACTCAACTCCATTTATTCTTGCTGTTAGCAATAGCACTTTAGTGGTAGAGATAGGTAATGGACCAGTGATGTAGCAAAAGTGATGTGGTTAGATGCCATTGCTGCAAAGCGGGTATTATTCAAAAATAAATTTTAGACCCCAAAGCCCAACTATGTCTGTGTTTAGTGAGTTATCAGCTCAGTTATAATATTCAGCTAAACACATTGAGTCTCACTCAGAGTTAATGTTGACTTGGGCTGCACAATATTGGAAAACACTGACATTGCAAAATTTTCTTGTTCTGAAATATATTGCATATAATTAAAAAAATAATATTTAACCTGATTTCTCCAAAATCAATGATCCAACATGTCATGATATTAAATGCAATTAATGATATTGGGCAGATATAACCCCCCAACTTGGAAGTGTCAATTACACAACCCTGTTCGGATTCCCCCTAACATACAGAATTCTCCTGACAATAGGAGGTTGAAGACAAGCACATGCCTTGTCCAATACATGTGAGGTCAGCCACTGCCTCTTTTCAAACTTCCACCATTGTATCATTTTTGGGAAGCTAACACACTCAGAGGAAAGTGCCAGATCTGCAGTTCTGATACAAAAAATAACACATATCTGTGTCACAACTAAATATTGGCATGTTACATTAATATGATATTGGTATACGACATTTGTAGGGTTGGGTCTCTGGTAGATCCATCATGGAAAATGAGAACTGTGCAAATATTCCTTTTGTATCAAGCAAAATATATCATGTGTATGGTTTGATTGGTGTGAAGATGGTATATGCCCACATTGCAATGCCAATGTGCAAACAATATATTGTGCAACCCTGTTGACATTAGACTATGGGTATTTGCCATTGAAATGTATTAATGATTAGTGTGTACCTGTAGCCTCCTTATTGACTGCAAATTCAGTTCTGCCCAAGAAATGAATTAGAAGACACATCATCAGCCCCTTTTTCAGTCCATCTCTTTGAGATACAGTCTGATAAGATGCATTAAGAACGTGGTGTTCAGTCTGATTTGAGAATGATTCATTTTCACACTGATTGTATTTCCTTTCAAAGCTTTCTTTTAGCCATAATCTATCATAAACAACGCTGGCTACCTTTGACAGTTTCCATACATTGAAACTATCTTCCAACAGTATTGTGAACATAAACTCTTAACATATATATGCAAAGAAAAGATTAAAAAGAACATTTCATGGTTATGATGACAGAAAACTGATCAGGCTAGAAGCATAATCATTTTTACCAAGCATACTTCATTTTTATCAACACTTGTTTTTTTTGTGGTTGCTGTCTATGTTGTAATTGCTGTTTTCAGTTCAGTTCGCTGACGTTTTAGGTTTGGTTTTACCCAAACTGAATATCTAATATTTTTATTTTGGAAATCATGAAATAAATTACTTCTAACTTTGGAACTTTGAGTTGACTGTGGGCTTATTTAAGAGTAGTTTATCGGTGGGTATTGGTGTCATTTGAAGATTTTTGAGTAAATTAGTATTACCAAGATTAGAATAAAATGACAAAATAAGACAGGACTATTTACAAGAGAACAGTAGTTAAATGTCTTTTTTATTTTGTTTCAGCCTGTGGTCATACTGATCTGGGTGGAATGTTTGTGTGCAGGATTCACTAAGTTCAATACCATTTCTAATGACTTGGCATAAATTACCATTAAGCACACAAACTGATCTAAAGCCAGTGTAGATGCTTGTAATGCAGTGGTTCTCAAACTGAAGCACTGGTACATGAGGCATCCCAAGATGGTACACCAGATGACCTCATCAAATATGCTAAACACACTAAAATATTAAGGATGGTATTCAATGAAGTTTTTACCTGTTATATTTCATAACTTTACATTTAACATGTGCTTAACTTATGAGTCAATATATATAATATAACACCACTTCACTCTACACCACTAACTACAGTACTAACATCAGTTTTAAAGGCCCTACAATAAAACCCTGTGGAACTCCACAACATATACTAAACCAACCAGTTACCAAGGAATTCACAATAGATTCTGCATTACGATTAATGGCTAATTAATTAACCTAGGGTGCAAGGGGATGCCATGCAGACACCATAGTTCACTACAATGTACTCCTGTTGTTTTTCTCTGTCTCAAGCTTTCTGAGATGTCTCAGCAGGCTTACTGGCCAAAAACAATAATTTAACATCCTACTATTCTAGCTTGCAGATTGCAAATGTGTGCAAGCTCCACACCGTTGGCTAAAAAACATGGGCAAGAGATGACATGAATAATGTGTGGAGGTCACATCTAGCCTGCTCTGAATAAGTGTGTGTGGCACATGTATTCCACTGAAAAGACTTGTAGATGGTACTTTTATTGTGATTCTGGGTGGTAAATAATCTAAAACAAACCTGTTGTAAACAGTATAGTAAAATTAAAAATATAATCATTATTAAATCATTATAGTAAAATCATTAAAGTAAAATCATTATTTTGTCAGTACCTTCATAATTATTGTATTAAATATGACATTAATAAACTTTGATAAGGTTGTACTAAGAGTGCATCATATGGGTATCAGAGGTGTTTACATAGAAATGCATGGTCAACATGATTACAAAGTGCAGGTGTGAATGGGGTACAATGTGTCTTGAACCCGCATTGAAATCCGATCACTCAAACCACATTTGCTGGTGGTCAGAGACGCATCTGTCAACTTCATTCTTGTAGTGTGAATGCCAAAGCGGCTTGATTTGTCTTTGACAGAAAAACACTGTCTGCATCAACCGCACAATTTCCTGAGCCGGTAAATATTTAATAACTGCAAGACAACACTGCCCTCTCCAACTCGATTCAGCTGAGCAAAAAACAATAACAAACTGGAGAATTCATTTTTATAACTAATTAATGCATGCCATGCCCCACCTACAGCAGTAATCCAATTACATGTGGTCACAGGAGATGCCTTTAAAAGGCCAGGTGTGAACAGCTATGTGTTAAAGCCATTTTTTGTGATCGGCCTAGGAAGCATGTTAAAGCCAACCGACTCTGGGCAAAATTCATAGCAAAACTATTTTTTTTTGCCCATGGTTTTAATTACCACTATGGTTACTGTGAGATGTCAAATATTTAACAAATATGTTTTCACTCACTTTGCCATTGGTCTCTTCTGGTGAAAACACACTGTTAGTTCTGAATCTCTCTGTGGGGATAAGGATGTCCCATAACCTTAATCTTTTAATCCCTAAATCTTTTAAAATTTTGTTTGTAGGTCAGTACCCCATTACAAAAAAATCAGTAATTAATACCACAGTTAGTTCAGTTGGTAATGGCACACTAACTGACACTTCAGGTTATTGCTCCTCCACATACAGTAATGCCGAGTAGGCAAATAAACATATAGGCATATAAATTTCAGCTTCACATCAGAGTTCTTGATATATAACACCGATGGGTGGTGGTATAATTACAATAATACTTTTTTTATTTATAACATGAAATATTGGCATTGGTACCAATCTTGGGCTGCAGTACACAATATTTCATATTATATCACATTATTGGGTGTGTTATTGCTTAAATACACCAATTGCTTAAATATATCAGTCATATCACTACGACCACCTTCTTTGATTTTATTTGCTCCACTGACCATACAAGAGCACATTGTATATATATATATATATATATATATATATATATATATATATATATATATATATATATATACTGTTCTATAATTACAGACTGTAGTCCATCTGTTTCTCTACATACTTTGTTAGCCTCCTGTCACCCTGTTCTTCAGTGGTCCAGACCCCTCAAGACCACCACAGAGCAGGTATTATGTGGGTGGTGGATCATTTCCAGCACAGCACACACTAACACACCACCACCATGTCAGTGTCAGTGCAGTGCTGGAAATGATCCACCACCCACATAATACCTGCTCTGTGGTGGTGGGATGAGTGGATCAGACACAGCAGTGCTGCTGGAGTGTTTAAACCATCCAGTCCACTGATAAGTCCATTAACCAGAAATATTCAGCCAACAGCGTCCTGTAAGCACTAATGAAAAATTAGATGAGCAACACAATCTGTGCAGAAATAGATGAGCTTCCGTCTCTGACTTTACATCTACATGGTGGAGCAACTAGGTAGGATTGTTTAATAGAGTGGACAGTGAGTAGACACAGTGCTTAATCACTCTGGCAGCACTGCTTACTGAATTGTGTACAGAGTGTAGAAACAGAGTTGGTCATAATAGTATGTCTGATCAGCATATACAGCATTATTTTAGGGTTATTGTGTACCAATTCCCAGAGTTTTCTGAACAGATCCACATGTTGTGTGGTGAGAACATGTGCAGGTTACTTCTGCATACATACTGCTTTCCCATGGTCATTGCAGTTACCAAGGCAACTACAAAATCATGTGTGTGTGTGTTATTTAACTGAAAAACAATCTTTCTATGAACTCATCTAGAAAACCACCAATCACGTAACTGCCCGAATGAGCAGTGTTCACTTTCCGTAGTTTGCTATATCCACAGAAACAGTATTTAATTCTGTCACTTAATTAACACAATTAATACGTGCCTAATTCTGTTTTATGAATTAAAGATTAGTTTATTATGGACTCCATGGAGTGTTGGGTGTTGACACATCTAAATTGCAATATTTAAGGTAATGAAGTTGTTTTATTTTCTTGCATTGATTACAAACAGCAGAGCAGACAACCCTGTGTGAATGCTTTTTCACGTTTGCATACTTGAGTCCTAATAACATGACAATAACAGTGACATTAACATTGTCAAATACACCAATAAAATATAACATTATGACGACCTCCTTGTTTCTACGCTCACTGTCAATATTTCAAATCAGCTTTGTTTAACATACATGATCACTTTGTAGTTCTATAATTACAGACTAGGATGGAACAGGACCTGTTAGTGTGTTGCGCTATTACGAATGGATGAGACACAGCAGTGCTGATGGAGTCTAACTCCAGAGTGTTTAGCAGTGTCAATACTGGACTGAAAATAGTCCACAAACCAGAAATGTCCACCCAACAGTGTCTTGTGGGCACTGACGAACAACTAAAACAAACTGACTTTAAATCTACATCGTGGCGCAACTAGGTAGGAGGGTCTAATAGACTTGACAGTCAGTGGACATAGTGTCTAAACACTCCAGCAGCACTGCTGTGTTTGATCCACTCATACTAACTCCATGCCAGTGTCACATCAGTGCTGAGAATGATCCAACACCCACATAATTACTGCTCTGTGGAGTCCTGACCATTGAAGATCACAATGAAAGAAGGATAACAAAGTATGCAGAGAAACATGAATTACAGTCTGTAATTATAGAACTACAAAGTGCTCCTGTATGGTAAGAGGAGTATACTGAAATGAAATTAGAGCGTAGAAACAAGGAACATGGCTGATCGGTGTATGTGTCGCCAAAAGTCTAGAATAAAAAATAGACTACATCAAGATTATTAAGATTTTTGGCTAAAATTGCTTTGCTCTATATTGATTATTACCAGATCTGCCCCATACAATTGTAAAACAATAATACTATATTTCCTCTCTCAGAACGTTCCTAGTGTAGAAATCACATGACAGTACAACAGATAGTGTTGCTCTGATCATTGCAAGATCACAATGGTAAAATGGTAACCATGGTGGTGGGTAGGAGATGTTTATTTTTTTTTTGTCCATAATACATTTTGGCACTAGAATTAACAGTGTCTTCATTGCATCATTAATTTTTTTCCATTTTTGCATCAGATACATGCAAGAAGATTACAGCTTCAAGCGACACATGATAGTGATGAAATTATGTTCTGTTTTGCCACTGTGCCACTGGCACAATCTTAAAGATTACTGCTTCCAGAGGTGGGAATTTCAGGTCCAACAAGTCAACTCTGGCTCTGATACACAGTCACCAGTGGCCAAAAATTTTAAATATTGTAAAAATTTGTTTAGAAATAATAAACACATACTCAGAAACCTTGCACACTCTGCTTTTCAATGTTTAAACACAGGGTGACACGAAAATATATTTTAAAAATTGTTGTAAGAGAAGCACAAGTAACAAGAGACAAGTGATTCAGGCACACTGAATTATTTAAACCCTTCAGTGTCACTGCTGAACTGAAAATACCCTAATAAACAATCAGTATCATATTTCAGTGCCACACCTTGAAATAACTTAGTTGGATAAAATAAAGGGTTCTTTGGATGATAGTTGAGATTCCACAAAGTAAAATAGTGAATACATTTAAAAACTATGATGAGCTGAGTCCTACTTTTTTTCAGTGCTAAACATTTAAGTATTATTCTGCAGGGAATAGGTACCATAATGGTTATTCTTCAGTCAGCTCTCTAATTCTGCAGTTGACTTGCCTGCCATTGTAAAAGTTTAAACATGTCCTGGAAGGCAGTTATCCTGCACATATTTCCTGCTCAAACACACCAAATTAACTTGACCATTCATAGAGCCATGCTTGAGCAGGGCAATCACAATCTGTTTAATTACCCAGTAATTTTGCAATGAGCACAATGCATCATCATTCCCTAAAGTTCTGTAACATGAAGTCTAATACTTTAAAGAGCAACACCTGCAGCCTTTTAGCTCTGCCTCCTTTCTCAACAGTCCTTAAGGTTTCTTTTAGCCCTGCTTCCCAAATAATATGACATTAACTGAGTTACCTAGCATTGTTTGTGATCCTGTTGCTTTTCTAAAATATGTAGAGTTCCAACATCCAACATCCAACATGAGCTGGCAATGCACCTCATCCAACACAAATACCATGTAGCATGCTGCCTACTGGCCTTGTTCAACAATACTACCCCATCATTAACATGCTGCCTCTTGGCCTCATCCAACAACACTACCCCAGATTTAGCATGCTGCTACCTGAACTCATCCAACAACACTACCCCAGATTTAGCATGCTGCTACCCGAACTCATCCAACAACACTAACCCAGCATTAACATGCTGCCTACCGGCCTTGTGCAGCAACACTATCCCAGCATTAGCGTGCTGCTACCCAAAATCATCCAACAACACTACCCCAGCATTTGCATGCTGCCTACTGGCCTTGTACAAACACACTACCCCAGCATTTGCATGCTGCCTACCGGCCTCATCTAACAACACTACACCAGCATTACCATGCTGCCTGCCAGCCTCATCCAACAATACTACCCCAGCATTAGCAGGCTTCCTACAAACCTCATTCAGTAACACTATCCCAGCATTAGCATGCTGAGATTTTGTCTGAGATTTATATATATATATATATATATATATATATATATATATATATATATATATATAGACTTAAATATATATGAGACTTCCAGACTGTGTTTCTGCTACTTTCCTCAGTAACTTCACTGGTGTTACTCTTTAAATACTATTGAAATACTATAGTGTTTCACATCTAATATGATCATTTTCATATTGTTTCCAGTGGTACTGGTTTTTTAATGACTATAAGAAGTTGGTCACAACAGAAGATGGGTTCTTTTGTTTGAAATGGGTCTGTAGGGACACAAACTTAATGCCAGTTCAGTCCCTTTATTGTCCTTACGTATTTGTATGAAAGCTTGAGAAATCTTTCTTATCCAAAACAAATAGTTTTCAAGTAGCTCTGTTTGGCATTTGCACCATGTAAATATTTCCTTTGCAGATTGTTTGGAGTACTGAGCTAAAAAGGTGTGTGTAAAATAAAAATAACAAAAACAAAACCCTGCAACAATAGAGAGGCACTTCAGAAACGTGTCAATGATACTGTTTACAGTTCCCATTTAACCCTTTCATGTATGAATTATGACATGAATCAGGATTTTTTTCCCCAAATTATTTTATACAATTTCAGGCAGATTAAACTATTAAATTGTGTGTCTCTCTCTGTGTGTGTGTGTGTGTGTGTGTGTGTGTGTGTGTGAGTGGTTTTTTTTTTAAATGTAACTGTTTAAGAGTTATTCATGTGTCCACCTACAAGTGTTATTGTTGCCCAATTAATGGAACAAATCAAGTTTTTTGTTTGTTTGTTTTTTTACAAATAAATTTCATAAAATTAAATTTTCTATGCTGTAGAACAAATATTGTTATACATGTTATGCTTTAACATGTACTAGTCTTTAAATACTAAAATAAGAAATACATAGATACAATTTAATCAATAAAATTAAATTAATAAACAACCAAATATATAATTAATCTCCATACTCCACACAACGCACATAGAAAATAATTAATTTTAAATAGCTGTCCACTGTAGTGGCCACCAAAGGGTTAAAATCATGATATTCTACTTTACGTACTGTTGAAAAACAAGTGCAGAAATGACCTTTCACTACTGTGATTATGAATGTAGAGGTAAAACCTGTGTTGTTTTATGTGCCTTATGAGTGTCAATATACAATTTCAACAATATGAGTTTGTTATAGTAGGACAGTGTTTACAACTAGCTGGAAAAAATGATTAGGACTGCTGGTATTCATTTGTAAAGCAAAGCAAAGTACAGTGAGTGGGAACATCAGAAGCCCCTTGCTTATCCACTGTGGTAATAATGTAATCATTGTCAGCCTGTAATATCTCCGAATTGATCTCTTTGGTCTATATTTTACCTGGCCAATAAAAGCTGTCAAATGCACATCAAGAGTTGAATATTTAAACACTATATTCCATGAAGGGATTAAAATGCTGCATAAGCCTGTATGTTATTTCCTTTGAAATTTGTTAATGTATATCTGACTCTATCTATCTATCTATCTATCTATCTATCTATCTATCTATCTATCTATTTATTTATTTATTTATTTATGAAATTGTGGGGGTTTTTTTCTATTTCAAGATACAGTATATTTGCAGTCAGGTGATGTGTAAATGCATACAGTGCACATACAGTGCAAACAGCAGCTTAATTTGGACAATCATTCACTGAACAGGCAAAGGTTTCATCCCTGCTTAAAGGAATGGTTTCATCAGTCATGCTAATTTGTTAATAACAAATAAAATAAAATACAGACAGAGTGTTTTAGTCCACACAGCAGGGGAAAACAACTCTGCAGAATGAGGGGGCTTTCTTGTCTTTGCCTGTGAAATCAAGAGGGTGTTCCTGCAAACCCCTTGCAGTTGTCCATGACAATTGTTTGCAATTCAACACTATTGTATGGAATGTTTTCCTCCACAAGGGGCATGGTTTTGGTCTGATAATGTGATGCATTTTGTCTCTATAGTCACTAATACTCAAAAGCTCATTACCCAGCCAACATGTGAGGCATGTTGTTACTGTTACACAGTTAGGCTGCCCAAATGGGACCTATGTTTACAGTCCAGCTTAATCTCACATGGGTCCCATATAAGTCCCATGTGCTGCATACAACCCGGAGAGGGACAATGTTTAATCCCTTCTGGTCTCACCTGGGACCTGGTCAGCCATGGCCTGATGGAAAGGGAACCAGCATTGTGACTGGAAGGTCCAATTGCCTGAACTGGCTGGACATGGCTGAAGTGCCCTTGAGCAAGACATTTAATTCTCTAGCTGCTCCCCGTTGTTGTGGATGCCCACTACTCTAGGCATGTGCGCTCACAGCCCTGGAGTGTGTGAATTCACTAGGGTGTATGTATGTGGGTTAAATGAAGAGGACAAATTTCCCTGTGTGCAGCACATTTTTTATATGATGGGCAAAACTTTCTGGATCCCAGTTGGACCCATACAAACATGCTGTCTGGGTATTCTTTGTTACTTTGTTGCTTCATTAGCATGTATGGTTGAATTATTCCTTCAGTGTGCCCTTTGCCATAGTTTAAATGTTCTGCTACCGCCTTCACTAGTGATAACATGGCTTCAGTTTGACAGGATCATGACTGTGAAAGACTACAATTATTTTCTGTCAGTCTGAAAAATGTCAGACGATTTGTTTTTATCCCATTCAGGTTTTTTTTTAACAGGTTCACCTAAACACCTGAACAGTAGAGGTGCTTAAGAATTGCATAAAAGGTGTATTGGACTTTTGGAGAGATGTAATACAATAATTTCACATAGTATAATTATTTTAGCTATTTATTGCTTAAAGAAAGTTTATTCATCATTAACAAAATATAAAGTCATAAAATATATATATTTTTGTTTTATATAAATTAATTAAATGCATAAAAAGTATATATTTCATCCACATTATCTTTGTCTGTATTGTAATTTTTTTTCTGTTTAATGGGAAGATGTTGCTGGAAAATCCTTATTGTTTCTTTCTCTTTTTTTTTATTTACCAAACAACCAGCTTGCTTAAACTGGCTACTTTAATTCAATTGTGTGTTTTATAATCCTATTACAGTGTGTGTGTGTGTGTGAGAGTGAGAGAGATTTCTAATGTCTATAATATATAGCTCAAATGTGTCCCATCACAAACTATTGTAGCTATTGTAGCTATGTGATGTGTAATTTCACTTTGGCATCTTCATCCATTTACCCTTAATCCCATTCGGCAATACTCAGTTCTGCTTGTAATTATACACATATTTATAAAATGCCGTGTTCACTTTGTCCGACATGTACAATAAATATGTTTTATGCTATAATTAATGCATATTGAAGACCAGACTCTGCACAAAGGCCTGATTTGTCCATGGCTCTGCCTTCAACACCTTAACATTGTTTATGTAATGGAAAATATTGACTGAGATTCCTGTAAACAACCCTTTAAAACTTCAAATGATATTAAAATTTCTTTTTTCTTTCTATATAGTATATTCTTATCCATTTTTACATGGATGCTGTTATAGTGCATGTAAGGAAATGGAAAAGGTTTGGTAGGAAGATAATTAATTTTGCTGGTTTGTTTGTTTGTTTGTTTGTTTACCTCAAATTAAATTTAATTAAAAGGCAAAATGATGGCTTGTCAAGTGACGTTTTAAACTGCGGATCTTGTGAAACTGTAAACTATGTTTATTCACTTACTCGGTTATTTATTTTGTCTTTAATATGCTGGAAAAATGAGGGTGCTTATGTAAAGGTGCTCAAGTTGAGTACCTTCACAACTGTATATTCATTCTATGCAAGCCTTGTGTGTATGTGTGTGTTTTTCTTTCATTATGAATTTATGGTTAAGATCTATGAAATTAAAATGTATGTATGAAGATATTTTGCATGATTCTGGGAATCTGCTATTACATTAATAGTTTCTCTGTTATGTGCAATCTATGCGGATTTTTCTGAGTATTTTCAAGTAGACGCAACAAAGTGGTATACAATTAGACATGGTTGATGTCATCTGGAGCTTGCCATGTAGTTTAGGAGACAGTGGGCTTATGCAGCTGAAGGATAAATTGCAGTGAATATTGCCAGATATTCTGTTATAGATAGTGATATTCAGCATAAAAGATACCTATAGTAACACCATCACAGACTAACACATGAACACTGACCACATAAATCTAAAATTTACTTTGGACTATAAATTTGGACCATACAAGAGCACTTTATAGTTCTAAAATCATAAGCTGTAGTCCATCTGTTTCTCTGCATACTCTGTTAGCCTCCATTCACTCTGATCTTCAATGGTCAGGACACCACAGGACCACCACAGAGCAGGTATTTTGTGGGTGGTGGGACATTCTCAGCACCATAGTAACACTGACATGGTGGTAGGGTTAATGTATGTGTTACTGCTGGTATGAGAGGATCACACATAGCAGTGCTGCTGGAGTGTTTAAACACTGTGTCCACTCACTTTCCACTCTAGTAGACACTCCTACCTAATTTTTCAACATTGTATATTAAAGTCAAAGACAGAAGCTCCTCTGTGTCTGCACAGTTTGTGTTGGTCATCCTATAGTCTTTCATTAGTGCTTACAGGATGCTGTTGGCTGGCTATTTTAGGTTGGTGGACTGTTCTTGGTCCAGCAGTGACACTGAGGGGTTTAACACTCCAGCAGCATTGCTGTTTAATCCTTTCTCACACTAGCCCACCACCATGGCAGTGTTTGCCTCAAATGCATTGGAGGTGGAGATACACTGATCTGCCATAATATTCAAACCACCATCACTGTCCATTCTATCAGCTTTAGTGACTATACAGGACTGACCATACTGTAGTGTTTATACCCTGTCACTGCTAGATGGAGTGGACAGTGAATGGACACAGCACTTACACACTCCAGCAAAACTGCTGTCTCTGATCCACTCATACAAGTGCAACATATAATAACACACCACCACCATGTCAGTGTCACTTGCGGTGTTAAAAAAGGATTCACCACCCACATAATACTTAAGAGTGAAACATCCCAGATAGTAGAAAGATTTGGGCCAAATCTGGGCCATTTTTGACACTAATGGCTCAGATGTGGGCCAGATTTGTTCATTGTTATCTGGGATGATTTTATTTACATTAATGTATAATAATCAACATACGTGTATTTGTGAAAGGACAGATGAAACAGAGTGTTCTGAGTGTGACTATTTCATTTGTCTAATTTTATCCAACATATGTAATGATGCTTGTTTTCAATGGTGAAACAAATAATTCTGTAAAACCTTTTCTGATGCTTTTGTTTATAATTGCCTGTTCTTTTTCAGAGTTGAAACTTAATATTTTGTTTTTCTGTGTATGTTTTTTTTAGTGAAGTCTGAGAAATGAAATAATTTGAGAGACAATTGATAATTTCCAGTAACTTAACATCAACTTCAGTTTCAATTTCAATGGGGATTATAGCTATACTGGTGTTATTCAAACTGTGAACATCCTATAGAACATTCTAGATCCATTCTGAATGAATATTTCATTTATTTGTGTTTTATTTGTTTGGTAGAGATGATGTCTCATGTCAGCACTGCAAAAAAAGGCACACTACATTCACAATGCATGGTTCAGGGGCAGTTTTTAGGCTTTTAACATCCCAGTACTGTTTTTGTTCTACTTTTACTAAGTTACATATTCTTTTTTCCCCGTTTTAGGCGTCCATAGGTTAGCTGGGGGGCATAGACTGTACGGTAGGTCTAACAGGGCATCGTTTTTCTTTTTATGTACTTCATAAGTAAGTCATAAACATCATTTATGTCTTCATGTTTATTGGTCACTTAATTAAACACACAAAATAGAAACAGAAATTTAAAAGCTAATTCTACATTTTGGGAAATAAAAGATATATAACAAATAAATTTGACATGCAGCTCAGAATTCCATCCAATTATTGTGGAGTTCTGGGAAAGTTCTATATTTGCTGCTGAGGTCATCCATGTTTCATACAATATATGCTAAATATTATGACACTTCACTTTGAAGTGCAGCTCATCTGTTTGTGAGATTTTGAGATTGTGAGAAAAATAAATTGTGATTGAGGGGTTTGTGTGCCTGAATGTGATGAGCCGCATTGTTGGGGGCATTAGCCCCTGGTAGGGTCTCCCAGGGTAAACTGGTCCTAAGTGACTGGCCAGACAAAGTGTGATCCACCTACCCTAATTAAAAATCAGAACTGGAAGTTTCCCTTGCCCAGTATATGGTTACCAGGGTTACAGGGCTCTGGCAGGCTCAGTGCAAAGGAGTAACATGGAAGTACCACCACCCATGAGAGGGTTAGTAATGGGGTCAAAAGCAAGAGCCTTGGTATTCCTATCCTCGACTACTGCCCCTTGGGAGATTGAACATTACCTTTCTGGTGGGAAAGGAGCCTGAACTGGTGCACGAGGTTGAGCAGTATCATTTAGATATAGTTGGTCTCACCTCAACCTACAATATGGGCTAGAGTCTACAATATCTACAATATCTCATAGAGTGGGACTGGATTATAGTCTACTTTGGAGTTGCCCATGGAGAGAAGTGCAAGGCAGGAGGGCTGGGGACAGGTCTGTTTTTTGTGCATATGCACAACACCAAACAGCATATTCAGAGTACCTGGCCTTCTTGGTGTTCTTGAAAGGGTCCCTGAAATGTGCCCCTCCTAGCGACTCCATTGGGAGACTTCAATGCTCATATGGGTGATGACAATGAGACCTGGAAAGGTGTGTTTGGGAGGAATGGCCTCTCCAATCTGAACCCAAATGATGTCTTGTTATTGGATTTTTGTGCTTGGAACGGTTTATCCATAACTAACACCATGTTTGAACACTGATGCACCTGGCATCAGGATACCCTAGTTCACAGTTCAAGCATCAACTTTATAGTTGTATCATCAGACTTGTGTGAAGAGAAGAGCTGAGCTGTCAGCTGATCACCACCTTGTGAGTTGGATTAGGTGATGGGTAAGGATGGCGGACAGACTTGGCAGACCCAAATGTGTGATGAGGTCTGCTGGGAATGGCTAGGTGAGGACCCTGTCAGCAAGGTCTGCAATTCCTATATCTGGCAGAGCCTTGACTGCATTCCAAGGGGATATTGAGTCTGAATGGACCATAATCAGAGCTGTGGCCACATGATCATTGGTCCTGTTGTGGTGGTAATCCCCGAACCCAATGGTGGGCACCCTGGGTAAGGGAGGCTATCAAGCTGAAGAACAAGTTGAGAGGTACGCTTGTGGGACTTTGGAGGTAGCTGATTGATATTAAAGGGCCAAACAGCTGCAGTTTGGGTTGTTACCGAGACAAAACAAGGGGTGTGAGAGGAGTTCAGTGAGGCCATAGAAAGCAACTTTTGATTGGCTCCAAGAAGATTCTGGCAAACTGTCAGGTTGCTCAGGAGCAGATATTCTCAATCACATTAGCATGTCTTCCATGGAAGAAGTAGAATAGTAGAGTTTGGGGGCTTGGGCGGGGACTCATCCATTGCACAGGGTGAGGTCACTGGGGTAGTTAGAGTTAGAATACTCCTTGGTGGCAGGGCACTAGGGATGGATGAGACCTGCCTGGAGTTTCTCAAGGTTCTGGATGATGTGTGGGTGTCCTACCTGACATGTCTTTGCAAAAACACGTGAACAGCAGGGTCAGTGCATTTGGATTGGCAGTGTTGTGAACCCTGAGCCAGTCTGTTGTGGTTAAGAGAGAGCTGAGCCAAAAGGCAAGGCTCTCAATTTATCAGTCAATCTACTGGTCAATCAAATCTCACCTATGGGCACGAGCTTTGGATAATGATGAAAGAGATCCAGAGTACAAGAGCTTTCTCTGCAGGTTTGTAGCCTATCTCCCTTAGAGATAGGGTGAGTTCAGTCCACCGGGAGGGGCTCAGAGTAAAGCCTCTGCTCCTCTACATTGAGAGGTTCAGATGCCTCCTAGTTACCTCCCTTGTGAGGTGTTCTGTGCATGTCTGAATGGGAGGAGGCCTCAGGGAATACCTAGGACATGCTGGAGAGATTATACCTCTTGGCTGACCTTGGAACACCTTGAAATACCATCAGAGGAGCTGAAAGTGATGGCAGGGGAGAAGGAGGTCTGGGCCTCTTTGCTCAGGCTTTTGACCCGGACCTCAGATTAGTGGCAAATAATGGATGGATGGATGGGTCTTCATTGTTTCATTTTTGCTCTCTTTTCTAAGATCGTCAGTAGTTATTTTAAATATCATAGGCCTTAATGTTATATTTGAACTATCATGAATGTAAAGTTAAGTTATTGTCTGTACCATTTTTAACTCACCATTTTCTCTTGTGAGTTCATTTGTTAGAGTATAATATTCTAATCTATCCATATATGTTTAATTTGGAGTCAGTTTAGCTCATTGTGATCCTCCAAAAATATCACTTGCTGTTACTACAGCGTCTTTGTAAATTATGGTAAATCAAAGCTGACTTTAATGCCGCTCTTGAACTGATGATCCTTGATAATTACAGAGGCTCTTAAGACAAGTAGAGATGTTGACTTGTGGGTTTACAATGACTAACACAGAGGAAGAATGGAACTCCGAGGGTAAATCCAAGAGTAATCCAGACTAAACAAGAGTAATCAAGTACTTAAAACTGGAATGTAAGTAAAAGTAAAAATAAGTAGTTCAGGTCTAAAAATCTGATTGGCTGAGCCGCATTTAAAGCCGATGTAAAACAAACAAAACACACAATCCTAAGATCACCCTGATTGTCTGAACTATATATTTATGCACTCTGTTTTGAACCCAGTTAGAT
The DNA here is from genome assembly GCA_034509495.1 of Acestrorhynchus altus. NCBI lineage: Eukaryota > Metazoa > Chordata > Actinopteri > Characiformes > Acestrorhynchidae > Acestrorhynchus > Acestrorhynchus altus. Next base: position 30,910,499 of record CM067503.1, on the reverse strand, counting down.
ATCTTTGCTGAAACCTTTCCCATTTCTCTAAAAGAGAATTGAAAACTACTCAACAACAACAAAAAACTTAAATACACATTATATTTAGTTTCTTAAAGACTTTATTATTATACATTATTGTAGCTAAACCTTCATGTTGCCTAGCAACAGTGCTCACTGTTAACAGACTATATTGTGTGACGGAAGAAAACTTTTTTATTATTATTGTAGTGATGTTTGTTTGGAAATAAATACATTAAGAATGAAACATTTTAGTAGTTTCCATTTCACGTCATACCAAAAACAGCCTCCCTTGTGGTAAAACTGTAGTAACACATGCCCCTCTAACGACTTATTGCTTTATTATTTAGAATTAATTTCTGAAGTACAATTTCCAGGCAAGTAATCAAATTCCATTTGATTTACACATCCAAATAAAAGTTCTATGAAGGGATAAATACGGATATATATATATATATATACAGTATGTATATATATATACAGTGCATCTGGAAAGTATTCACAGATCTTCACGTTTTGCACTTTTTCTGTTACAGCTTTATTTCAAAATGGATTCAAATAATTTCTCTTCAAGATTATACACATAGTACTCCACAATGACAAAGTAAGAAGTTTGTTTGAAGTTTTTGTAAATAAATAAAAAATAAATAAAGCACATAAATATAATGTTAAATAAGTGTTCACAGCCTTTGCTCAGTACTTTGCTGAATCACTTTTGGCAGCAATTACAGCATCAAGTCTTTGATGTTTTTGGGAAGTTTCTCCTATTCTTCATTGCAGCACCTCTTAAGCTCCATCAACTGAATGGGGAGCGTCTGCCATTTTTAGATATTGACAGAGATGTTCAATCGGGTTCAAGTCTGGGCTCTGGCTTGGCCACTCAAAGACATTCACAGAGATGTCCCAAAGCTTTGTTATCTTGGCTGTGTGCTTAAGGTCATTTTCCTGTTTGAAGATAAACCTTCACACCAGCCATACAGGCCTGATTGTTGGACCTCTGCAGAAATGGTTGTCTTTCTGGAAGGTTCTCCTCTCTCCACAGAGCAATGTTGGACCTCTGTCAGAGTGATCATTGAGTTCTTGGTCACCTCCCTGTCTAAGGCCCTCCTACCATGATCACTCAGTTTGGCCGGGTGGCCAGCTCTTTGAAAGGTCCTGGTGATTCCAAACTTCTTCCATTTACGGATGATGGAGGCCACTGTGCTCAATAGAACCTTCAATGAAGCAGATTTTTTTTTGTACCCTTCCCCAGATCTGTGTCTGAATACAAGGTCTACAGACAAGTCCTTTGACGTCATGACTTGGTTTGTTCTCTGACATGCACTGTCTACTATGGGACCTGTTCAAATCACATCTAATCAACTGAACTTACCAAAGGTGTCCCACGAGGCACTATAAATAGTTTCCAGATGCACTGTAAATAACAAAAATAATGGATCATAATCTGTACAGTTTGCATTTTTAGCTCAAAAACACTCTGGGTGTTCAATTTCCAACAGGATTTCTGAGATTTAAAGTGATTTTTTTGTTTATTAAAATTGTGGTCACATGTAAATCTTGTGGTCAGTACATGGTCAAATATACAAATATGTAAATTCTGTAAATATGTACATCTCATTTGAGTTGCCTAGGATCTCCTGAAAACATCTGGGATGTGTGATTGTCTCCTATAAATATTATTAGTCATACAATAACGTTTTTGACAAAGGTACATCAAACTGTGAAAACATCCTGTAATGTAATTTGGCATAGGATTAATAATAGACATTAATTAATAGACATTTTTGAATGCATACTAATTGTATTATCCAGAGATCTATTTTAATATACAAGATCAAAGACAGCTAAGAAAATGAAACATTAACCTCTTGTCCTGAGCACTGTTTATTTGTTCAAAGAAAATATTTTTAAAATAAATACAAATAGGCCTGTCATTATAATTAGATTATTGACTTACTGTTCAATAAATGGACATGACATCAATTATTTTTGCTGACCTCAGTATTAATCATTATGTTTCTTAGGAAGGAGAGCACATTATTGTGAATGAGCTGGTATGTCAACTTTTAAAAACAGCAGTTTTATTTTATTTACTTTTTCCTTTCTTTTCTTTGTTTTCATTCAATTAGGATATTTGTTAAATGTTATGTACCAGTTCCAATGTCTGAATATTATTAATTTAATGTTCACTGCTTTTTAAATGGATGAACTTGATAGTTCTTTGCAAATATTCACTCATTTTGAATTTGATGACTGCAAAACATTCCAAAAAATTCAGACAGGGCCAAAAGTTGTTTGTGAAATTTGTGTACAGTGAGCAAATGAGCAGATAGATCAATAGTTTAAGAACAATATGCAATTTCATCATGTACAGTCCATAATAACATCAAAAGATTCAGAGAGCCTGGAGAAATCTCTGCAAGTAAGTGGCAAGGAATGCCTGTGACCTTCGACCCCTCAGACAGCACTGCATTAAAAACCAACAGCAGTCTATGATGGATATTACCAAATGGGCTCAGGAACATTACAGAAAACCATTGTTAATTAACACAGTTCATCGCTCCATCTACAAGTGCAAGTTAAAACTCTACCATGCAAAGCAAAAGTCCTATATCAACAACACCCAGAAATGCTGCCGGTTTCTCTGTACCCAAGTTCATCTGAGAGGGACTGATGCAAAGTGGAAAAGTGTCCTGTGGCCTGACGAGTCCACATTTCAGATTGTTTTTGAAAATCATGGATATCGTGTCCTCCGGGTCATGGAGGAAAATGACTCTCCATATTGTTATCAGTCCAAAGTTCAAAGCCAGCATCATGTTATTGGGGTGTGTAAGTTCCCATGGCATGGGTAACTTGCACATCTGTGAAGGCAGCATTAATGCTGGAAGGTACATACAGGTTTTGGTACATATGCTGTCCAAGCAACGTCTTTTTCAGGGACATCCCAGCTTATTCCAGCAAGACAATGCCAAGCCACATTCTGCATGTGTTACAACAGCATGGCTTCATAGTAAAACACTGTGGGTACTGCCTGCCTGCAGTCCAAACCTGTCTCCCATTGAAAATATGTGGCACATTATGAAGCGCACAGTACAACAACAGAGACCCTGGACTGTTGAACAACTGAAGTTTAACATCAAGCAAGAATGGAAAAGAATTCTACCTACAAAGCTTGAACAATTAGTGTCCTCAGGTCCCAAATGCCTATTGAGTGTTGTTAAAAGGAAAGGTGATGTAACAAAGTGGTAAACACGCCCCGTCTCAACTTTTGTGGAACGTTTTGCAGACATCAAATTCAAATGTGATTGCTCTGTGTGGATGATAGCTTAACATTTCCAGTGCTCTCCTGCATGAAGCCAGTATTGCTAGTTTCCACCCAACACTTAATTTACCTTTTATTAAAGTAAATTGAAAATAAAGATTAAATATGGTGTAATAGCTATAACAATAAGAAACCAAGTTGCAGCATTTGAATTTAACACCAAAAAATAAAAATTGAGCAGCTGGCGAACAAGGAGCCAAGACAAATTCTACAAAAGCAGCATTTCAAGTGCAATAGACAAGAAGCCAACTGTTTATTCGCTGGCAACTTGCAACTCGTGCCACCTTAAATGGTGGATCAGTTTCATTCAGGCTCCTCTAACTGCTTCATTCTTTTAGGAGGAAACAAAACCTCAAATTAGCCAGAGTCAGTGTTATTGTGTGAATTCACCGGCAGCAATTAATGTGGGATAGAATCTTCCCATTGCTATGGTTACTGGACTATTATTTAATAAGAACCCATCCTTGAGAAGAACGATCACAAGTTTACCTGACTGCTTATTTGCTGAAGGATAGTTTCGCTACATGCAACATGTGTATTGACCATATAAGGTGGTCCGGCCTTGTACTCTGTCGATCTGGTGGCACAAAATTGTGGAAGAAAAATGCTTATAAGTTACTTTGGTTAACTGGTTATATTTAAAACATATTTTGCTTCTTTTTACGTACATATGAAATAAAAAATGATTATAGACGCTTAACATTTTTGTTTGTTTCTAAGAAAACCTGACCTACCATTGAAAATAACAAAAGGTACCTTCACACTTATACATGATGTACAAACTGACTTATCAAAATGTTTGTTTTCCACACAGGAAAATTAAAAAAATGTCACTCTGCATTCATGGGGGCATCACCACTGTATGTATATATGTATGTTTTTTACAAAAAATCCTATATTTGGATGCCATTGGATGTCACCACCACAGGAGGAGTGTGTGAGTCGTCACGGGCATATTTCTGCCTGGGTGTAGAGAGTAGGAGCAAAAATTGTCTGACCTGTGAGCCAAAGTGGGCTCTGGTGGACTATTGAGACTGTAGCTCCCTTTCTCCTCTCACCCACCTGATGACATTCATCCATTCATGTCTTCATCCATCTTTCATTCATTCATACTTCACCCTTCAAACATGCAGTCACAAACTCCTTGATAAGCACTTCCACAACGTTAGAGTCTGTTACGGTAATTATATGAGCTGGAGTCTTCTGAATGCAGGACTGTGAGTGCCTCTTGACTGCTGTTGACCTGCTCTTTAAAACTCTTGCATAATTAAACAATGGAAGTTGTAATTATGATGGACTGACTTTGAAAAGGTACAGTATTAGTCTTCCAGGCTTTTATGCCTTCCTACTAATGTCCACTTGTACTTCTACAGTAAGACTTGCTTAACATGCTTCATTTGATGTGATTTATCAATACATTTAAACATGTATAACTCCAATTTATACAGATTTAATTTACAGATTTACAACTTCAGCTTCAAAAGGATTTGTTCGTTGTGATATGTGTCATTCCAAAAGCATCTCTAACTCAGTTAAAGGGCATTCTGGGATTCTGTTCTCAGCTCTGCCTATGATACCGATCTGTAGATTAGGGTCTCACTAAATACTGGCTGAGCTGAGTATCATGTGGATCAGGCCAGATCAAGGACAGTATACAGAAACAGAAGCTGCAGTGAACTGTTGGGGTGCCTTCTTTAAGTTACCAGAATGAATGAGGGATACCTGATGGCACTGTTGTGTACAGGTGTTTTTTTGCACTTGAAGCTGGTCTGTGTAGTTGTTTATTTAATCCAGAAACAAATTCATAATTGGAATGCATTATTTTGTAAGGATCACAAAATTGCGTATGTTCACATTTTATTTATTTCGATTACATATGGCATGTAAAATCTTACATTACTGAATTCTTTACAGCTCTTTATAGTCATTTTTGGATTAAAGTAGGAAAGAACCAATTTATTAGAGCCAAATTAGGACATAGTTCAGTATTTCATTTGAAAAAGTGAACTGTGTCATATAAATTGGTATTCAAAGGTTTGGGCACCTCTGGTTAAAATTATTGTTACTGGGAACAATTAAGCAAGTTGAAGATGAAATGATCTCCAAAAGGCATAACATTAAAAATGAAACACATTTTTCAACTTTTGATTGGAAAAAAAGGAAAGAAGTACCTTGCAAAAGTATGGGAAGCATTGATTGATTGATTGATTGATTGATTGATTGATTGATTGATTGATTGATTGATACTTTATTGATCCCTAGGAGGTTTGAGCTCAGACAGAACTTAATTAGTCTGTTTGGGTTATGGTTTGTTCACAATCATCATTAGGAAATGCCAGGTGAAGCAAATTTCAATTTATAAATTTATAAATACCCATGATTTATATGACACTCTAATCATGGGTTCTTCTAAGCAGCTGCCTAACACTCTAGAAAATGAAAATGGTTAGGCCCACAAAGCAGGAGATGGCTATAAAGAGATAGCAAACCATTTTAGGTTGTCACAGTTTCACAGGTAGAGGGAAACATGGATTCAATGAAATCCAAATGATTTAATCAGCATAACTGACCAGCTAATGATCATCAGAAGCATCTTCTACACAGACAAGCATTGCATGCGTATGTGTTGTTGGGCGTTCTCGTGTCTAGGCACCCTAAAGCATGTGCTTTAAAAACTTGAATTACACTTATGGTTGCAGAAAGAGCAGGAAATATCAGTTCTCCATAATTTAGCTTTGAAGCAGTCACAGCAGCATTTCACAAACTCAGTCCTGCAGCCACTTTGTCATGCACAATTTATTGGATTTCCTGCTCCCAAAACATTAAATTCAACTAATCAGATAATCAACAAGCCCTTTTGGAGTTGCAAGGGTGTGTTAAAGCAGGAAATCCACAATAATGTGCAGGGCAGTGGGATGCCAGGGCTGAGTTTGGGTTTGGGTAACACTGAATACATTTAAGTCTCTGCTTCAGTATTAGCATGTGATTTGACGGCTTATATCCTGAAACGGCTTTGGGGAAAGTGGTCTTAATGCATTTACTCATTAAGAACTTAAAGAGATTACTCAACCCCTTAAAATGAAGCAATCCTTCTTCAAGTAAGTGTTCCCATTTGCTGTCATCATGTTCAATAACATCCAAACCATCATGTGTATCACATGTCAATCATTACATACATACACCCCTCATCCTGTGAGAGTCGTGCACACACATGTTAAGGACTACCCAGCCTAAAAGCCCCGGGTCAACCAGCGCTTCTTCTGGATCCCACACCTGCATTCTCTGACTGAATGCACAGTCAGCACGGTGATGTCATGCGCAATGGTCAAATCGGAGTATCTTAATAAATTACTTATATTATTTTAAGTAATGTCATATTTACAAATGAGATTTTTTTGTTTTGTTTTTGTTTTATGCAACAGATTCTGCACAATTTCTCTGAAAGGAAATCTTTGAGAAAAAAAAATGATTCTAGGTTTGAGTACTTTTTATTTTGTGTGGATCTCAGTCTAAGCAGATTTATCAATAGATATGCAGAGGAATGAAAGAGTTAATCAGACTCTCAGCTGCAGTAACAGCATTGAGTGTACTGTATACCACTTTGTGACAAGCTTGTGAAGAGTCCCTCTGTTGGCTAAAGACAGCCATTGCATTGCAAGTGTAGCACACGTTTCCAGCTGACACACATCACACTGTAGGCCAGAGCCCTCTAGAGGTAATGGCCTGAAGCATTGTCCAGAATCAGAATATGGTTTACAGTTGTCTTTTGTCTCAGATTAGTAGTATATTTAATTTATGACATTTGCTCTGAAACAGGAACTTGATGTGCCAGAAATTGCCAGTAATTGTAGTGCCAAGTGGCATATAATCATAAAAAAGCATATATACATATAAAAAAATATGCCACTCACACACACTAGGTTCAGAACGGATGAGGGATGTCAACTCTTACTTTGCTCACACAATTTCAGAATAAAATTCCTGAGAAGGGATAATATTAATACATAAATAACAATAATAATAAATTATATTCCATTTGTTTGTTTGCTTGTTTGTTTTTATTTGGATTAATGTCAAGTATTATAAAGTATTATCTTCAGCTCAAAAACACTTTGGGTGACCAATTTGCAACAGGATTTCAGATTTTCTTAGTCCTTATAAGCCCAAAATAAATAAATACAATTGTAGGATGCAAGTACATTTTTTAATCAAAACGTGGTCCAGTTCATACAAATATCTAAATTCTGTTCATATTTACATCTCAAATGAGTCTGAGTCTGAACACTGAGTTGCTTAGATCTCCAGAAAATAGCATGTGACTGTCTATTTTAAATACTTTTCAAATTATATAAAACTATAAAAACATCATAAGCAATTTGGCTTCTTGATTTAATAATAATAATAATAATCTCTGTATTGTGTATTATAAACTGAAAATGTTCAGTCTTAGAATACTCCATACCCTCAGTATTTTACTGTTCACAATGATATACATCTCTTGCATTCCTAATAGATTTATTGATTATGATGCACGTAAAGATGATTTTTATGTAGCATCTCTCACTTTGTGTTCAAATTCCGTGCTAGATGTAACTGTGCCCAAGTCCAACTGAACCATGCTTGAGCCCACCTCTTTAAGCAGGCCTGAACACAGTTCACTGTACTATGCTTGAGCACAGTTCAGAATAATCACAGTAATGAAACAAATTGGGCTTTGGTGGGGAATTGTGGTCGGGTATGGCACAGATCACTTAATGGGAGTAGATCCATATACTTCTGCCTGGCCACAATAAAAACATGCAGTACACTCAAAGCTACAGTGCAGTTTCTCTTTTTTTCACTCTCTCATTTCAGTGATAAGCAAACAGAGTGATACACAATCTGTCCATTTACCTCAAACTTATCTTCATCTCTGTCCTCTTTGTTTATTTATTTGCTATATTTATTATCATTATTATTATCTACTTTAAATCCAGAAAAATGTTTCGGTCTGTTAGCAGATGTATCTGTATCCATATCAATGCCATATGTCCTGAAAACCTTGTGTTTTGTTTTGCTAAATTGTGACAGTTTTCCCCACTCTAATCACATGCTGTATGCTGCAAAAGTGAATTTGTTAAGTGACATCTGAGCTATCCAAGTGGAATAGTACAGATCTAAGCAGTTTTGTTGAAGGGTCCAGCCTTTGCGTTTTTTTTTGTTTGTTTGTTTATTTTGTTTTGTTTTTCCTTTTTTGTTCATATTGGAGATATCTGCATTAATCTGTGAATTGCACTCCACCTGGCATATTCCTTTATGCATTTACTGTATATTTCTTAATTTGTTAATTTAATTCAAGCTCCTCAAGTTTTCATTGTATCACACACTTCACACTTCTTGGTAAAGGGAAATTTCACTGATAAAGGGAGTATATATTTTGAATATTTATTTAAACCAAAATCAGTGTTTTCTAGGAACTAAAATGTAACAAAAATATATCCTATTTCTGAACAGAAACAGTAATTTGAAATGCACAGATCAGCCATGACATTATACAGATTCCAGGCTTATTCCCTGCATACTTTGCTAGGCTCCTTTCACCCTGATCGTCAGTGCTCAGGACCCCACAGGACCTGTGAGGACAATGACCAACACAAACTGTGCAGAAACAAATGAGCTTCTGTCTCTGACTTTACATACAACAAGGTGGAGCAACTGAGTAGGAGTGTCTAATAGAATGGACACTGAGTGGAAACAGTGTTTAAACACTCCAGCAGCACTGCTGTGTCTAATTTACACCCACCCACATAATCCCTGCTCTGTGGTGGTTCTGAGTTTAAGGTGATAATAATTTTATGTTTGATATATTATATATAGTGTATGTTAGGTCTGTATCTTTATCTTTAAAGTTTTTATTTTGGAGATACATTTTTTTTTTGCCTGACTGTGACTATTCTGTTTTAATCTGAATTCTGATAAAGAGTCCACTTTTCAAAGGATTGTTGGTGCAGTAGGGTCAAAAGATTAGGATTGCAGTCATTTTTTTAGCCATTCTTGTAATCACAGTCAATAAATGATAGTGAGTGTGAACATGATTAATGCATAAAATCTGTTGAATGTGTCAAAACTACAATCACTAATTTAATAACAGGCAGCTGACTAAGATCAAAACTGTAGAATCTGTGTTACTGCTTTGATCAACAAGAATACCAGAAATAAGAGATGACATTTGATATTATTGCTATGTGATTATCTCAATTATTTAAAAAATACTACTGAAATATCCCAGTGAGAAACTTCTATTTTGTAATTCATACAAGATACTTCTCTTTCACAGCACTCCTGGTGCCAATCATCTCCTTTATGAGTGTTATAAACCATTGTTATGGTGAAAAAATCTTAACATATCACTCTTATCCAACTGCTCTGTAACTGCTGTGTACATGTGTGAAGAATTATATAGCGACTTGGAGCAACATCTTAGTTTACATTATCGAACATTTTTCCTCCTTCTTCTCATGGGCGTCAGCTGACTGCAGAGACACTTTGCTTAGCCCACAAGGGGCTTCATTAGATCTGGAGATCCCCAGCAGAGTCGTTTTCATTTTGCATCGGGTCAGATAATTTAAGGGGGGCATTAGGCCAGGCCACTGTTTCTCCAGTCACCCTTTTGTAGATACATATTTTTTTATTGGACAGCAAGAATATGTAAAAAGATTTTATTCCAAGTCATTTTAGTGCATTTCAATTGGTCAGTGTAAACTGCCAGATTCAATTAAGCAAAAAAGATTATAACATTATGACCATCATTTTATCTGACCATACAGAAACACTTTGTAGTTCTATAATTACAGACTGTAGTCCATCTGTCTCTCTGCATACTTTGTTATCCTCCTTTCACCCTGATCTTCAATGGCCAGGACCACCACAGGACCACCAGAGAGCAGGTATTATGTGGGTGGTGGGTCATTCTCAGATACACTCATACCAGTGCAACATACACTAACACACCACTACCATGTCAGTGTCACTGCAGTACTGAGAATGACCCACCACTCACATAATACCTGCTCTGTGTCGTTCTGTGGGGTTCTGAAAAACATATCAGAGATGGAATACTCTGTAATTATAGAACTACAATGTGCCCCTGTATGGTCAGTGGAGCTGATACAATGGACAGTAACAAGATCGGCTGATCGGTGTATGTATAAATCTAGATTTTTGGAACTAGTCTTCATCTGATTGTAATGATTTGTGCAGTCATGTTCACTCTTATTATTCAGTACAGGCTTTTTATTTCAGTACACATACTGTTTCTGAATAATTCACCATAATAATAATAATTCAGTCGTGTGAAAGATTACAGTGCTAGAACTCTAGAACAGCACTGGCATAATGACACAAACACATGAGAAACCTGAGGCCTTTAGGAAGTTCCTTTTTTGTGAAATTTCTCTTTATATTCTTTCTGTGACATTATTTTATATATCTTTATTTTTCCACATGGAATATTTTTTCATTGCATTATTTTTTGAGCTGGCTTTAAATCACCTTGTAGTCCAAAAGTTTACAGATTCCCAGTATGAATGTATGTAACAGCTGAGTGTGTCTATTCATGTGTAGATAACAACAGTCTCACACCAGTGATCCCAGGGCCATAACAATATTGCTAAATTCCTTACTGAAAGGAACTGATCAATAAACAGCGGTGCAGGTCATCTGGTGTCAGATTAAAAGTGCCATTCAACTGAATGTGAAAGTGGTCAAATGAATTCCTGTAGGAAACATCGGAAAATAAGGTGGGTTATCTGTATGCCTGTACTCATAGACATGGTTCTGTTATTAACTCTCAACTGTTTCTCACAGGGATCCAGTTTCGTCTCCCTACTGCTTGTAGTGTTGAACGAACGCAGGAAGCAACTCCAGGTAAACCTTCTCATTGTCCAAATTTTGGACAGTCCTGGTCAAAATGACTATTACTGTGAATAGTTAAGAAATGTTCTCCAAAAAGCATAAAGTTACAGATGAAACATGCTTTTCAACATTTTAAGCAACACCAGTGTATTATTTTGGTTTTGTACACATTTACAGAAAAATGAAGGGAGTACCTTGCAAACTGGAATTGGAACCCTAGGAGACTTGATCTCTGTTACAACTTTGAGGTCTCAGAACTTACTTAGCCTGTTAGGGTTATAGCTTGTTCACAGTCATCTTTAGGAAAGGCCAGGTGATTCAAATTACAAAGCTTTATAAATACCCAAACTCCTCTAACCATGTAAATTAGAAATGGTTGAGGCCCGCATAGCAGGAGAAGGGTACAAAAAGGTAGCAAAGCATTTTCAGGTTTCCATTTCCTCAGTTCGAAATGGCAATTAACAGCAACAGTGGATGTCAACAGGACAAGGAATGGAAGACCAAGAAGAAGGCTGTATTGATCCCTTTAGGAGGATTCCCTCAGGGAAATTAAGGATTCATCAGAAGTGATCTTCGAGTAACACAGTAACACAGTTCACAGTAACGATCATTTTAATCTGGGGTGCCCAAACTTTTTCATGCCACTGTATATTCTTGTACTTTGAATTGAGAAGGTGTGGACATTCAGTCTTAAGAATGCAAAGTTTGGAACATTCTGAAGGATTGCGTTGCTATAACAATCAATACAAACTCTATAGACTGACTGAGATAATACATTTATGGCTTGAATAATGTATCACCTACAAAATATCATATGTGTATTTGATTTAAATCACAGTGAATGTCATGTACAGTCTGCTTGCTCAGAGTATTCAAAATGAAGCACACACTTGCTGTTGTGCTGAATCAGCACAAGTACATTACCAAGTGTGGAAAGTAATAATAACAGAATGAAAGCTGTTTCACAGTCACAGCATCTCTACATGAATAATACAGATACAAGAAGGCCCCTTGTTCAAGTGACACATTTGATTAATTGTGTAAAAAGTGAACAAATCCTCTGCATGAAACTTCCCTGCACATTTAAAACACAGATTATTCACTGAATTTAACATTATTGAAAAAAATAATAATAATACATTAAAGCCACATTTGAGTTGCATTCTGTTCCAAAGTGTGTTCAGACGTATTTCTTACAGCAGTGGCTCTCAAACTGTGGTACTTGTTCACCTGGTGGTATGTGAAATGCCCCAAGGTGGTAAACCAGATGACCTCAGAAAATACTACATGTTCCTGGACAGTTCAGGGCAGTTCTAGCAGGGCTGAAAGTTGACTGATTAGTTGTTGTTGTTGTTGTTGTTGTTACAACAAAGATTACATAGCTTATTACAAAGATAACATAGCTGATGATCTCTTCATCACACCTTTTAGTAATGGGTGTGATTTAAGTGGGCAAGCCCATTAAGGCCACTTGCATCCCAAGACCTAAGCCTTGTTGGTTACAGCATTTTTCTTTCTCTCAGCTTACTACGACCTACTAAATACATAAAATGTGCAAGATTTTTGAACAGCTGAACAGTGTATATAAAATGTCCTCATATGAATGATGATGATCAAAGCTTAGAGCAACAAAAGACAGGTACCGCCTTGTCATATTTATATTCACAGCTTCTTAGAATGCATTAGAATGCAGCTGTTTGTTCTGAATAATGTAACCTGATGATGTATTCTTTTTCATCACTACAGCATACAGTAGGATATAGCCTACAAAACACTGAAACATATTGTACAGCATATCATCAATATTAGACAAAAAGTTTGTATGTCCATTTTTACCAATTTCCCTTTTTGGCCTATTGTGAATCTGGAAATTTCCACAGAATGTTTGAAATGAAGTCCCGATTTGATTCCTAATAAATAAACTCAAAATTAAGCTGTTCTGCAAGTTATTTAAGTGTATAGGTGAAAAAGTATTTTAACTATGCTAATTGACTAACTAGCATATAAGCAAATCAGCAACATTTGTGCAGTTTTGGTGAACTTTTGTTTTTTTCCTGCCATAGGGAGCGCTAACACCAGAGGGTTAAAGATCAGCTTTATATTAATTGCTATTGAATCATTTGAATGAATTCAAAATCATATTTGAATGAAATTTACTTAATAATAATATTATAAATACATTTATACTAATAAATATTTTTTTAAAGCTATATTTTTAGATTGACTCTTATAATGCCATGGATATACAAGGTTTCTGTGTGAGAGTGACGGTCTGCATAGTGGAGCTGTAGAGATTCAGTAGTTAGTGTACTGGGTTATTGATCCCAGGTTGTGGATCCTATAACAGTGGAAGTTGTTGGTTCCTTGAGCGAAGTTCTTTAGACCTCAGCAGACTTCTTGCAGAGATCACATTTTTGCAAAAAAAAAAAAAACTAACAAAAAAAATCCACACATGAATAGTTGGCAGTTGAGATGCTGATGCCACTATACCCCCCCCCCCCCCCCCCATTGTACACAGTTCTGTCCTCCTGTCTGGCTTCATCAAGCATCACAGCTAGAACTTGATAATAGATTTGATTATAACTGAGATATACAAAAGCCTACAAAACACTTTGGACTTTGTACTGTACGTCTGTATGTAAGTATAAATACAGTAAAGGCACATTATATTTCACAAATTAAACTATGCAATCAGACTGAACAGGAGGTATCGTTCAAGTTACGCCTTACATAGGGCTACTAGTAGTATTCCAGGTGGTTAATATTCATTCCACTATGATTGTACAAGTATTGTCACATCTGTCACAAACAATGGCACCTCATTCCAAAGGTAGAGAGTGTGAGTGTGTGTGCCAAGTCAAGTCAAGGCTTTTTATTGTCATTACATCTGAGTACAGGTACACAGTGCAGCGTAATTACGTTCCTCCTGAACCAAGGTGCAACATGGAGCAGCAGTACAGTATGACAACACAAAGTGCAAACACTAACAGACAGGACAGGACAGTGCAGTACCGAGCAGTATAATGAAGTGAAGTGAAATGAGTTGTGGGAATAAGGTGCAAAAAGCCATATGTAACATACTGTAACATATAGATGTGCATGATAACAGCAGTTACTGAAGTAGAGAGTTTATAGTTCTGAGTGAGCAGCAAATATTGCTGATAAGGTTGGGGATGATCCAGTCTCTGTGTGTTGAGTGCATGTGTATGTGGAGTGCTGGGTGGGTACAGTCCAGTCTTTGTGTTTTGTACAGACATTTGTGGGTGTGAGGAGTGGTGTGGGGTTCAGCACAGTCCCTGTGTGAATGTGGGTGTACGGCATGGTGGGGGGTTCAGCTCTGTCTCCATGTGTTGAGGAGTCTGACTGCGTCTGGTGGTGGAGGCTCTGATGCTCTGGTAACTTCTGCCAGACAGCATCACAGTAAAGAGACTGTGTGAGGGGTGCGTTGGGTCCTCCACAATGCTGGTGGCTTTGTGGATGCAGCGACAGGTGTAGATGTCGCTGATGGAGGGGAGAGGGACTCCAATGATCTTCTCGGCTGTCCTCACTATCCGCTGTAGGGTCTTGCGATCTGTGATGGTGCAGTTCCCAAACCAGACGGTAATGCAGGTGCTCAAGATGCTCTCTATAGTGTGTGTGTGTGTGCGTGCGTGTGTGTGTGTGTGTGTGTGTGTGTGTGTGTGTGTGTGTGTGTGTGTGTGTGTGTGTGTGTGTGTGTGTGTGACATCTCTGCTGATGTTAAAGTGATGAAAGCCAAAGATGCAACTAGACATACACTAAACAGTAATACAATCTGACATTTCCCAAGAACATTGATTCTAAGTTGTTACTGTTCTAAGCAGTGTGAATGACACAGGAGATGAAATGAGATATCTTCCTTCTCAGGAAGCTACAACTACAGCAAAACATGAGATGCACAACCAGTTTTATTGCTTCTTCAGTTAATTTCTTTAATTCTAAGTGTTGGGGTGGGGACTACACCCTTAGTAATAGTGTGATTTCTCACGCAAATTAATTATCATTAGAAATCAATAAGGGTCTTTACGTAAGGGTGGTGCACTACTGTTAGTCTAGTTCACTGTGATTTTAGGCAGCACTCTACAAAGCTTTTACAACCTTTATCTTAACTCTTAGAACCCGCAAACTACTTTGTGGCCAGTTACATGCTGTCTCCTAGGCTTCTTAACTCAGAATCAGAGTAACCTACAGACATGATATACAGACACTTTGAGACACCCCTAAATGACATGCTTTATACAGCATTTTTTGCCACAGAACTGGCATCTGCAGTGAAAGAAACTTGTGAACTGAGGCAGTACAGTAACATTACTGGATTTTACTCAAATATGATTCCAGTTAGGCAGTGGAATACAGTTCTTGTGAGCATTGTCCTGCCTGCTTCACCAGAGTTACATAGTGCAGTTAGCAGGGTGCTGAGCCTAGAGCAGCAATGATGGAGACACTGTTCTAATTATTACAGGTCAGTGGAGCATTAACCTCATTTTGAAGTTGAAATTTATAGGTAACAATGATACATAATGATGCTTTAAGAATGCCACACCTGCAGTCTTTTAAAACGCTTTAACAATTCAGTGAATGTAATGCGAGATAAACTTATACGTGTACTGTCCATTTTATCAGCTCCTTTGTAGAATTATAAACTGTAGTCCATCTGTTTTTCTGCATACTTTGTTATCCTCCTTTCACCCTGTTTGTCAATAGTCAGGACACAGGACCACCACAGAGCAGGTATTATGGGGCTGGTGGGTCATTGTGATGGTTTGTTAGTGTGTGTTTTGCTTGTACGAGTGGATCAGACACCGCAGAGCTGAAGTATTTAAACACTGTGTCCACTCACTGTCCACACTGTTAGACCCTCCTAGTGCTCCACCTAACAGATATAAAGTCAGAGACAGAATCTCATCTGCTTCTACAAAGTTTGTGTTGGTCATTCTCTAGTAGTGAAACAGATGGACTACAGTCTGTAATTATAGATCTGCAAAGTTCTCCTGTGTGGTCAGTGGAGCTGATAAAATGGACACTAAGTGGAGAAACAAGGAAATGGTCATAATGTTATAGTTGATCTGTATAAGTGAATTGGGGTTCAGCGGTGAATGGATTGCAGTATTACACTGTTCTACAAGTTGCTTTTGATTTCAGATTCTATTTTAATCTCTGCAGTGAATCATAGTCTCTTTCTCTCTCTCCATCTGTCCCTGTGTGCCATTCACCCTTTTTTTCTTCCTGTCTCTCCCCTTGTATTCTGTTCCTTTCTGTGACTCATTCCACAGCTTTCTAATGGAGAACAATTTCTATTTCCATGCATTACTTGACATATACACTATATGTCCAAATGTTAGTGGACATGGTATTTGTAATGGATGCATTGAGTTTAAGTTGCACCCTTTTCTGACACAGCTTGTCTAGTCCTAGAAAAGTGCTGCCAATAGAATAGGACTCAATGGAGCAGATGAACATGAACCTAATGGTACCAAATATAGGGGTTTAAAGCCCCCAGCATTTAGCTGTGGAACTGTGTTCTCTGGAATGATTGTGCTTTCCAGTGCTTTTGGCGATGAAGTGGGGTGCTGGTCATCCACATCCATCACCCAATACTCTTGTCACTGAATGCAATCAAATTCACACAGTAATTGTCCTGAATCTAACAGAAAGCCTTCCCTGGACATTAGAGAGAGTTGCTCCAACAAAACCAGAATTAAAGCCTTTTAATACCCTTGATTTCAGTCCCAATACTTTTGTCCATATAGTGTATTCATCACTAGTAAAATGCAACTGTGCAGATTTGAGCAGGACTGATTTTAAACATTTAATGAGCTGATTATAATCTCTGTTGTGCCACTGCTAAACATCAAGTGATGTTTAGCTCTGTTTCCAGGAACAGGAACATTTATTACACACTTGATTATGTGAGGATGATATAAACAGTATAAACAGTATGTACAGCATCAACCATAACATTATGACCACCTCCTTGTTTCTCCTTCCACTGTCCACTTCATCAGCTCCACAGACCATACAGGAGCACTTTGTAGTTCTATAATTACAGACTGTAGTCTGTAATCTGTTTCTCTGAATACTTTGTTATCCTCTTTTCATCCCTGTTCTTCAACCCCACAGGACCACCACAGACCAGGTATTATGTGGGTAGTGTGTCATTCTGCAATGACACTGACACGGTGGTGTTGTGTTAGTATTGTTGCACCTGTATGAGTGGTCTCACTGCTGGACCAATATCCATCCAACAGCTTCCTGTGAGCACTGATGAGGATGACCAACATAAACTGTGCAGAAACAGATGAGCTACTACCAGTAGTGCATATTCTTTGAAGTGTTCCTCTGGGTGGGTGTGTGTGTGTGTGTGTGTGTGTGTGTGTGTGTGTGTGTGTGTGTGTGTGTGTGTGTGTGTGTGTTAGATTAAAACATTTTTCACTGTAGACCATCTGGCTATATTACCATCATATTCTCATTTACACTTGAAAGGAACTATACTTCCCTCAAATTCCTTTAACTACCTGGAAGAGAAGCTGTTAAAATACTGAAGTATTGTAGAACATGACCTGAGGCTGTGGCTGTGAAGAACACAACATCTTTCTCACACTTCGCTTCCATTTTACATAATCACTTTACAATTACACTTACTACTAGGCTGTGCATTTAAATGATGATCTCAATTCATTACTCAGTGATTAAGTTCAAGGACAGTGTCGTTTCTGCAGATGGCCTTAGAGCTGTAAAGATCACTGCAGCACTGTGATGATAGTGTTTTAATGCTATGGCATATCACCTCCGTAACTGGCCATTGTTTCCACAAAAGCACAACTTAACCCTTTGGATATGATTGGTTTAAAATCGGGAAACATCATCCCAGTATAAATCAGTAAAAATCCCAGATATTTTAACTCAGGTTATATTAGTCGCATATGAATCGAGATGAGGGGTAAATATTAACTAATATCCTCACATTTCTGACTGAGGTGGTGAGGAGGCAGTTACTTTCTTGTAGATGGCACAAATACCTCAGTTTGTGGCAAATTGTCATGCCTACTGTGGACGCAGACAGTGGAGGGGAAAACAAAATGTCAGCATCTGTAAAGCATCAAAAGGGGCACGTAAGTATTGTGGTAGAACTTTTGCTAAAGCTTTCTTCTCACATTACCCTCCTTTGTGCTGTTGATATTTGACATTTTGTGGCTCTGAGTGTGTACAGACTGACTAATGCTTACTGAGATGTTTTCACACCTGAAAGTCCATACAGGTTTATGTTTTTATGTTTATGTTTTTCTGCATACTTTGTTGCCCTCCTTTCACCCTGATCTTCAATGGTCAGGACCCCACAGGACCACCTGTGGTGAGTCATTCTCAGCACTGCAGTGAGACTGACGTGGTGGTGGTGTGTTAGGTTGTGTTATGCTGGTACGAGTGGATCAGACACAGCAGTGCTGCTGGAGTGTTTAAACTCCTTATCATCACTGCTGAACCGAGAACAGCCTACCTTCACAACTCTCTGATGGTCACACTCATATGCTCCTCTTGCTTCTTCATATTCACTCTCTTATAGAATCATAATCATGTGGCTTTTGTGTTCCTTTTCCTCTTCACATCCAGAAGCAGCAGTTACATATACACCTGGCTATAAGAAGGTGCCTCCCCCTGTTCCGCCTCGCAGTACCACCAAGCCCATTATCTCAGTAACAGCTCAGAGCAGCACAGAGTCAACACAGGATGCTTACCACGAGGGTCGCCTGCCCCGTGGCGGGCTTTGGACCACAGATAGCCTGGGCCGTGCCATCTACACCTCCACAGACAGTCTGGACAGTGCCAAGGCTGTCACACTGGCCATGGAGACCAAGAGGCTCACGGGCAGCCACACTTCTGTCCAGACCTGCGACAAGGCCATCCTGGTATCCAAAGCGGAGGAATACCTCAAGACCCCACGCTCCTCCATTGGAATTCAGGTAACCTCATTTCACCTTAGTTTATTTATAACCCAGCTGCTCGCTCACCCACTCCTGAACAAGAGCCTGAAGCAGCCAAGAGCATACAAATAGAGAGTGAGTCACCCACTGAGCCTGTGCATTGTGGGAGTCATAAATTGGGAATGGAGTCGTGATGCAGTGGAGCCGTAGGACAGGCCGATGGAATGACCCGAGCCGGGCCCGAACTACAAGGATTAATGATGCTAATGCACTATAGACATCCCCTCCCACTGAGGCCACACCAGCTGCTCTGCTGCCTGCTTCACTGACACAGTTCACATTCATCAGAATGACTAAGAAAGTCATTAATGAAGAGTGTTGGTGCAGAGGTTAGTTTTGTAATGGATTATTAACTTGAATGGCTATTTGTGACTATGTTCTTTATTATATGTTACACTGACACCATTCCCTTTTTCTTTACGATACACTGCATGTCCAAATGTTTGTAGACACCCATTCAAATGAAACCATTTGCTAACACAGATGCGCAAATGCACACAGAGCTTGACTAGTCCCTGTTAAGAAGTGCTGCCAATAGAATAAGACTCTCTGGAGCAGATTAGCAAACACTGGCACCATGCCTAATGCTTGGTGTGGGCTAGAGGAACTTAGCTGTGAAGCAGTGGAACTGTGTTTCCTGGAATGATGGTGCTCCATCTAGTACTTTGGGATTAGCTGTGGAGTTGGGGATTTGGTGGGTGGAGATCACCCAACATCCTGACCTTACTAATGCTCTGTTCCAGCAATGTTCCAAAATCTATTAGAAGGCTTTCCGTTATCTGTAATACAATTGCTTTCAGAAAAAAAAGCATGAGTAGGTGTCCCAATACTTTTGCGCAGGCCTGAAATTCTGAAAGAAAATGATCAAATGTGACTAAGATACTCTCTCTTTCTCTACACAGATCCAGCAGGGGTGACCATAATTCCAATCTCCTCCTCCCTCCTTCTCATCCAGACTCATCCCTCTCATCATTCTCATATTTGCCTCTCATTGGTATGGTGCTTTTCTCAGCTAATATAGCCCAACAATGTATAAACTTGCATTTATAATCAATTATTTAAAAACATATTTATTACAAAAATTCTAAAACCAGGATATTCTGGAGAAACATTATTTATATGCTCACCAGATGTCTGTACCAGTATTTAATGATTAAAATGTCTTTGTAATGTGCAAAGAACAGTTAATTACCTATTTCAATTACATGAACATTTATACTGCAGGCTTAATATTCTCCACAAGAGGGCCTGCAAGTACTCAATTAGCTGCTGTGTGTCATTGAAAGAGATAATCACTAATATCACTAATGCACACATTTTGCCACACATATGTTTAAAAAACAGAATGTGTTTGTTCAGTAATATAAGTTCTCTGACATATAAATAGTAAGTACACTGATCAGCCTCAACATGACGTTCTTTATAGTCTCACTACCCATTTTATCAACTCCTCTTACAATACAGGAGCACACTGTAGTTCTATAATTACAGTCATGGTAGTGGTGTGTTAGTGTGTGAGTGGGTCAAACACAGCAGTGCTGCTGAAGGTGTTTCCTAATTTGTTGAAATTTACAGCATTTAAAAGCAGAACAGAAGAGAGACAGTAGAACACTGAATTACTCAGAGCCAGTCAGTGTCAGTATGAGGCGTGTGTGTGTGTGTGTGTGTGTGTGTGTGTGTGTGTGTGTGTGTGTGTGTGTGTGTGTGTGTGTGTGTGTGTAAGGGTTTGTGCCGAAAGCAGCTGCAGACGTTCTCTCAGGATCACTGAGTTTCGGCACACTTTCATCCACATATCCATCATCCATCCATGGCCCCAACCTGACCTCCAACTGCTTGCAGCTCTTTTGGCCCAGGACTGGTCGTCTACTGACAGTATGAGTCAGTTTAAACTGTTGTTTACCTTTGAATATATTTTATCCATTTTCCAGGTGGAAGCAGCCACAGACTCAGAACCAGAAAGCCGAGGACTGCCGCAATATCAGTCAGTGGGAATCCAAGTGGAGGATGAGAAACGGTGAGTGCTGTGTTGTGAGCCCAACTTACTCCCAGGTTATTCAAACATATTATTTGGAACATTCAAATATCTTATTTCTACTTTCACTGTCCATTTCATCAGCTTCACTGACCACAGAAGAGAACTTCTACAATTAGAATTAGTAGTTCTATAATTACAGACTGTAGTCTATCTGTTTCTCTGCATACTTTGTTGTGCTCCTTTCACCCTGTCCTTGAACAGTCAGTACCCTACAGTGGTGCGGTATTTTCAGCACTGCAGTGGCATGCTGGAATGAGTGGATGAGTGGATGTTAAACACTGTGTCCATTCATAATGATCCACCCGCATAATACGGGGACCGAAAAAATTGATCCCAATGAGCACAGTGGCCTCCATTATCCATAAATTGAAGAAGTTTGGAACCTGGACTCTTGTTAGAGTTGGCTGGCCGTTCAAACTGAGTGATTGTTGGAGTCAGGGAGGTGACAAAGAACCCAATGATCACTATGACAGAGCTCCAATGTTGCTCTATGTAGAGTAAAGAATCTTCCAGAAGCACAACCATTTCTGCAGCACTCCACCTATCAGGCCTGTATGGTAGAGTGGCCAGACAGAAGCCGCTTCTCAGTAAAAGCCCATCTGGAGTTTGCCAGCAGGCACCTAAAGGACTCTCAGACCGTGAGAAACAAAAGGAATTAACTTTTTGGCCTCAATGCCAATCATCATGTCTGGAGTAAACCAGGCACTGCTCATCACCTAGCCAATACCATTCCTACAGTGAAGCATGGTGGTGGTGGCAGCATGCTATGGGGTGTTTTTCTGCAGCAGGAACTTGGAAACTAGTCAGGATCAAGGGAAAGATGACTGCAGCGATTTACAGAGAGATCCTTGATGATAACCTGCTCCAGAGCACTCTGGACCTCAGAGTGGGTGAAGGTTTATCTTCCAACAGGACAACGACCCTAAACACACAGCCAAGATAACAAATGAGTGGCTTTGGGACAATTCTGTGAAATGTCTCTGTAAAAATATCTGAGCACTAATGCTCCCCAGACAATTGATGTAGCCTGAGAGGTTCTGCAAAGAAGAATGGGAGAACCTTCAATAAAAAAAGGGGAGCCAAGCTTGTAGCATCATATTCAAAATGATTTGAGGCTGTATAAGCTGCTTCAACAAAGTATTGAGCAAAGGCTGTGAGTACTTATGTACATGCTATATTTTTGTGTTGTTGTTGGTTTTTTTTTAATTTGCAAAGATTAAAAATGAAACCTTTCTCACTTTGTCATCGAGGTGTGTAGAATTTTGAGGGACAAAGTGAATTTAATTTAGGTTTGGAATAATACTGTAACAAAACAAAATGTACATTAAGTGAAGCACTGTGCTTTCAGGATGCACTGTATCAATCTCTGTACATTTGTAAATCCAACCTAAATGTGTGTTCTCAGGCATGGACGTTTCAAGCGCTCAAACAGTGTGACCACGGCAGTGCAAGCAGACATGGAGCTGGAGGGGTTCCCTTCAATGGAGGATAAAAGTCTGCAGTTTGGTGGCTTCCAGCGGCACTCTGAACCCAGCACCCCTACGCAGTATGGAGCTGTCCGAACTGTACGCACGCAGGGCCTCTTCAGTTATCGTGAGGACTACCGGCCATCCAGTGGGCCACCCAGCCCCCAGCCTGAACCTTGGTTGGTGGAGCCGTCACTGGAGGAGGCAGAGACAGGCCGTGTGTCACCACTGCGACGTGACGGCAGCTGGTACATGCAGCTCCTTCACAATGAGACCAAACGCATGGAGGGATGGTGTAAGGAGATGGAACGTGAGGCTGAGGAGCATGACCTGTCTGAGGAGAGTGAGTGATTACCCATAGTTTGTCTCCACTCCAGTGCAGGAACCTGAAGGTTGCACATGTAGACAAATTATTAAGAACATAAACTAGATTAAAACTAGATAATAAAAATAGTTTACAGTAGGTTTACAGTTAGTTACCATTTTTATTTATCTTAGTAAATAAAGCTTTGGTCTTTAAGGGCCATAAAAAAGAGGAGTGTGAGTGTCTAGAGCGAGACCACCTTTCCTTATTGGAATATGTCTTCAACAGGTACACAATGCCAGAGCCATATTCATTGATATGCTATTATACACCAATCCACCATGACATCATGTCCACCTTCTTGTCTCTACTTTCTCTACCAATTCAGCTCCACTGACAATTGTTCTGCAATTACAGGCTGTGGCCAATCTCTTTCTATGCATACTTTGTTAGCCTCTGTTCACCATGTTCCTCATTGGTGAGGAACCCACAGGACCACAGAATAGGTATTCTATGGCGGACATGGTGGTACTGGGTTTCTGTGTGTTGCACTGGTACGAGTAACTCTGCTGGAGCAACAGCTGCTGGAGTGTTTAATCCCCCTCAGTGTAACTGCTGGACTGAAAACAGTGTACCAACCAGAAATATCCAACCAACAGTATCCTGTGAGCACAGATGAAGGATAAACTGTGCAGAAACAGATGAGCTTTAAACACTCCAGCAGCACTGCTGTGTCTGATTCACTCATACGAGCACAACACAAATGAACACACCCCCACTATGTCAGTGTCACTGCAGTGCTGAGACTGACACACCACCCACATAATACCTGCTCTGTGGTAGTCCTGTGGGGTCCTGACAATTGGAGATCTAAATAAAAGGAGTTTAACAACGTATGCAGAAAAACAGATGGACTACACTCTGTTTTGTTTCTATAGAAACAAGAAGTCATTGGAGCCTTTGATACAGTAGATCACAAGATCATCCTGTCAATCCTTGGTAGCCTTGGAATCACTGGTTCTGCATTACAATGGTTTGCATCATACGAGGAAGAGTGTTCTTACCAGGTCACATGGCAGGGAGCCACATCAGCTCCATGCAGACTCTCCACCGGTGTTCCACAAGGCTCAGTCCTTGGTCCTCTTCTCTTTTCTCTCTACACTACTTCTCTTGGTAAAGTAATATCCTCTCATGGTTTTACTTACCACTGCTATGCAGATGACACTCAACTCATCCTCTCTTTCCCACCCTCCGACACCCAGGTCTCATCCCGGATCTCAGCTTGCCTCTCTGATGTGTCATCATGGATGGCAGCCCATCACCTCAAACTCAACCCCAGCAAGACCGATCTGCTATTCATTCCTGGAAGCACTGGTCCTCACCCTGACCTTACCATTTCCCTTGAGAACTCACTCCCAGTTATCGTTCTCAGCTCATGTTGCAAACCTGACTCGGTCTTGCCGATTTCTCCTTTATAATATCAGAAGAATTCGACCTTTTCTGTCTAGAGAGGCCACTCAGGTGTTTGTTCAGTCTCTTGTCATTTCAAGACTAGAACTGCAACTCCCTATTGGCTGGCCTTCCTATGCGGATCATCAGACCATTGCAACTTATCCAGAATGCAGCAGTGCAGCTCATCTTCAATGTTCCTAAATTCAGTCACGTAACTCCTCCTGCTGCGTTCCCTTCATTCGCTCCCTGTATATGCCCGCATCTGATTCAAAACCTTGATGCTGGCCTATAAAGCCAAAAATGGACCAGCCCATTTGAAACATTTGTTTCAACAGGATCTAAGCGTGAGGAATCTCTAGATTCCAGCCTTGTCTACCAGCTAAGGTTGTTCTGAGTGAACAGCAAAGCACTTTTGTAAGTCGCTCTGGATAAGGGCGTCTGCTAAATGCCGTAAAATGTAAATGTAATGTAAATGTAGAAAAAGGAGGTGGTCATAATGCTATGGCTGATTGTTGTATAACCTGGGCATTTACCCTTTGGAATACAGATAAAATGTAAATAATAATAATAGTAAAAGTAAAAATAAATGCTAATAAAGTGTTAAATGTCACTTTTGTTTATTTTGTTGTAACATTTTTACAGAACTAGATGTCAGAATGGGCTCATGTTGGTGGTAACAGTGGGAACTGAGTATGTCTAGAGGGAGAGAATGGGAGATAAATGTGAACAGGAAAGTTAATGTCAGCTGACATAACTGTCTCTGTGCTTTCAGTCTTAGGAAAGATCCGGAGTGCTGTGGGCAGTGCACAACTTCTCATGTCCCAGAAATTCCAGCAGTTTTATTGGCTGTGTCAGCAAAATCTGGTAAGTCCATTTCTGTGTAATATTGCAACAATGATGCCCTTTATTTAGTTTATTTTTTTTTAAATACACATTTAAAAATATAATATACATTACTCCTCAAATGACACATTACTGAGAAGCTGCTGCATTCAGTTCTGTGTCAGTGAGCTAGAGCCAGAGCCAGACTGCTCTGTTTTGCTCAGTTTGCATGTTGCATAGGGCCCCACAAATTAATGAAGGCCAGATCTCCCCTTACCTTAAGTTAGAGAGAGTTAGTGTCACATATGACTGAGAAGCTGAAAAAGACTCCACAAGAGTGAACTTTACAAACAGCAGTCAAGTCAAGGCTTTTTTTTATTGTCATTACATCTGAGTACAGGTACACAGTGTAACGAAATTGCGTTCCTCTGGAACCAAAGTGTGACATGGAGCAGCAAAACAATAGGACAACATAAAGTGCAAACACTACAATAAATACAATAAATACAGTAAACAAGAGACAGTTAGAAAGACAGGACAGGACAGTGCAGTACCGAATCACAAGTAAACTTGTGATTGTTCTTCTGGAGGTTGGATTGTTAATAAATAATAGTCTAGTAACTAAAGCAAAAGGAAGTCTAAGGTCCACTTTAACTGTTGCCGCTGTATTCAAACAATCACACCGGCTTATTCAACATTTACATTCCACCTTAAACAGTGAAGCAGTTACAGGAGTCTGGATGAAACTGCAGCACCATTTAAGGTGACACAAAGCTGCAAGCTGGAGAATAAACAGTTGTCTTCTTGTCTATTCCACCGTAAATGTTGCTGATGTTATAAAACTAGTGTTGGCTACTTGTTTTCTGGCTGCTTATTTGATTTTTTTTTTTATTTCACCTTAGGTAAAGGAGTTTCTTGACATTATTATTATTCCACCTTACATCCTACATCTACACCATTAAATGTGTTCATATTGGTGTAAAACTAGAACAGGGAATGCAGATCCAGCACGTTAAAGCAGTGGGCTCAGTGAGAGCCAGTCTAGAGACATTATATGGATGTGATGCAGTGTTGGGAGTATGTGAGCATAGTTGCTCCCATGTGGGAGACTGGGGTTCGATGCCCAGACTGGGCAACTCTGCCGTGCTACACCAATAAGAGTCCTGGAGCAAGACTCCTAACACCACTGCTGTTGACGATCACATTCTTCTAATGTCGGTTTAAAACAAGTTAATGGTCATCCAGTCTCTCAAGTTTTATTTGTAGTCTAGTTACATATGGACTTAAAATGACAGGAAATTGTTTATTTATATAGTTTGTCAAATACATTTTGTTTGTTTTTTCCTAATTGTGTTTCCGTACATGTCTGTTTATTCTTCCTCTGACATAAAAGGGAGAATACTAGTGCAATTTCAGGTGCAACTGTAAAAAAATGGTCACATAGTACAAGTAGGAGGAGCCCTTATCAGAGTTTTGCTTCGGAAGTCTGTTAAGGGAAATATCTCAGCTCATCTCCATTTTTATTCCATATTAGACATGCATATCAAATATTTCACAAATATACGTGCAGCTGAACGTATGAAATATATAACGGTATTGTAAATTTAACTGCAATGCATATTTCGATGGTAACAATAATGTCCTGTTTTACTTGGTTGAACTGTGCAGCACAATTAAATGCATTTGCCGTTTCTTCATTGTGTTTGTAACGTTCCTGAAGTGAGGTAATGTGCTGACCTCTAGTGGTTAATTATGCAGTCTAGTCTGATTTTATTGTGCATCAAATCAAATTTATTTGTTTAGCATTTTTTTACAACTAATGTCACAAAGCAGCTTAACAGAAATCAAACTAAAATGATCAATACATGAAACAAAGGATAAAGACCTAAAGGTAGGTGAGCAAGCCACATGGTAACAGTGGCAAGAAAAACTCCCTCAGAGCTGGAGGAAGAAACCTTGGGCGGATCCAGGCTCACAAGGGGAGAACCATCCTCCTCTTTTATTATTGATTGATTTATTAATGATGATGGTTTGATGGTGGTCATAAGAGTAACAGTAGTATGTCATTAGGGTCCACGTGAATTTCTACATACTTGGTGATGGCATGTGAGCAATTAGTCCAAGGCAGGATGGAAACTTTGTCCATGTCCAGTAACAGGATGGTGGGCAGTCAGTGTGATGAGGGCGGCAGGGGAGCCTGAGGTCAGCCACTGAAGGGGTTGCAGGGGAGCTCAAGGTTAGCCTTTCGTCAACCCAGGCCAGAGGTCCATTAAATGTTGTGAAAAGTTTGTTTATATCTTTTTTTTTCCACCCTACAGGACCCGAGTGCCATGCCCAGGCCCACCTCTCAGGATCTGGCTGGATTCTGGGACCTTCTACAGCTCTCCATCGATGACGTCACTGCCAAGTTCGATGAGCTGCAGCAGATTAAGAGTAATGAGTGGAGGCTGGTGGAGCGTCCAGAGGAGAAGGCAAGCTGCTGAAGCTTTGTTCATTGGTCCCTGTCATTCCCTCACTGCCAATATTTTATATCTTAGCACTTCAGTGATTAAATAAGACCTCTAAACTTTAATATGAGGCTAATAGAATTAAACAATTAAATGAATTGTTAAATTATTAAAATGTCAGCTAAAACCCCCCGAAATGAATTGCTGGCTGCTAGACCATACAAAGAAGTCATCTGATTATTATAACTTTTTGGGGGGCTTTCGCTCTCTCTCTCTCTCTCTCTCTCTCTCTCTCTTTCTCTCTCTCTTTCTCCTTTAGGAGAGGAAATGGCCTCCACCCATGCCAAAGAGGCCCCCTAAAGGTCGAGGGGCGATGATGCGCGAGCGCTCTCTAGACCTGCAGGACCGGCAGAGGCAGGAAGCCCGCCGCAGGTTGATGGCTGCCAAGCGGGCAGCATCGTTCCGCCAGAACTCAGCCACAGAGCGGGCAGACAGTATAGAGATCTATATCCCCGAGGCCCAGACGCGACTATGAAAGCCACATGCCACACTCCATCCAATCGTTCCATCCGCTCACCTGTTTGTGCTGCTAATACAGAACCATTCACACAGTCTGGCCCCCACTGTTTACTCATATTTCAATGCTTTCAGCTCTCTCAGTGCACGTACCAATATCTCAACAGCGGTCTCAAAGGCGGCCCCTCACTGATTCAGGCAAGATTTTGTTGTTGCCCTTTATGGTTATAAAAAAGAAGAATGGAAGCAGGTCGTGGCGGACTGTGCATGATGTGACTAGAAACCAGTAGAGCTCAGCTTGGGCTTTTGAACACATTCAAAGTGAGTCACAAAGAGCATCTGCAGTACGTGGCCACAGCTAAAGCTTCTTCTGGAAGGTAAACTTTGAGGTTGTGAAGGTTGTTCAGAACATCACTCATGTTGACATGTGATCCTAAAAAAGGCACCTGGTTGGAAATGGAAGCGGAGAGTTGAGAATTTAGTGAAGTAAACTTTTACATTTATCATCTCGATTTGAAATGATACACTATTTATCCTTTTACAAACAGTAGACTCTACATGCTAGATAGAAAAGAGAATATATTGATATATTATTTTATTTTATATTATATTATACAATGCATTTTTGCACCTCAAATGATTCCTGTTTGTATTTCCAAGGGAAATGTTGATGTTGACACACACATGATAATGTTGCAGTTGAATTGCAAAGAATGCTACAGAGATTGCTTCTACAGGCCACACTGGTTTACCCCTCTCACACTAGTCATGCAGTAACAGCTTCATACTCACTGACAGACAACTAGCTCATTCAAAAATGAAACCGGAAGAGATTTTTTTTTTTTTTTTGGGTTTTCTTTAAGCATACATCACATACAACGGTAATCCACGTTTGGCACACCAATCTTCCTCATGGTCTTACCACTTCTAATGTAGTCTGGGACATGCAGGTGCAAAAGACACTTTAATAGTATTCAATTACTGTAAATGGTGCTGCTTTATACTCTTAAATAAAGTCCCTCACCTAGCCCTTATGTGCACAACACCATAATTCATTGGGGTTTTTAATAGAGATGTTCGCTACTATGGTGGTTCTGTGCATCTCTAATTACAAGCATTGGTTTGTAGGAGGGAGAGGTCTTTGTTTAAAAAGGAAAACTGGGTCTTTTGTATAATTACAATTTTTTCTGGTGCAAGGTGCGTTTATCCACATGCAAATATGTGCCAAGCCCCCCATCGCCTTTAAGAAAAAGAGACTGAAAGGCACGTGTGCATAAAAGCATGACCTAAAGTAGTTTAACAATATCTGTAGGCAGTATTGGTGTTTCACAGCATACTTGAATGCTACTAACTGACACATGCACACAAGACTGAAGATAAGGGTAAAGATATTTTTTATTTATTAATTAACAATTTATTTTTGTTTGTTTGATTGTTTGTTGGTTTGTGCTTCTGTACTGATTCTCAGTAGTCAAGCTGCCATTCATCAGATGCTGGTTTTTGGATCTCCATTCTGCATTGTTTTTTTTGTTTTTTTGTTAGTTTATAAAAGATACTGGCTCAGTGTTTAAAGCACTAATCTCTTGATATAGTGAAACATTTATTTTCCACATTGTTAAAGTCAACCCTGTGACCACAACTAGTGTATCTGATAAAAGACAGCGTGACACTGATTTTTCTTTGCCAAAAATGACCATAAACTACAATTTTTCTTACATTTTTACAGCTTTTTAAGAACCTTTTCTGGTAGAATTAAAATTTGGTCACATGCTTTTTGGATTTTGCCCAACCACTGTAATTTCAGCTACACATATGATTATGTCTATTATTCTTTGCTGCATTGCTGTAAACAGAAAACAGGGTAGAATTCTTGATTTTATTTAGTCTTCTGGCATTTATGGGCTGAATTGGGCTTAACCAACTCCCCAAACAACAGTGTTACGTTAGTCTGCCAAGCCCTTTCATTGTTTGCATGAAACATTTTATAATATCACTGGAATTCCCATTTGGGAATCCCCGTACGTCTTGGGAATCCCCATACCTACTGCAATGCCCAGTTGCTTTTCAATGATTCTGTTACCTTCAGAGTACTTTGGCCCTAAAATACACTGATATGGCTGAGCTGTTAGTTGTAGTCCTTGAGTATTGAACTGCATAGAATAACTACTATCCAGTTTAACTCACCAGCTGCTTCCATTCCTACACCAGAGCAGCTCGCCAAATGAGAAAAAAATGTCGCTGCGATATTTCCTTAACCTGGCAGCCTTAATGTCATCTTTAGCAAAAACAAGTGAATGTACTGCCTCTGCTGCAAAAAAGAGTTTCATTCTTTTCTTCTACCAGTAAAACCTAAAACACAGATGAAAACACTGTTGTGCTGCTGCTACAGAAAGCTTACGCCTGAAACCTGAAATGCCCACCTCTGATTTGAACTCACCCCCGTTTTTTAAGTGCTTAATTCTTTTTAACTGCTTTACAGAACAGCAGTTCTTGACTGGCCTGTGGTTTTACAACAGTAAAATGTGATGCTTGTGTGCAGTGCAGAAGCTCAGTGTAAAATAATCTTTACTCTACTTATGCAAGTAAAATCTCTTTAGATTACTCTCTTACACTAGAGAGGCTTAGATAACCTGTTCGCTGTGCGTAAGTCAGCGAACAGTTCTGGAATGCAGCATGAGCAGTAGGGTCATGTAAATTTCAGGGTATTTACATCTACGCTGAGTGAACCATATAGGAATCAGAATGTTTTCACACAAAGGCCTTGTTCATACCTGGCAGTAACGCACGTCCTGGGTGATTTCGATCACAAATGCACAAAACACATAGCTGTTCACACCTGGCTGTTCATCTCCTTTGACCACCTGTGATCAGATTTCTCACATCATTTCCACTAGTGGAGGGGCCTGGTGTGCATAAATTAATTAAACTAAGATGAAGCACCTGTTTTCGCTTGCGCACCACCCATGAAGACTGCCTTTATCTGTTAGTTAGCCAGTTAGTTAGATTGCAGCGTGCTCAGCTAAGTCTTGGCAGGGGACAGTGTGGTCTTGCAGTTATTAAGTATTTGTGATGTGGTTCATGCAGGCAGCGCTTTGCTGTCCGAGACACTTTGAGGCACTTTGGCATTCACACTACTATTAATGTGGCCAATGGTATATGATCACCTCTGAATGTGGTTTGAGTGATCTGATTTCAACAGTACTACAAACAAGCCCCTACACCAAACCACTAACTTTGCTGTGGCTGTTTCAGATCCACTCAGCAACACTTCTGTTAACCAATAAAACAGGATGATAAAAATGATCCTGTGCATAATGGCTAAGGTTGCTTTGGTTGTATGATCAGAACCCTTTATTATTTGATTAACTGTCTGAACTGAAATGACACAGGAAGTTTGCAAGATGCTTCATCTAAACATCAACAACAATAATAGTAAAAAAAAGAATCATGATGATGATGATGAATATTATTATTATTATTATTAATAATAATAATAATAATTATTATTATAGTGCAGTTATACCCTTTTAAAGAGCACTTAACTTTAAATTGTTGTTTTTTTAATGTCCTAAAATAAATAAAACATAAAATAAAACCACTGTTTTTAAACAAATCAATATACCAGCACATTCACATAATTAGGCATTTCCGAGTTAAACATATGGTGTGATATTGAGCAAAAATGATTAAAGTCATATCCATTAATGTATGATTAGTCGATAATGTAATGAACGTGACATCGAACTGGCAATATCCAGTTATTGACCTTTTAATGATGGGGCCAGCATTGTGGTGGATGGTGTGGTCTCACGCTTTTTATATATTTACCACAGGTGAGATGGACATTGTTTTGCTGTTGGGACGCATAAAGATGCTTTTGCAAACACTATAAGAATAACATGGTTTGAGTGATTTCAGTGCGTCCTTGAGACACATTGTACACCTTTCACACCTGTACTTTGTGCTGTACACAAAGTGATCAGATCACCCAGGATGAATGGTAAAGCCAGGTATGAAGGAGGCCATAGTGCTCCACTTATTTAGGGAGCAAAAGTAATTGGATATTTGACCCACAAATTTTTATGGTCATCTACTGCATCCTTAGATCATGCACAAGAGAACAAAAGGTCTAAGGAGCAAAAAAGCATCTGGAGATATTAATGTACTGTAATGCACTGTGGTAAAATAATGCCAGCAGCAAATGTATCTCCACAAAACCCCTCAAATTGAGTAATCTAGGTTTTATTTTGTTAAACTAGAGGCCAAACATCTCAAGAAAAAATGACTAGATTTATTTATATTATTTATGTCCCATTTCTCCATAGATCTACAGTAGATTACCTGAAGAAATATTATCATGTCCCCAAAGCTACTGATAATTTACTTATTATATCATTTAGTATAGCTCCCATTTTGCACAGTTTATATATTTACTATAAAGTTCATTTGCTGAGAAGATTTAATCAGTTGCTCAAGCCACACATTTACCTGTTTACTGTGCAGAGTGCTGTTTAGAGCACACTTTAATACAGCCAAGTCCCTTTTCTCCAGTTTACTCTGCAAAAATATCTCAGTCACCATTTTCATCATTCACTAAGTCATGATATTGTAAAGATAAAATGCTCTGTTAGTTATGAGAAAGCCGTTACAGATCCTGTTCTCATATCTGTGTTTTTAAATTATTACTGTTGCATAACATACTCTGTCTTTCATTTCATCTCAGTAGAAATTAAGTGATTATTAATGATGGAATTATCCATCGGTGCCTTAAAACAGACAGTGAAGACTTTTAAAATGATGGAGAGGAGCTGTAGAGAGGATGAGTCACCGAGTCCCAGATACTGCACTGTGAAATGTGGCGACTTGTGTGACTTGTACTGATGAGGTATAAGGGCTGTGGAAGAGATTGTGCTATAACTGAGCCTTCTTATTGATTTCTGCTTATTGTGTCATAATTACTAGGCAATAGTTTAGATCTTTACAAGTTTTGATTATAGTTTTGTTCTGGCTTTGTTTATCTTTACTCATAAACAGACTGGATTCAGTTGGGTTGTGGTTTGGATCCTCTCTGGCGTACATTGTTTAATTGAGATGCTGGCAGGGCTGGGCAATATGTTCATTCAGATTATTCGATAAATATCTGAATATTCACACAATATTAATGAATTCTCTCTGAAATATTTTTAGGGAGTGAAATGTAACTGAAAGATTCATAATTTGGTGTGAGCAGTCTTTATTTACTGTGTTCTAACTAGATGTAAACAAATTCATGTCAAGCAGATGCTCTGTAATCTAAAATAATCCAATTTGATAATGAGACTTACTGCACTGATGCTTCTGGTGATCACATTCGCCATGGTTTTAACTCTTTTCATTTTGCGGGCAGTTACACGCAAGTGTGTGTGAGTAATCCAGTTCGGAAAACAGCTAAAGCTATCCCAGTTTAATTGTCAAAGGAGCTTCCAGTGCATGTTTACTAATCTGTCCACATGTACATGCCCAACCAGCATACAGACTCTGACTGATCAGTGTTTATGACATCACTGATCCAGATATGGGGTTATAGAGGTAAATGAGAAGGGAGGGTCAGTTTGCTCTCTTCACAGTGTTCACATTTCAAAATAAAAGTCCTGAGAAGAGATAAAACAAGAATGATAAAGGACCAGATCAGGTTGTTTATAATTTATTTAGACTATTCTCAAGCATTTTGAAGATCTTATTATTAGAAATGTCCTTGTCACCATCTTACATTGCAACTCTTTCAGGTAGGCACCTCTCTAAGTTGCTGGGATTGTTTATGATTCAACCAGCAACATTCCCTCTAGCAGTCTTTAAACAAAGCTACAAACAAGCCCCTACACCAAGTCACTGAAGCTGTTGTGGCCATTTATGGTCCAATCAGCAACATGTTTGTTATACAATACTACAGGAAGTAATGATCCAGTGTGTAATGACTAAGGTTGCTATTGCTGTTTAAGATCTGATCAGCAGCCTTTCCTTAAACATTTAATGAAATGAAATGAAATGACACAAGAAGTTGGCAAGATGCACATCTACCAACAACAACATATAATAATAATAACCAATAATAATAATAATAATAATAATAATAATAATAATAATGCGGTTATATTCCTTTAAAGAGCATCTTTTCATGGATGAATTTTGACATGAACCAGGAGTTTTCCCCAAGCAAGTTAATTCTCCTTTCAGACTGATAAAACAATTGAACTGTGTATGGGTTTTTTATGTAAATGTTATTTTGTGTGCACTTACAAGCTACAACCTACAACTGATATTGCATTAACGGCCCAATGAATGGAACAAATAAAATGTTTAACAAATAGATTAAGTAAAATAGAACTTTTAATGCTGTAGAACCAATATTATGATAAACATTATGTTTTAACATGTACTGGCTATGAACAAAAACACGAACCACAGTCCACTGCCATGTATTTAATGCACATAGAAAACACTGACTTTTTAATAGCCATCCATTGTATTGAACACCATGCATAAAACAATTAAGATCACAGCAGTTTTGTCTCTCAAAGATCTTTGCAGATATATTGTCAATATTTGAGATCTTGTCCAGCCCTGCACGCTGCTGAAGTATTTGTTATATTAGTGTTCATTTACTTTATAATACTGGTTTAAAACTGATGTGCTATTTCAGTTTAACTGATTAACATATTGATGCAGATTTGCTTTGGGTTGCAATGATTGCAATGAAGTACATTATGGGTGTGTGTGTGTGTGTGTGTGTGTGTGTGTGTGTGTGTGTGTGTGTGTGTGTTTGTGTGTGCATGTGTATGTGTCTGTTCATGTGTGGGGGGGTGTATTGGTGTGTGTGAAGCACTGTTGCTTCATCTGTGTCCATGTTTCGTCGCGGTGCCAGTACTGCCAGAAAGTGCAATAGTGAATTATACCATGGGCAGACACTCAGTCATATCACTTCTTAGTCGGTAGTTTTGCTAAACTAAGACTAAGGATCAGTTCAAGGCAAACCTGAGCACTTTGTCATGCCTTTGTCCTATGCAGCAGCTCAACAGCTAAGTAGAGGCTTAGCTTCAGTGAGCCAGAGGGAGAGAGGAACTTGCATTACAGATGTTTCTATCCAAAACTGAGGAGAAATATGTAAATTACATTACCAGTGTGCTTCATGGTTATTTATCTGTGCCCACCTTTAGTCTCATTTCAGGTGGTCTGTCCACCAAGAAAGGCTCTAGGCACTCTGTAGATGGATTAAATGAACAGTCATTAGTCGGATATGATAATAGTAGTCGCAAATTAAGACTTTTTCCAAAAAATTGTTTATGTATATAGGAAATGTGTTGATTTCTCTGAATATCTTTAAGAGGAAATTATATGAGACATTTTCCTCTTTTTCACAATTAGCAATGTCTCAAGATTATTTATGAAATCTTGAAGAAGATCAGATGTCATTATTTGAAAATACATCGATCATTCATAACATTGTACAGTCATTGTCGATTTTATCAGCTCCTTCTACCATGCAAGAGCACTGTCTAGTTGTATAATTACAGATTGTAGTCCATCTGTTTCTCTGCCTACTTTGTTATCCTCATTTCACCCTGTTCTTCAAAGGTCAGAGCCCCACAGGACCACCACAGAGCAAGTATTATGTGACTGGTGGGTCATGAGTGGATTAGACAGAGCAATGCTGCTGGACTGTATAAACTGATCAAGGACTAGAGGATGACCAACAGAAACTGTGCAGAAACAGATGAGTTTCTGTCTCTGACTTTACATCTTCAAGGTGGAGCAACTTGGCAGGAATGTCTAATAGAGTGGACACAGTGTTTAAGCATTTAGGTAGCACTACTGTATCTGATCCACTCATACCAACACAACACACACTAACATGTCAGTGTCACTGCAGTGCTTAGAATGACCCACCACCCACATAATACCTGCTCTGTGGTGGTCCTTTTGGGTCCTGACCATTGAAGAACATGGTGAAAGGAGGCTAACATACAGAAATATACAGATACAGAGAAATATATGGGTTATAGTCTTAATGTTATGGCTGATCGGTGTATATGCAGCACTACTACAGACTTGTTGCCTGAATGTCCAACAGTCTTTGTCAAACAGAGATTGACCACAACATTTGCTTTACTTATTTGACTAAAATGGCCCAAAAACAGAACTGTGCTTCAAGCCTTTGGCCAAGTCAGTACTGCTCAAGAGGCTAAAGTCTGTTATAAACTCAAACTGTCTGCTCTAATATAATTGACCAATCCCTAATGAATCAAGTTGATTTACTTTCCTTATATAAAATCCATGCAGCCCAGTCCAGACAGAGAATTTATTCTAGAATTTTTACTAGTCCAAACAGCAACAGAATACACCATCTTTTCCAAGGAGCTGTACCTTACATTTTAGTAGAATATCCAAAATAAGCAGAACAACCAGTTTCAGCCCCTAAATCCACTCCAAAGATGTCACACACTGTATCAAAGTTTCAAGTTTGTATCATTCGTTAGTAAGTTGTTTCTTACTGTTTATTCAAGGCATGCCCATGAAGATTCATCCCTCAACCCCTTTAATGTAGAATGAACTAGTTAATTTCCAGTCCTTAGTTTCAGAAGTCATTCGAGTTACTGTGCTCTCAGTGATGTTCTTGTTTTGTTCACCATCACCAACACAAATGAATAAATATACTGTATTTTTTCTTTTTTAATGAAAGGGGATAATCTTGGGGCTGTTGTCCATGAACCCCTGGAAATGACTGGTGCTTAATCCATCACAGTGATATATATATATATATATATATATGTTTGATTCACACCTGTACAGATTTACTGATTACACTTTTCTAACACCCCTTTGATTTGCAAATGACTTTGTTATGTTATGACCGCTGGTAAGCCCTGTCATGTGCTTCTAATTTTAGAGGACTTGAGTGACTTAAATAATTTGAATACGGAAAATTATCCCTCACTCATACAGTATAACCGCATCTGGAAAGGATTACATTGACATGTTGTCCTGGGGTAATTCTGACTTTCACTGGTGCTGTGACTTTATTCCCATCCGGATTCCCAGAAAATTACAGACTGAATTACCTGTGGTTATCCATTGAACTCAGCAGTCACCTCATCATTTTAGACTCACATCACAGATGTTCAGGCAGAATTTGCCTCACAATGGAAAATATATTTAGTGTACAAGCCCATGTGGACTGCCCGAAGGGGCTCACAGTGGCTCAGTGGTCTAATGCGCTATGACATTGATCTGCTTGCCATCGGCAGCTGGAGTCTGAGAGAGCAAAATTGGCCATGCTCTCTAAGTGTGGGTAGATGACACTCTTTCCCCACATCTCAGGCACAGACATCTGTTATCCATTGTTTCAGAGCTGGGGGGCACATTGGCTGCCCAGCAGGGATGCAGAAACATTAGTTTGCAGTGGCAGCTGGCTTGACTTGTATTGGAGGAGGCATGTGCTTGCCTTTACCCTCCTTCCTAATGTCAGGAGCATCCTACGTGATTGGAGAGTCCCAATAGACTTGGGTAATTGGCACTTCCAAATTGGGATGGAAAACTTGATTTTAAAAAAACACTTCCCAAATCAGTAAACAAGTACTTTCTGAAATGAAAACTAAATGAAATTGTAGTTGGAACCAGCGCATCTTTGACCATTTGATCACTGTTGTTGTGAATGTGATCAGTCAAACAAAACTTACTCAACCTCTGGTGATTTTAATAATAATCACAGAGGAGACAAATCCATATTGAATCCAATCTAAATAGGGCTTATGTCTCAGACATGTTTAGTAAACGCTCTTCCCACAAATGAAGTCAGTTTTAGAAACATAATGAAAAACTGTGGCACAAAAATCTGTGATTTATTCATGTCCAGCATCTCAGATCATTAACATTTGCTGCCACAGTGCCATAGGAGTGCTTATGGTTCCCAAAAGACCCTTTTACAGAATGTTCTTTATATTTGAGTGTAAAGAAACTTACATTTTTAGCAGAATCTTTCAATTTATTTGAAACTTTGAGAGGTTCAGAGAACCAAAAAGTGGCTCTTTTATGACACTGTCATCATAATGTTGAGTTGCTGGATGGTTCACCCTAAATCATGACTTCTGGTGGTAACAAGCATTTTTACTGATTTTATTTTGATAAACACTTTGACAGTGCAAATGTATTTGGTTTGTGTTAATAGATCTGTATACTAAATGCAATATTTTATATTTTAGGCCAGTTTAAGTCTCTTCCACTATATACTGAAACTAAGGCTGTGTTCAAACAGCAGGTAAAAAAATCCAAAATATCCATGGCCCAACTCCACTCTTTTTCATCATATGTGTCCCAAATTTGTTATCTGTGTGGCAAACACACTGAATCTGACTGTTGTCAGTAACTGCAGCTTCATTATAGCTCCTGTGATGCTGCCAAAAATGAAAGTGGATATGGTTCACAAGTTCACTAAGCAGAACATGATGACAAATCACATTATGTGTGCATTATTGAGGCAAACACTACAACACACACTTAAAAATTATTGTTTGTCAACCATGAACACTTAAAAAACCCATTGAATGATTAAAGTGTTCTTTACATCATGGAAGGGTTCTTCAGATTGATGGAGAATGTGATGTAGAAAGGTTGTATATTGAACCTTTTTGAAGAGGCTTCTTCATAGCACCAAAAAGGCTTGTTCTTTTGGTACAAGTGTGATATTGTAACAATAGTAGAATCCTTTCTGTGTCATTTAGAAATCTCTTCAAAATGGTCCTGTTTAGAACCATCTGTAATACACCCCATCAATCTGAAGAACCCTTTCAAGATACAAAGAACACATTATTCAAGGCTTCTTTGAGTTTTCATGTTTCTATTCAGAAATGTTTTATTTACTAAAGGATTCTTAAAGAACCATAATTTTTAAATGTTCAATTTTGGTCTCTCCCCATTGATATTGGTTTCTGAATGAACAGCCTTTCTATTATAGGGCTTTGGTCTCCACCACCAACAGCTCTAAGCTCAACCATGTAGGCAATAAACACATGAAATCCAATCTGCCAAATCACATTCATGCCCACAGTCTGATACATATCCAATGTAGAACCACATATGAAAGTGGCTTAAAGGTCCACACAGCTTTGAAAAAATCTGATCTGGGACAGATTAGGAGAAATCAGATTTGAGTCACTTCAGCCTAGTAATGTAGCCTTTGAAGTGAGTAAGTGAGATTTTATGTGGTAATAATAATAATAATAATAATAATAATAATAATAATAATGATAACAACAAAGGTTTTAACAAATCATTTGTTAATGTATTTTAGTTGAACAGAATTATTTATACTGCTTGTTATCACATGAAGTTAGCTGGTGGATTACAGTGTAGTTTTAAGTCATTTGTACCAGCCTTCTGGAGAGCAATCTTACAACAGAAGCTATGAAAAAATGTTTGTGGGTGGAGCATAAATTAAAATCATCTTTTACTAATCATTCAAAATGAAAAATGTCAATCCCACTTTATACTAAGTGTCCATAATAGCTGTGTAAGTACACATTAATGATGTTGTTACAGTAGTACAGTATTACAGCTCATACT
The DNA here is from genome assembly GCA_034509495.1 of Acestrorhynchus altus. Classification (NCBI taxonomy): domain Eukaryota; kingdom Metazoa; phylum Chordata; class Actinopteri; order Characiformes; family Acestrorhynchidae; genus Acestrorhynchus; species Acestrorhynchus altus. The sequence goes on along the minus strand of CM067503.1, from coordinate 30,870,650 downwards.
CTAATTACACCACTATCTGGAATCTGGATAGTTACTCTGATCAGCCATAACATTATGACAACCTTTGTAGTTTTATCATTTCAGCTTGTAGTCTATCTGTTCCCTGCATAGTTTGTTAGCCTCCTTTCACCCTGTTCTTCAATAATCAGGACACCCAGGACCACCACAGAATGCACTACTCTGCTGCAGGTGGATCAGACACAGCAGTGCTGTTGGAGTATTTTAAAGCTTCACTCTCACTGCTGGACCGAGAACAAGCCACCAACCAGGAATATCCTGCAAGCAGCATCCTGTGGTCAGCGTCCCGTGAGTGCAGAAACAGATGAGCTTATGTCTCTGACTCATTTACAAGGTGAAGCAACTCAGTAGGGGTGTCTAATGGAGTGGACACAGTGAGTGGACACAGTGTTTAAACACTCCAGCAGCACTACTGTATCTGATCTATTCATCCGCTCATATTGTAATGCCTAATATTGTTACATGTTCTCTCTTATGGGATTATACAGGTGTACTAATTTGAGGAAAATTTAATTTATATGAACTGCTGCTTTACTTTTTACACTTAATAAGCAAATAAATAAATAAATAAATTAGTCAAAAGTGAACTGTACTGCTGTAATGCATTTTCAATCGCTGTCAACATTTATTACACACTTAACATAATGTGGGACCGAAATGTCTTTGACTTAAGCCTGAAAAGTTTTTTTCACATCAGGTTTTTTAATGTCCTGTTGTCTTTTTTCCATAAATAATCTGACAAATAAATTAATGTCTAATGACTCAACATTGTTATAGACTGCTTAATGGACATTCAGGAGTCCAGTGGCTTGGGCACTGACTTACACCCCATTACCTGATTAGCAATAACCTTTACTGAAAAGTTTCACAATATACTCGGCCCATGAAGGACTCAGAGGGAATCAGCATACTGGCTTTTCTGGAGACCTCAGAAAGAGTTGCTACAGTGAAGCAGGACTGCTGGCTTTGCTCTGGTCTGAGGCCAGGCTGTGATAGTTTTCTGGTCTTACTGTCCAGCTGGGGTTCTAGGTTGTATAGTTTCCTGTTTCTCTCCTGTTTTGCCCTCACTTGCGAGTCATATTCGCTAGGAGAAATGTCATGTTTGTTCTCGTTTTCTCTTCTCTGACGTGCTCCGATGGGGTGAGTGCTTTTCTTTAACATTGTTGGAAAAGACATACGATGTGTTGTGGTTAGAAAAAGCAAGACCTCTCATGAACTGTGGGACAAACAGTGAGAGGACGACTCTCTGAAGACAGTCGTTTAGATTCAGATGTTTTTGAATAGTTAATATATCAATAATGAGGATGAATTAATGCCAAATATTTATTATTTGTAAACAAAATATACATATATTGATATATGAACATATGCCTCATTTAAATGGGAACTCGTTCCTGTTCTGAACCATGTTTTGGTTGTTTATTTGGTTGATTATTTTATAAACAAATGACAGCATGCAGGATCGTAAAACTGAATGTATGGTTTGATGTTTCATTGCTGTTTAGTATTTTGGCATTTTACAATAGTTTGGTAGTTGCCTATTTATTTATAATTTATCAATTCACATTAATATATCTGAATAGAAAATGTTGACATTCTTTTTCAAGATGAGTTTTATGAACAGTTTTGGACTTTATATAATTTGTTCCTCCTGTTTTATTAATCTGCTTCGGTACGTTGCCTAATTTACACATTGATCAATTTGCCTCTTTGAATAACTGAATATTGCTTATGATCATTTGTTGTAAATAGAACTGCAATTAAACTTTTTTGAAGAAACAGCACTAATTACCTGACTTTTCTCACTGACTTCATGTTCAGCAATCAGATTTCAATTTTCATTGTCCTGTGCATGTTTTTGGTGGTTGCCTCTCAGTGCAGGAGTCTTGGGTTGGAGTATTCATGTTCTCCTTGTGTCTGCATGGGTTTCTTCCAGGGACTTCCTCCCACATTCCAAAAACATGGATATCAGGTGAATTGGCTATTCTAAATTGCCCCGGTGTGAATGAGTGCGTATTTGTATGGATGATTGTATGTCATGTTTGCTGACAGCCTAAAAAGGCATATGGCTACAGGGCAGGGCTGGCAAAATGGCCGTGGCTGGCAACCTCTGACAAACTCAACTGAAGCTCATTTGCCTCAGTAACAGTATGTAAATATGAGCAGAGGACTTGGGTGAGCCTTCACAACTCCATGCAGGTCATTTTTGGAGTCCACACATTCAAAAAACATTCAAACACTTAAACATTCATCATTGTGTGATGAAGTATCAGTGAGTAAAACTAAAATTCACTCACAGTTTAAATGCCAAAGGAACTTCCAGTGCATGTTTACTGCTCTATCTGAATGTACTTGCTCCAACTGATCAGTGAGAGGTGGCTGGTCTAATGATGTCACTGACCCAGTTATTGGGTTACAGCAGGAAATGAGAAGGGAGGGGCTGATATACAAAATCCCTCTAACTGCACCCAGACATAAATCAGAAACACCCATGAGGGAGCAGTTAGGTCAAGATGTATTAAGGTAAAGGTAAAGGTGCTCATAGACCTACTATGCTGCACACAGGGAAGTTTGTCCTCCGCATTTAATGCATCCATATACAGTGATAAACACACACACAAGTGAATTCACACCCGAGGGGTGAATAAATACTCATTTGGTGGCACAGAGCCAGTGTGAGTCTCTGACTTGTGAGATTATACAGTCATTTCACCTCTCACTGGGGCTGAAATCACAACAAAAATGTACAATAATAAAAGACAAAGGGACAAGAAATACAGTGAGTATGAAACAGAGTTTAATGAGTTGATCTTCTTCAGCTTCTTACACAAATCAACACGTAAAACTCCACTCACTCATTACACAGCCTGCAGCTTCTTCTCCAGCTCCTTACATTTACATGTATATTTGCGTCATTTGGCAAATGCCCTTATCCAGAGCAACTTACAAGTGTGCTTTGCTGTTCACTCAGGTATCCTTAACTAGTTAGAAGAGACTAGAATCTGGAGATTCCTCAAACTCATTACCAACACATTAAATTGTTTCCCCACTCACCATATTTCTCCACATATATTTACTCACACAGTGCACAAGCAGATAATCCAAAATCCTTAAAGGAAACATTTCCCTGAGCTACAACAAGCCCTGACCAGATCCACTGTTTTCCCAGTTTAATTAAGTCCCTGTCTCTGAGTTTTTAAAGTGGCTGGGAGAGTCTACCAAAGCGGCTGAAGCTGGCCCACAAGCTGGGCCAAGGAGACTGGCAGCTCCATCTCTGATTTTGAGCAAGCATTGTGGAATTTATTTTAAAAACACAACTTTAGAGTCAAAGACCCCCATATTTTAATTGTTTAATAAGCTAATTAGCTTGATCAGGTTTTTTGGGAGCAAAGTGAATATTTAAATATGAAGGGCAGGGGGTCCTCCAAAGGTTGGGAACAACTAATCTAGAATCAGCAGCTGTCTGCACATTTCAAACATTTTTGTCATTACAAGTTATAGGAAGTCTTTTTATGGATAGATTTGGGATTAAATATACAAGTTAATCCAGTGTGGCGCAGCACACTACATTTTAGATCACACTGATTTTCCACAATTCAATTTCTAAATTCAGACCTAGGTGTTTAGATGCACAACAATCTGATGAAAATCTGCGTTTACATGCACACTGCAATACGAAAATGTGTACTACTGTTCAGGCAGGTCATCAAACCGAACACCCATGCCATTTTCAGCTGCATTAGCAAGAGGTCGCTCTCCCATGAATTCATTCCTAATTTTGTAAAACACAACTGTATGTGGATCAGAACCGTTTTAAACATTTCATCTGTTCTTAAGTTGCTCTACAGTTCATGTGAATCCTCTTTCTAAACATCCACTATGAGGCCAATGCATATGCACAGAACACTTAAACTTTCTGATTGGGAATGTAATCAGATACAGGTGTTCACATAGCTAGTATTCTTATATTTAACAGATTATTACCCACCTCATTCAGTTGGATAGAAATTGGAATTGTATTGGCTTCGATCAGAAGATATTCTGTGTATAAAGTGTATAAATGGACATATTCTATTCAAACTGAGCAATTACTCCAATTTTTTAACAGATTATTAGAGAGCATGTAAATGTAGCCACTGTCTTGGCAGACTCTTTACTGTTTCCACAAAAAACATGTGTCTGGGATGCCCTGCAGATTGACTGCTCTGCCCTTCAGTGACCCTGTTTGTGTCATTTGTCCGAGTATGTTTGTGTGGGAAAAGATCGGCTTATCTCTTCTCCTAAGCAATCCGTGACATGCAGCTCAACCACGTGGGGGGATTATTGTATTACAGGAGACTCTATATAGATACCTTAAGAGGGGGATGTTAAGCCACAACACTGTTTCCTGTTGATTTACTGACCTGAGCACTTCATTCAGACACTCTGTCACTTTTATTTGTCACAGTCATGGAGACTGCCAAGATGCTTTTCTGTCTGCCCAGAATTTCTCCTGGACACTTCAGATATCTTAAAGTAAGTAGAGATCCCATCTTCACCTGATCATGTTCTATTACTACACCCTTGAATGGGGGGGGGGGGGGGTTATAATGTTATAAGTGGTTAAAATTCAGTGTACTGTAGTGAGCCTATTTAAAAATAAAGGGGGGGGGGGGGTAACTAGATAACTAGATTACCAGACAGTGACATTGAGGGGTTTAAACACTCCAGCAGCACTGCTGTATCTGATCCATTCATACCAGCATAACCAGTGTATGTGTGTGTGTGTGTGTGTGTGTGTGTGTGTGTGTGTGTGTGTGCGCTCATTCTCCCAGACCCAGGCCGTGCAGAATGTGGAGGTGACAAGAGATGTATGCACGACTACACGTTTGGCCATCCTGTTGGGTGCTGTTGGACTTGGTTTGTCCAGCTACAGTTCCAGACAACTGACCATTCACCATAAACCCTGCCCACGAACCCACCATTGAACAGTGACAAAGCCTGAGATCTCATCCTGATGCTGGTGCTATTCTTTTGGAATTTCTTCATCCATTATTAAGAAACTGAGAGCAGACTGGACTGAGATCCACACATCACTACTTAAGACATAAATTCTCCAGACAAAACAAAAGTCAGCAAAGGATTTCACCATTCTCTAAAAGAGTTTAGTCCACTCTTCCACTGATTCTGTGCTTCATGTCTAACCACTTACTCTCCGTATTCCAGGATGACCACTGTAGGGGGCACATGTTCAAATGTGTATGCAACCATCTTACCAGATGTGATGGTACATTTGGACACAAATCATCACACCTCAGTCCCAGTAGTAAATATGGATCAACAGTGAAATGCTGAAACAGACTGAAGAGTGGACTAAACTGAATGGGGGATCCCTCGGAGACCACTGTATACCTTTCCTGACTGGACAGAGGGGACGCAAAAACAGGTTTTAGAGAAGAAATTATGTGAGGTTCATTTCTAATGTTCACTGAACCTGTCGTGCAGTGCCTTATGTAACATCATCATTACATTTATGACCAGGGTAACACTGTGGTCTTGATGAAGCTTAAGGATAATGTTGATGTTTGGTGATGTTATATCATCTCATGGAAGAAATAAACATATGATCCAGTTTTAGACTGTATTTTCATCTTTGCTGTGTGTGCTGTTTTTAGACAGAGATTGACTTTTGATCACAGATTTTGCTTGTGTGCAAAATCACTGCTCAAAACAGTTCTAGAGGCAAAACTAATGCAATTGGTTAAGAGAATAACCAATGAAACGACCAGTAGGTAGAGTTTTAAAATGGTATCAGTTCCTCAGAGCAGAACACTGTGTTATGTGAGGTTGTAAGGAAATAATATGCTGTTGGAAATAAATAATTGAGAAGTTTGAGCAAGATCTAATTTCCTCAAAAGTCTAATTTTAGATGCTGATGAGTTTTAATATAAGCAACTCATTTCAAAGTGCAGCGGTTTTAGAAAGAATGGTCAAATCAGCATGAGTGGTATCTCCATGTCTGAAGGTCAACTCCAGTCCTGCAGTATCACAACGACTGTAATACAAACTAATGAAATAAAATATATATTTTTGTAAGGAAAGAAATGTCCTTATGTTATTGTGGAGTTCAGGGTTGGATAGGCTTGGATACGGGCAGGTAAGAATGAATGGAGGTATGAATGAAAGGAGGATATGGGATGGAGGAGGGTGCAAAATGTTTGACAAGAGGGAAATGTTAGAGTGAGAGAATGAGGATATGGAGTTTAGGGTGTAGTTTATCTCCCATAATTCAGTTTTTTTTTTGTGTGTGTGCTTTTAAACTGAGGGTTGTGGCTCTTTTAAATGTCACTCTGCTTCTGAGAACCCTAACTGACAAATTTTATGTAGCTATAAGTCTGTGAGGTTTGTCGATGAAAAATAAACTAAAACTACAATCACCTCATTAAATTGCAGGTTAAACAACTGTCAGTTTTACAGAGAATCAATTAGGGTTTTTTTATGTAAACGTGCATATAGATACTTTATGCTGCACACAGGGGAATATGTCCTCTGCATTTATTCAATCCAAGCAGTGAAGCAAACACATACACACTACTGAATTAGGCCATAGCCTAAAGCAAGTTTAACAATGTAAATACCTGTAGCATCTTCAGCCGACTGCATCAAACAAAGCTCACAGGAGACCTGCAAATAAATCAACCAGCAGCAAACTAATAAAAGCTCAGGTTCCCCTCATGAGTATCCATTGTAAGAGCAAAGAATGGCCAGACTGGTTCCAGTTAACAGAAAGTCTAACACTCTGTACAACTAACGCTCTGACCTTCCTGTTGAAGCCCCACTCTGGTACACTACCTGCATGCTGTCCTTTCTCCTTCTCAACAACTCTCAGCTTACTTCCACCCCAATTGGTTCATTGGCTGGCAGAATGGACATTGAGAGAGAGGACTCTTATTAGTACCTGGGTGCTCATTTAAACACCAAACTGGACTGGTCATTCAACACCACTGCACTTTAAAAAAGAGATCAGAGCAGACGGTACCTACTGGGGAACCTGAGGTTATTTGTAGTGCATGGAGTACTCCTGAGGACCTTCTTTGGCACAGTGGTGGCATCTTTTCTTTTATGTTGAGGTCTTCTGGGGCAGCAGTATTTCAATGACAGGAAGAGACAAGGTGAAGAATGACAGGGTGCATGACCCTAATGTGTGTGAAGGAGCGGTATTGCAGGTCCTTCCTCCATGCTGCTGTTAGACTGTACAACCAGCACTGCTCTCAGCAGATCACAGACACACACTTAACTCCACACACTATTAGAGTATAATGTGCAATATTTCTTCCATCTCCCTACACGCAGTTATCTACACTGCATATACTATACCTTTTCTATTCTTGTACTGAATGCCTTTTTAGCCCTTTGTTGCTGTAATGTTGTGAATTTCCCCACTGTGGGACTCATGAAGTGTTATTTTATTTTATCTTAACTATGAGCAGAAAGATCTCAGAATTCTACACTTCAGAGGAAGATTGGCTGATACAGCAGAAGATCTCACAAACTGAAGACAAACATAGCCTGTTCTGATGAATCTTGATGTCTACTGAGCCAAACAGATGCTGGGGTCATAATTTTGCACTTTCATTTGTAGTCCCAGTCAGGCTTGTGTCAACAGGCCAGGCTGCAGGAGGTGCTGGAAAAGGTGCAGAACCCATTAATACCAATCTAGCATCTCTTGACATGACATCCTTCTTGACTGCCTTCAGCATGGAGTAGCCTTAGCATGGTATGCTTCTTATATCAAAAAACGATTAAATGTCTCCTCATTTTCAGCAGAACTTACACATGGAGTATTTCAGGGTTCTATTTTTGGACCTATATTATTCTCCCTGTATGTGCTTCCTCTGTAAACATAGCATTTTGAATCATTATTATATGCATGTTTTGCATGATTGTTAGACGTCTAAAATTTTCCTTTAGCACATTGATGGAGTAACCAGCAAATTGATTAGTTCTTTTTTGTTTTGCAATTTTAATAATGATGATGATGATGATGATGAAGATGATGATGATGATGATGATGATGATGATGATGATGATGATGACGGCAATGATTTTGACAATGATGACAGTAATGTTGATGGTAAAGGTGGTGATGATGATGATGATGATGATGAAGACGATGATGATGATGATGAAGACGATGATGATGATAGTAATGATGATAATGATATTAACGATGATGATGAAGATGATGGTAATTATGGTAATGATGATGATGATGATGATGATGATGATGATGATGATGATGATGAAGACGATGATGGTAATGATGATGATGTTGATGATGATGCAGACGATGATGGTAATGATGATGATGTTGATGATGATGATGGTAATGATGATAATGATGTTAATGTCAAAGATGAAAATGAAGATGATGGTAATGATGATGATTATAATGGTTTTAATGATGGTGATGATGATGATGAAGATGATTAGCAGTAGTTCTGCTGTATCTGGTCAGCTGACTCACGAAACAACAGAAGTCAGATTTAATAACAGGCCGAATGGGAGCAGACAGATGATGATGGACTGCAGTGATTTTCCCCACCCGTTTTCTCTTAGGTCCCGCCCCCTCCCATTTTGATTGGCCGATTCACAGTCGGATCGCGTGCGAGCCTAAACTACTATCCAATCAGAGCGCAGGATGTCGGACTACGGGTGTAAATAGAAAGACAGCGCGTGTGCGGGAGGACTGGTCCTGAACGAAGGTGCGTATCTCCCTCCTGCCTTTACACTCTGCTCGGCTGATGTTGACCTTCACTGCATGTCTTATACAGATGTTGAAACGGGTTGCGCGCTGGTGCACAGCTGTCTGTGCAGGCTGACACACGGGCCGCGTACCTGCAGCACACACCAGGAGGAGACTGGGGCTTTAAAGAGGAAAGAATGGATGATAAACTTGTGTGTGAAGGTTAGTGTGGAACCTCCTGGTCTGGGGCTGGGATACACACACTGCAGGAGGTTGGACTGGTCAGGGTGGGGTGTTAAAATGGCTCAGAGATTGTGCTGGAGCTTCCAGCCAATCATTATTCACCATTAAACAGTGATAACAGTGTCCTTTGTATTAAAGCAATGTGTTCTCTGTGTGAGCTTTATCTAAACCAGTTCACCTACACAAGCTTATTTATTATTCACCAATCAGCCATAACATCATCAAGGACCATCATCAAACAACTCCACTGACCATACAGGAGCATTTCCTACTCCATCTGTTTCTCTAAATACTTTGTTATCTTCCTTTCACCCTGATCTTCAGTGGTCCAGGAGTATGAGTGGATCAGACACAGCAGTGCTGCTGGAGTGTTTAAACCTCCCAGTGTCACTGCTGGACTAAGGAAAGTCCAGCAGAAATATCCAGTTGACAGGGTCCTTTGAGCACAGATGAAGGACTAGAAGATGACCAACACAAACACTGCAGAAACAGATGAGCTTCTGTCTCTGACTTTACATCTACAAGGTGGAGCAACTAGACAAGACTGTGTAATGGAGTGGACAGGGAGTGGACACAGGGTTTAAACACTTCAGCAGCACCGCTGTGTCTGATCCACTCATACCAACCCCATAACACACATTCAAGCACCATCACCATGTCAGTGTCACTGCAGTGCTGAGAATGACCGTCCACCCACAAAATACCTGCTCTGTGACTGTAGAAACAAGGAGGTGTCATAGTGTTATGACAGATTGATGTATTTAATTCATGTTAGTTTTGATAACAATCCTTATAAAGAACTGGCAGTTCAGGGGAACTGTAGAGGTCAAGCTAAGCTCTGGAAGACCAAGAAAACTCTGAGAGAACTGCCTGTATGCAGGTAAGAAAGTCAGAACAAAGATGTCATATGTCTGTCAAAAACCTGCATGAACTTTATGTTAACCGATGTGGGTGGTGCAGTTCAATTGTGCAGCATTGTTCACACAAACAATCTTCATGGAAGAATGCAAAGAAGGAAACTTTGCCTTTGACCTTGTCTCATGAACAGAACGTCTGTGCAAGGGAGAAGAGCTTTTCATTCAAATGTGAGCTCTTTTGTCATGAAAAGAACACCTTGCCAGCTGTAAAAAGCTGGGGGTGGATCCTTCATGTTTTGGGGTTACGTTAGCATAGGCATTGGTTTTGTTGCCATTGACAATATTGCATGGGTGGAGGAAAGAATGGATTTCACAATGTACAAGCAAATTCTGGATGAAAATATCCAACCATCTGTTAAAAGGCTGGCTTTTACAACAGGATAATGATCCAAAATAGACCTCTTTTGTACTGGCCCTCACAGTCCCCAGACCTAAGGAATATCTCAGAATGAATGCAAATAAAATTGGAATCAAGATTCCAGTTAGCATTTGCAAGCTATAAATCCTGCCAAAGGCACTGTGCTGCTGTTATTTTGGAATTTGCTTTGTCACATATTCTAATGTGATCTGTCATGCCTATTCCATCTATTCACACCTGAGTCTTTAGAAGAGTAATGTAGTTGTCTGTGACTGTATCCGGGGATAACTCAGAGGTGACACAGCCCACACAAAACAACCATGAATTAATGTGAAGATCACAGAACATCCATGTTTTGAACATCCAGTTTGAACCAGCAGAAGTGGACACTGGTGTATTGGATGGTACAGTTTGTGAGATGTATATATTAAGATAGATTTATTTTTGAATGTGTTTTATATTCTCTTACAGCACACACAGTGGAATAAAGACCGGGATATCCACACTAATGAGTGTAGAGTCTCATTAACATGGGAAACACTGCTGGTAAGAATGATTTTTACCCTAAAGATAATGAGGATCTCTGAAACAATCTAATAGCCAGATGTTTTCATTTCATTCACACTAAAATTGAGTTTATATATAATGAGTCAGTCAGATGAGCAGTCTCTTCATAAACTGGTGCTCATCACAGAGCTCTCTCTGTATTGCTGCAGCATTTTATGTGTCCTCAGTGACCACCAATCAAAAATTGGTTTCAGTGCGGAATTAAGCCAAAAGGAGAGCACACACTACATACAAAATTGTTTTATTAGATTATGAAGCACATCATGGTCCTGCACCAGAATACATCTCTGAAATGCTGGTTTATAAAACAGGACGGTCTCTGAAATTCTCCAGTTCTTGTCTTTTAGTTGTTCCTCAAAGCAAGACAAGAACTTTTGGTGATGCTGTTCTCAGCAAAGTTTTCAAGGGGTTTTGTTTTGTTTAGTTTATATTATTTTATTTACTTATTTATATTAACCCGTAACATTTATATTAATTCTATATTTTTATGACTGATCAGATTTACTTTTCATTCCACACTGTTACATTTTATATTTTTATGTAACCTATAGTTTCATTTTTAGTTCTAATTTTAATTATTTATTTTATATATTTATTGCATTTTTATCTTTATTGTTTAGTTGGAATTAATTACTGTGAATCACTTATGAAGCATTTTGAATCTTAAATTGGATTTGAATCTAAATATTTGATTTGATTCACTGATGAAAAAGTAAGCTGCCTCAAGTGAGAAAATGCACAGTCAGACGCACGTGTGTGTGTGTGTGTGTGTGTGTGTGTGTGTGTGTCTGTGTGTGTGTGTGTGTTTGGCAATGGAATAAATCCATCCAGTCCAAAACACACAAAAAATGAAAAGGCTTCCAGATATACATCATGTCATATAAACTGCATGTTTATGTTTATAAGTTAAAGAATTCTCATGTTAAATTCTGACAGATCAGCAGAGCAATATCTCTTCAGTAGATCTGCAGTCACACCTGTAGTTGTGATGTTTGGGAGGATGCTCAATCAGGTCAATCAAAAGACCTCTCTCTGATTTTTTTTTCTTCATAAGCAAACCATAAAGACAGAATGACAAAAAGAAAAGACTCATTTGATAGTTGTTTAGTCATAGTCCATCCACTTCAATCCGAGTGGATGCAGAAACACTGTCACAAGACCTCAAGGGCTCCAGACCTCAAGTCACAAAACCAGGAATCAGGAATGGCACAGCAGACCACCTCCAGACTTTAGTTTATTAACGCAGGTCACGACATACAGAACTTCCAGACTGTGTCATTTACCATGGTGAAAATTAACCACCCATGTCGTTTCATCACAAGTTAATGCTTTTCAATTCATTTTCCTTGCTTTATTGAGCCCCATTTTCTAGCAAAACTTTATTTATATCTCTGCTCTAACATCGCTGTTAAACCTTTGGAGACCTTTCTATATGTCCTGCTTTACATATGTAATTCAATTTTGTTTGTCCAGGGTCTCATCTGTTCCAGACTCCCTCCACATCCCCCACCTTACCAACCCCACCTAGACTGATCTCTCCAACTGCTCCACCAGCACTGCAGGATCAGTCATTTCACACTGTTACCCAGCAGAGCACCATTACAGCCAACAGTGTTCAAAGGGAATCCACTGATTTAGGGGATTCAGTATCTCCAACTAGAGAGGGCCAAGGACCACCTCAAAGTGCAGGACAGCCCGGTGTAAGAGGAGATGTGGAGGCAGTGCAGGAAATTGCCTTGTCTCTGATAAGACTGCTAGAACAACACAGAGCATCTCTGGGATTGAGTTCAGGACCAGGAACTGGAGCTGAAGCAGCAGGTAGACTGTAAACATGAGTAGGTTCTAAAAATCAGAACTTGCGATCGTTGTCTTAATGTTTTTAAGTTGCCTATATTAAATGACAGAAGTGTCTCATGATCTTACAACTTTTTACCACTAAAGATGTCGTACAAAAACAATGTTTGTACCTGATGATTGTTCCTGGGGACTAAGACTGAAACAAGGGAAATTTGTTTATTGTGTGTGTGTGTGTGTGTGTGTGTGTGTGTGTGTGTGTGTGTGTGTGTGTGTGTGTGTGTGTGTGTGTGTCAGGGCTACTGAAATGTTTGCTGGCAGAGAGAGAGAAGATGGTGGCACAGATTCACAGTCTTAAGGAGACATTAAAGGTCAGCAGAACCTTCAAGAGCACCAAACATGTTTTGAACCCGACAAAGACATTAATGAAATACAAAAAATCATACTGCAAAAGACATGTACACTGATCAGCCATAACATTATTTCCACCTCCTTTTTTCTACACTCCATTCTACAGATCATCCATTTTGTAGTTCTATAATAAAGACAGTAGTGCATCTGTTTCTCTGCATACTTTGTCATCCTCCCTTCACTCTTGAATAGAATAGGTTCTTGAATAGTCAGAACCCCACAGGACCACCACAGAGCAGGTATTATGCGAGTGGTGGATCCTTCTCAGCACTGCAATGGCACTGACAGTGGGAGGTCAGTGAGTGTTGCACTGGTACAAGTGGATGAGGTACAGCAGTACTGCTGTGGGCAGCATTCTGTGGGCAGCGTCTTGTGAGCACTGATGAAGGACTAGAGGATGACCAACACAAAATGTGCAGAAACAGATGAGCTTCTGTCTCTGACTTTACATCTACAAGGTGGAGCAACTAGGTAGGAGTGTCTAATAGTGTTTAAACACTCAAGCAGCACTGCTGTGTCTGATCAGCTCGTACCAGCACAACACACTTACACACCACCATCATGTCAGTGCAGTTCTGAAAATGACCCACCACCCATATAATACCTGCTATTTGGTGGTCCTGACAGTTGAAGAACAAGGAAGGCTAACAAAGAATGCATGGATGGACTACAGTACAGTACAGTACAAATGGCTTTGCCAGATTTTTTTATATACCTTCTTTCTGAATTTCTTTTGATCACAGCATAGACTTCACATTGCAGTTCTAAAGGTTCTAAAGTTCTGCTTAAATATATGACAAAATTGATACAAATGTACAAAAATAAGACATCATGATACTTTTCTAAAGCGTTATTAAAACCTATTTTGTGCATTTCCTGTCTTGTGTGTGTGTTCTCCCTGCCATCAGACAGAGCAAGCAGAGTGGGAACAGTTTCAATCTGACCTGCAGGTGGCAGTTTCCGTGGCTGACCGTTTGAGACTGGAGGCAGAAGAGGCCCTGAGGAGCCTTAGAGATGCACACACTCACACACAGCAGTGTCTGACTGAGGCCATGACCAGACAAAACCAGACAGAGAGTGAGCTGCAGAGTGTCAGGGCTGAACTGAGAGAAACCCAACACAGGCTCAGCACACTCTCTACAGAACATCAGAGCAAGCTGGCTGAGCTGGACATGTTCAGGCAGACCAGCAGAATCAAACTCAGCAAAGAGCAGCAGACTCTGGAGCGCGGACAGACGGGAGCAGGCAAAGACAAGAGAAATCAGGGGACAATAGCAGAACAAAGGTGTGAGTTATCACAGGCAGGAGAGGACAGGAAGCCAGCAGAGATGCAGGAGAGTCTGCTGAAGATGGATGAGATACAGGAATCTAAGAAATGTCTCAGAAGTCAACAAGAGACTGAGGTCAGGAAGAGCAAGGAAGGTCATGTGAGAGAGCCACAGAGAATTATAATGCTGTCTGAGAGGTCCAGGTAAGGCAGAACTGTATTACAGCTGGGTTATACCTACACAGCTGCTACACACTTCAACACTAATATGGTGCAATATGGAGAGCAATTCAGAAGGCTTTATTTATACATACCACCACACCAACATGAACACAAAAAAGCAAAGCTCTACTGGGCCACTCTGGGCAACAATCTACTGAGTCCTCCTCACCTCAGGATCCTTCTGTGCAGCCTGATGTGCTTCCTATATGCACTTCCTCACCACCACACCCTGTTATGTATCCTAAATGCATAAGGTTTCTGTTTTTAGCAGACACATGTGCATGATGATCCCAGATGTTCACAGATTCATAGAGGCTCGTATAGATATTAGTCTGAAAGTTTGTTAAAGTAACAAAATAGTACTTTCATCTAAGACTCTAAAAAGAGCTATTTTTTCCCCACAGGAGTCTTTCTCAGATCCTTCTGCCAGGTTCCCCATCACCTGTCTTGCATGGGAGCTCCATGAACCTAACCACCACAGAAAGTACGGTCAAGGTGAAGTTGAAATTTGTTTATGTAATACTTACACCAGTCAACCATAACATTATGTATATACTTTGTTATCATCCTTTCACCCTGTTCTTTAGTGGTGAGGACCCCACAAGACCACCATAGAGCAGGTATTATGTGGGTGGTGGGTCATTCTCAGTACTGCAGTGACACTGACATGGTGGTGGTTTGTTAGTGTGTGTTTCACTGCTATGAGTGGATCAGACACAGCAGTGTTGCTGGAGTGTTAAAACAATATGTCCATGCACTGTCCACTATATTAGACATTCCTACCTGGTTGCTCTATCTTGCAGATGTAAAGTCAGAGAAAGTTTTTGTTTCTTGTGGACATCAGTTTGTGTTGGTCATCCTCTAGTCTTTCATTAGTTTTCACCGGACACTGTCCACTGGACACTATTTGCTGGATATTTCTGTTTGGTGTGACACTGAGGGGTTTAAACACTCCAGTACTCCAGTAAACACTCCAGACTTCAACATTTCAGTATCACTGCAGGTATGAAAATGACCCACCACCCACATAATACCTGATGTGTGGTCTTGTGGGGTCTTGACCATTGAAGATCAGGATAAAAGGAGGATAAAGTAGGCAAAGAAACAGATGGTTAGAAGAGCTGATAAAATGGATAGCTACGGTTGATCGGTTTCTAAGTAGAATATCCACTTATCTGCATTATCTAATTTAAATAAAACAAGTACAGGAGTCTTTGGGTGTGTTATAGACAAACTGTTTCAATAAGAAATAAGAATGGATTGTTTGTTGCTATTACCTGTTCTAAGAATGATTGGATGGACCCATTACTAGAATCCAAAACCAGGTGGTGCTAAAACATGTAAACCATTTAGGTCTGCTGGTGCAAAACTGGCCCACAAGGTCAAACAGTTAAATGCTTGATACACTTTTCTAGATTAATACTTTTATATACAAAGCTTTTCAAATTTTAGAGTTTATATCATACTTCATGTATAATACTCAATTCAACATTACAGTGCTTCTTCCTGATGTGTGCTGCATGCATAGAGTCAGGAGGCGGTGAAAGGGAGAAGAACAGACTGGCTGTTACAGAGACAGGACAGCTGGACCAGAAGCCTCAGGGGTGAGCTGGGCTTGAATCTCAGTGATGCTAAATATTGTCAGTGGTTTATATACTGTGAGGTTTACAGTACAGTCTGTGGTCACCCTGGTAAGGAATGATGAAAGAGCTGATTTGTTCTTTTTGCTTTGATGTTAGAGACACTATATGTCCACATGTTCGTGGAAACCCATTCCAATGAATACATTCTGTAAGGAGCTGCCCGAAATGCCGCTGCACCACCACCAGGGGGCGCTCGGCGACTGGAAAAACCTTACAATGAACCTGGTTGTTTGTTTATTTAAGCAGCTTGTGCTTCTCATTGCTTGTGGTTTCTTGGGATCTGTTTCCTCCTGAGATGCTGCCGGTAATCTCTGGTATTTTCTCTTCTCAATCTGTCCCTTCTCCAATGTGAGAAGTGTTCCAACCTTTTAAAAAATATCTCTTTTTCCCTCTGCCTCCTCCAAGCAAATGGGGCAGAGCTTATCTTCCTTCTTTCCTTCCTTCCTTCCTTCCTCATAAAGTGGGGGAGTCTGTTTCTTTCTCTCACCAAAAGAGTCTAATCAGAAAAGACTTTAGCTTTCCCTTCTCTTTCTCTCTCTGGTCTTTCAGATTTCTGTTCCTCCCTTGGCTCACAGCTCTTACCTCAAGCTGTGCTCCTTGTGTCAAACGTGATGAGTTAGTTCACCTGATTAATGCGCTTGTTCTTGGAGTGCAGCATGTGTGCTTGCAGGGGTTCAAATCCTGTGACTGGTGGATCTGTTTATTTAATTTTTATTTTCATTATGAACACAAAAAAACCCCAAATTTCCAGTTCAGATCGCTGGATCATTCGCTCCCCTAGCAATCTGTTCATTAACCCTTTCTTTTCTCTTATGAGTTCTCACCAAGCACTCATAAGCCCAACTACCAACAAGCCACTCCCAGCTCCCTAAGAGTGGTGGTAAGCACGCCGCTCTTCATCTCGGCGCTGAGTTTAATCCCCACTTTTAGCCAGTCTGCTTTGTTATTTGCATTTGAGTCCAGAATCAAAACACACTCATGGTCAGAACCCTGGTGGGTTTACAAATGAAATTCCACCTGGCTTGTGCCCCATGACACATTCAGCTACTTTAAATAGAACATTTGAACCTATAAGCACCAGGCCTAATGTCAGGAATGTGTTCTCTGGATGGTGCTCCATCTACTGTTATCCCACTTTTGGGATGAGACGTGGTGGTGATCATCCAACATTCTGAGCCCAATAACGCTCTTGTTGCTGAATGCAATCATATCCTCGTAGCAATATTCCATAATCTAGTAGAAAGCCTTCCTTGGACAGTAGAAACAAGTAGTCAATCAAACAAAAGCAGAATGAACTCTTTTAATGCCCTTGATTTCAGAAAAACAAAGAAGCAGGTGTTGAAATACTTTTGTCCATATAGTGTATTTACTGATTATGACACATGTATTATTAAAGTGAAGACATCTGTGCCTACTTTCTATCATAAAGTTAAAGCTACTGCTGACCCCCTGCTCACATTCTAATCATCTTTTTCAGAGAAGAAAACATACTCTCATAAGCACATTACACCTGGTCTGCAAAATCTCCACTGGCGTCCTGACACGTGAAGGTCTGAGATATTTGTTCCAGAGTAACTAGTTTTCATAATTGATTTTGAAACAAATGAGAAGACTGAATACTGTATCAGCTCCACTGACCACAAAGGAGAACTTAGTACTTCTATAATTACAGCCTGCAATCCATGTGTTTCTCTGCATACTTTGCTATCCTCTTTTCACCCTGATCATTGAAGGATCAGGACCCACAGAACCACCACAGAGTAGGTATTAAGTAGGTGAAACTTGGTTTCGAAAGTTTTAGGATGGCTATAAAAATACTTTGATTGTCTGTCTTGTAAAGTGTGTTAACCTTTACACTTCATGTCCAAAACATTTACCCATTTATTTATATCTGACAGGTAAACAAGAAGGAGAACCAATATCTGACACATCATCAGTGTCAAGCAGCAAGCCTGGGTGAGCTGGTATCAGCAGAGGATGCTCTGTTCATATATAACAGCCACTAAAAGCATTGACTTCTGTTAAAATCATTGGGTGAAACTTAATTTTAAGTGTATGTTTATTCTTATCTCCTACCTATGTTGTGCTGACCTGTTTTAACCTGTAGGCCTCAGGATGGTTTCGGTTTGCTATTAAGGCGGCATGGTGGCTCAAGGAGAAACTCTTTACTTCGCTGGTGCCAAAGCCGCACACAAGGATACAAGGTTAGATAATTCATTCATCCAGCTCAACTAAAACCAGCTTATCACACACTTCCTAATGCTTCTCTTGCTTTGTTGATTGCTCATTTAATTTTCCTCAAATGTTCTTTTTTTGTACTTTCTCTGCACATTCAGTCAAATAAATATGTGAAGTCAAAAACCTGATGGGTACTAACTCTGTACAGTTATGTGTTTCCCATCAGCAAATTGACCATAACTTAAGAAAGCTTGAGAATGGGTGTTTCTTACTCAAGGGCTCCGCCTATAGTTAGAAAGTGTAATTCATGCTTTCAGTCACCACTAAAAACTTTATATATATGCACTTCTGGACAAGCTGAGAGATACAGACCCAGCACTCATTGTCCACTCTATTTCACACTCCTACATATTTGCCCAACCTAGTAGATGTAGAGTCAGAGACAGAAGCTCCTCAGTTTCTGCACAGTTTGTGTTGGTCATTCTTCAGTCATATATTGTTGCTCACTGGATGCTGTTGGCTGGATATTACTGGTTGGTACATGTTCTGCAACACACACTTAACACCACTACCACATGGTCAGTGTCTCTGCAGTGCTGAGAATGACCTACCCCCCAAATAATACCTGCACTCTGCACCCTTTTCATTAAGGAACAGGGTAAAAGGAGGTTAGGAAGTATGAAGAGAAACAAATGAACTACATTCTGTAATTATAGAACTACAAAGTGCTCCTGTATGGTCAAAGGAGCTGGACAGTGGACAGTGAGTGTGGAAGTAAGGAGGTGGTCATAACGTTAGAATAGAATAGAATAGAATAGAATAGAATAGAATAGAATAGAATAGAACTTTATTGATCCCTTGGGAGGGTTCCTTCAGGGAAATTAAGGTTCCAGTAGCAGCATCAATACAGTACAGTACAGAAAGCAGAAAGATAGGCAGAAAAAAAAATTTAGTAGGAGTAAGAAGCACTATATAAATATATAGAATATATAATATACAGACTATATTACAATATACAATATAGACAGTAGTGCCTGAGGGGAAAAAAAATATTGATTGGTTATTATTGATGGGTGTATATGTGAGCAGTGCGCTGAGCCAGGAGTAATAATAATAGAGAAGCCTTTTACCCTATTAGAGTCAGTGGAGCATCAACATGATTTTGAAGCTGTAATTTAAAGGTGAAAATGCTTCATAATATTGAGTTTATATTTTCCTGGATGGATTATACAGAGGAAACCATAATGTCAGGGCATGATTTAAACCTTTTCCACATTTACATTTATTAAAACTCTGTTTTACTCTGGAGTTGAGTTGAAACACAAAAAAATGGAACAAATCCCAGTAATTAACACATTTTTTGGTTCAGTTTGGACTCACCAGCAGCCAATTTCCACTTCATCTCTCCAACAGAACATAGAAATCACAAACTTCAGCAGCAGCTGGGAGGATGGTCTGGCCTTTTGTGCTCTTTATCACTCCTACCTGATCACCCATGTCCCCTACAGCAGTCTGAAGGCTGAAGAAAAGGTAAAACCAAAACAGTCTGAAAAAGTCAAATACGTTTTTAACCTTTAGAACCTTGGCCATTTTTGTGGACTGTTTTCATAGTTTGATGTACTTTTATCCACCAAAGAATCAGTTACACATACCAGATATTATTTTCAGTGGATCGTAGGCTGCTCAAATTTGTCTTCATTTGAATTTCACCATGTTTTGATCAAACATTTACTTGCTCCTACAATTATTATTATTTTTTTACTTATAAGGATGCAAACACTTTATATCTCAATCCTGCTGGAAATGGATCATCCAGAGTGTTTTTGAGCTGAAAATTAAATTATTTTAATGAGTTACTTGTAATAAAGATTGACAAGGATATTTATGATAATAAGTTCAAAATACTTGAACAAAATAAATACAAAATATATAATAAACCCTTCCGGACTTATTCTGAAATTTGAACACTGTGAGCACAGGAGAGCAAACAGCCCCCTCTTTTCTCATTATTCTCTATAAGATATCTGGGTCAGTGATATCATCAGGATCTCGGGTTCTAAGAGTTAACAAGGTTTGACATACTGCGCATTTGAAGGCTTGTTTGGAAGCAATGACATCAGGATTTGACGCTGTTAAGCATATTTTTGGCTTAAAATGTACTGAATACACTGTGTTTCAAATCATCTCAGTAACATCCCTACCCTGCCTTCATAATCAGATTAAAATGATTCAATAAACATTTGATGACACAATGAAATAAATCAATGTCTTTCAGAGGCAAAACCTGGATCTGGCCTTCAATACTGGTGAAAGTGTGGGAATTAAAGCTACACTGGTAAGTCCCCCATCTCTAAGCCAGTGATAGGTCTGATTTTTTCCAGATATTTGCATTGATAAGCTTCTATTTAAATGTGCTTGTCTTTTTTCTTCTGCAGACGGTGGAAGAGATGTTGAGGGAGGAGGGCCCTGACTGGCAGAGGGTTTTGAGTTATGTAGAGAGTATGTACCGTCATTTTGAGATGTGAGCTCATCAATTAATCTTCATTTTTATCATCCATTTTTAGGTGCAGTTTGCATAACACTGGGGTGAAAGTAAAATCATTACTATACTGCTGGATGACAGATCTGCAAACACTGGGTCACATCCTGCATTTATTGGGTTTTTTTTTCCTTTAGTAATTTTCAAATTTTTCCACTGAATTTGGAAGTGCTAGATACCCAGCCCTGTTTGGACTCTCCCCCATCACATACAAAGCTCCCGACACTAGGAGGGTGAAGAGAAGCACATGCCTCCTCCAACATGTGAAGTCAGCCACCCTCTCTTAGGGTGTGACATCGGGAGAGCACATGGCCTATTTTGCTCTCACAAACCTCGGCTGCCAATGGCGAGCAGCATGACCCGGGATTCAAACCTACGATCCTTGGAGTGATTGAAGTACTTTATTACAATGTAATGAATGAGTAAAACACACTGGCAATCTTTTTTAGAGGGGAATTCCACCAGTATTTCAAGATTTTTGAAGATGTAAGCAAGAAATACTGAATTGTCATAAATGTAGAAATATGCACAATTGTTTACGTCGGTGGTGAATGGAGCAGGTATTGGGAGAGTTTTAAAATGATCACTCCAAACAGTAAAATACACAAGCTGATTCCTGAAACACTGTTTTACTACCGATATAAGGTTTAGGCCCAAAGTGCAGAAATATTTAAATTCCTACCAGAACATTCTGAGGAGTATTTGAATTCTGACCGAAGATAGTCAGTGAATCTATGAGTTAAAGCAGTTGTTGGGCCAGGTCTTGTAACGTCTGGACCCTCTCAGAAAAGAAAGATGTCAGCATCTGTAAAATGGACACGTGAGTAAAAGCCTTTAAAAGAGAGGTAGGGGCAAGTGATTGGTTGAGGAAGGAAGGTCTGGCATTTGAGTCTCCTGGTTTAACTTTCACTAAAGCTTTATCTTATCAAATTTATTTTTTTCTCGGTTGATTGGAGAACACCTGTGGTAAATTCAGTTGACTGGGCATGATTTGGAAAGGCACACACCTGTTTATAAGGGCCCATAGTAGACATGATGTCTAAGGTATTGTCTGTAGACCTCCGAGACAGGATTGTATCGAGACACTGTGTAAGGCTACAGAAACATTTCTGCTGCATTGAAGGTCCCAATGAGCACAGTGGCATCCATCATCGAAAAATGGAAGATGTTTGGAACCACCAGTATTCTTCATAGAGCTATCTGCCAGGGAGGTGATCAAGAACCCAATGGTCACTCTGACAGACCTCCAACATTGCTCTGTGAAGAGAGCAGAACCTTGCAGGACAGCTACTTCTGCAGCACTCCACATCAGGCATGTATGGTAGAGTGGCCACTCCTCAGTGAATGGCACATGATGGCCCATCTGAAGTTTGCCAAAAGGCACCTAAAGGACTCTCAGGCCATGAGAAACAAAAAGATTGAACTTTTTGGACTAAATGCTGAGTATTGTGTCTGGAGGAAGCCAGGCACTGCTCATCCCCTAGCCAATACCATTCCTACAGTGAAGCATGATGGTGGCAGCATCATGCTGTGGGGACGTGTTTCTGCAGCAGGAATTTGGAGACTAGTCAGGGTCGAGGAAAAGATGCAGCGTACAGAAACATTCTTGATGATAACATGCTCCAGAGCACTCAGGACTTCAGAATTGGACAAAGATTTATCATTTAACAGGACAACGACCCTAAGCACATCAAGATAACAAAGGAGTGGCTTTGGGACAACTCTGTGAATGTCTTTGAGTGGCCCAGCCAGAGACCAGATTTGAATCTGACTGAACATCTCTGGAGATATCTAAAAATGACTGTGCACCGAAAATGCATTGAATCCATTTTGAATTAAGGCTGTTGCACAACAAAATGTGCAAAACGTGAAGCACTGTGAATAATTTTGCAGATGCGTTGTATGTGAGGGTATTGATTTAAAGACTTTTTAAAGATTTAAAGTCACTGTAATTGAAAATTACAAAATCATGCAAAACTAAAGCAATGAGTCTAAAAAAACCTAAATGCACTGCAATTAAATATTTGTTGTGTGAGATGTTTAGAGTACAAAGCTTTAGTTAGTGGCATTGTTAGTATACAAAACCTATTTCATACAGTTAAAGAACTTGACTGTGATATTTGAAAATGCATGTTTACACTTTAAAGCCTTTCAGAAGTCTTATTGTTGCAGGGTTGGTCCTAGGGAATGGAGGTTTATTGCACACTGGAAGTTACAAAACACAATGTCAAATGTAAAAATATACTGCAAAAACAAAACAAAAATAAACATTTCACAAAAACATGAATATTAGTGTTGTGATAAAGATCCATTAAGTGATTGGTTAACTGCACTGGACAAAGCACAAGGCAGGAGTAAACTCTACAAACTACAAACTTTGGCCGAGGTTCAACTGAAGTGATGTCACTGTCTGAACCAAAAAGCACATTGGTTTTGTAATAATTAACCTTACATGCTCGGCATTCTGACCTGTCTTGGCACAGTCCTGAGCAATTTGTTGCAACTCTAATTAAAGGACTACTTCAGCAACTCCCCTTTATAAGTGGATTTCAAGTGAGTTTCAGTTCTTTTCTGTGAACTGAGGTAATCAATAGTACACAGCAGATAGAGATTAGATTAACAGCTATTCCTAAAGCATGTTAAAACTACAACATTCAGAGCAGCTGGAGTCGATCTTTAGGTGCAGTGTAAACACACTCAGCCATAACATAAAGACTTGTTTCTACACTCACTATCATTATTATCAGCTCCTCTAACCATACAAGAGCACACTGTAGTTCAAAAATTACAGCCTGTAGTTCATATATTCCTCTGTATAGTTCGTTATCCACTCCATTTCACCCTGTTCTTCAATGTTCTGGACCACTAAGCAGGTATTATGTGGGTGGTGGGTCATTCTCAACACTGCAGTGACACAGGACATTGTTGATATTTATGGTTGTTGGACTGTTCTCAGTCCAGCAGAGACACTCAGTCATTTAAACACTGCTGTGCCAGATCCACTTGTACCAGTACAACACACCAACACCCCGCCTCAAGGTCAGTGTCACTGCAGTTCTGAGAATGACCCACCACCCACATGATACCTGCTCCATGGCAGTCCTGTGGGGTCCTGACCATTGAAGATCAGGATGAAAAGAGGCTAACAGTCTGTAATTAAATAACTACAAAGTGCTCCTGTATGCTAAGTAGAGTTACTGAAATTGATGGGGAGTGTAGTGAGTTGGTCATGTTATGGTGAACTACTGTATTCTGGAGTTTTGAGTAGTTTACAGAAATCCAGCTTTAACACAGACCATAATATGATGAATTCCCATTGCATCAAAGACTGTATATAATGTATGTTAGATCAAAGCACCCTGTACAGTTAGAAAAAGTGAATATGTACAAAAAGAATAAATACAGTACGAGAGAAATCCAACGTAAATTAATAAAAAGCTGGAATGGCGCGGGAATGTTCTGTGCTTCTTTAGAATGACTTCATAAATGATGTAAAGTTCCCATGGTCAAATTAAGAACAATAAAACTGCTGTGTTATTGAAATGAGGACTTCAGTTTGTCTAGGAAGCGGGGATTCCACCACCAATTGGTGGAGTTGACAGAGGTGGCAGCAGAAGAGACTTGAGCTTGACAGACATTGCAGCAATCTCTGGGTCTTGAGATTCATACATTTTCACCAGTCTGGCAAACTTCAAAACACCTGTAAAACATACACACAGAACAAGGACTATTTAATCTGCATGAGGTATGGATAAAAGGTCAGTACAAATAAGAATGGCTGTATTTATCTGTGGGTATTCATAATCACCTTGTAATACTGTTCTGTGACAGAACTGTATACATCAATCAGCCATAACATTAAAACCACCCCTTGCATCTACACTGTGTACACATTATAGTACCCATATGACCACCTGACCATATACCTTCGTAGTTCTGCACATGCAGACTGTAGTCCATCTGTTTCTGGACAAACAACACAAACTGCAGCAACAGAACAGCTTCTGTCTCTGACTTTATATCTACAAGGTGGACCAATTAGGTCATGTCTAATAGAGTGTATACAGTGTTTATAAATTCCAGCAACACTGCTGATCCACTTATACCACCACAACACACAATAACACACTACCACCAAGTCAGTGCTCACTGGTGGCCCTGTGGGGTCCTGACCATTGAGGAACAGGGTGAAAGGAGTCTAACAATGTTTATAGCAAAACAGATGGACTACAACCTGTAATTATAGAACTACAAGGAGAAGGAGGAGGTTAAAATGTTATGGCTGATTGGTGTATCTGTTTGAGCTAAATTACTAACAAAATTAGCTTTATATGTTATTCTTATTCCCTGAGATGCACTAATATGTTGATCTGATGTCCAGCACCTGAAGGACTGACCAATGAGAAATATACCATTGTACAATAAGAACATTAGACCAATAGTTAAACACGATGGTAGTAGTGTGGTGTGGGGTCTTGTCCACTGAAGAACACAGTGAAAAGAGCATAACAAAAAAAAAATATGCAGAGAAACTGATGAACTACAGTCTGTATTAATAGCACTTCAAAGTGCTCCTGTATGGTCAAAGAAGCTAACAAATGACTGGCAATGAGTGTAGAAACAAGGATGTGGTTGTCATGTTCTGGCTGGTGAGTTCTAATAAGTAAATCCACTACTGTTACTGCAATTAGGGTGAGCTAAGCAGACATGGGAGACAGATTCAGAAAATATTTGTAAAATCTATATACTGATATTTTGTCAGCATTTTTTCCAGTTCTCAATTAGACAGTGTTATGTAGGTAAAATGGAACAGTGCTCAATTTTTTTACACAATACCCCACAATGGCAAAGTAAGAACATTTTCTTCGAAATCTTTGAAAATGTATAAAAAATAAAAACAGAAGTATAACACGTACATAAGTATTCACTGCCTTTGCTCAACACTTTGTTGAAGCACCTTTGGGAGCAATTACAGCTTCAAGTCTTGTTGACTATGATCTTGGCACACCTGTTTTTAGGAGGTTTCTCCAATTCTTCTTTGCAGAACTGGTCAGGCTCCATCCAACTGGATGGGGAGCATGGGTGCACAGCCATTTTTAGATATCTCCAGAGATGTTCAATCAGGTTGATGTCTGGGCTCTGGCTGGGCCACTCAAGGACATTCACAGAGTTGTCCCAAAGCCACTCCTTTGTTATCTTTTCTGTGTGTTTAGGGTCGTTGTCCTGTTGGAAGATAAACCTTCACCCCAGTCTGAGGCCCAGAGCCCTCTGGACCAGGTTATCATCAAGGATCTGTCTGTACATAACTGCAGTCATCTTTCCCTCGACCGTGACTAATCTCCCAGTTCCTGCTGCAGAAAAAGAACCCCAGCATGATGCTGCCACCACCATGCTTCACTGAAGGAATGATACTGACTAGGTGATGAGCAGTGCCTGGTTTCGTCCAGACATGGTGCTTGGCATTGAGGCCAATCTTTGTTTCATCAGACCAGATCTTTTTGCTTCTCATGGTCTGAGAGTCCTCTGGGATGGGCTGTCATGTGTCTTCTACTATAAGGAGTGTAGAAAGATCTGAAGGATGATCAGTGGAAACAAGATGCACCTGAGCTCAATTTTGAGTGTCATGGCAAAGGCTGTGAATACTTATGTACATGTTATATTTTAGTATTTTAATTGCAAAAGTTTGCATTTTTATGAAAAGGTTTCAAACAAACGTCTCACTTTGTCATTGTGGGATATTGTGTGCAGGACATTGAGGGGAAAAAGTGAATTGAATCCATTTTGAAATAAGAATATAACATAAAATGTGCAAAAAGTGAAGCGCTGTAAATACTTTCTGGATGCACTGTTAATATTTTCAGATATTTCCTTTAATTCATGCTTTAGATTCCTGGTCATTTCACTGATTGTTCTAGTTCAATGTGCAGTCTCCTCTACACCACATCACACATAAGCATCAATAAAGTCAAAATTAGGTTTGTTATGAAATACTGTACTATGGCTCAAATACTATGACAGCCATTATATTCCATAGTGGACATGACATATGAGATCTTAAAACGTATATGATAAAAGGATCAGAAAGAGTTTGTTTTAGAGAAACATACTGATTCACAACAGTTCACAATGGTTGTGAACAGAACCAACTCTGAGAATGTACTGGCCTAAAATAAACCCTGAACAGTGATGCCACATCATTCAAAACAAATGAGAAATGATGACCCCCTTCTGGTAATTATTCATAACAATTAAATAACAACAATGTTACATCCGATTGACTCCCTCACTCAAACATCATTACAGCATAAAGCTTATTCATCCCACTTTACCTGATCACACTTTTGTAGAACTAAGCTTTATTCTGTGTTGCTCTGTAGTAAACTCTTTCACTCACCTTCTCCTTCATTATTGAAGCCATAGGCCTTGATGACCTCCTGCTGGATTTGTGTAGCTACAGGCAATACGAGCTGCAGCATCTTGCCCATGTCATTACAGGCACTCTCTCTCGCCTCCTCCATCCGAGCTGCATTCTCAGGCACAGAAAATGCCTGGATGACCTCACTCAGGACAACTGATACAGAATAAACAATAGGTTTGGGTTTCAGGTAAATGATTTTAAAATCAGCTGCATGTGGTTTGATGGAGTGGTGCAAAAGATGCAAAACCACCACCTTGAATCAGTCAATGATCTTTTCTTTAATATTTTGTATGGTATCAAAATCTGATCAACCATAACATCATGACCACCTCTTTGTTTCTACACTCACTGTGTTACACTAGTATGAGGGGATCAGAAACAGCAGTGTAGCTAGTGTGTCAGTGCACATGCACATGAGAACAGTGCATCAATCAGAAATATACAGCTGTGAGCACTTATGAAGGGGTAGAGGATGACCAACACAAACTGTGCCAACACAGATGAGCTTCTGTCTCTGACTTTACATCTATTAAGTGGAGCAACTAGGTAGGAGTGTCTAATAGAGTGGACAGTGAGTGGACACAGTGTTTAAACACTTCAGCAGTACTACTGTATGCGATCCACTCAGTGCAACACACACTAAAACCCCACCACCATGTTACTGCAGTGCTTGCAAATGATATTGGCGTGGTCCAGTGGGCACTATGATCTGAGTACTGCAGGTTTGAATCCTGTCATTGGCAGCCAGAGTCTGAGAGAATAAAATTGGCCATACTCTCTCTGGGGGGGTAGATGGGGCTGTCTCCCCACATTACATCTAGTGTGATGCCTAGTGTGACACTTTCCTCTGAGCGCGTTGGCTGCCCAGCAATAATACAATGGCTTCACATGTCCGAGGAAGCATGTGCTTGCCATCACTTTTCTTGTGTTGTGCATAATATTAGTCCTAATAGGGTTGGGTAATTGGCACTCCCAAATTGTGATGGAAAATTTAAAAAAATAAATAAATCAGAATAATTTTCTAGACAGAACCATTTATAAGAGGTTTTCCTCTTAATAATAGAGAGATTTTTCATGGTCAAGTAAACCTGATTCAACTCACCTGATAATTTCATTAGTCCTTCATTAGGCTTTCATTAGTAGGTCTCCTGCAGGGAATCAAATTGTGTAGGAATGTGGCACTTCAGGACCAGGGTTGCCTACCCCTGAACTATACAGATGGTTTTTTTTTATTGTTGTGGGTCTGTATAGATTAAGATTTATGTTATACACATCACTTCCATTACACTGGACCACAGGAGGAATTCAACCTCCACATTTAGCCTATCTGTGGCAGTGCAAAAGCATAATGTTCGGGCCATGAGAACACATACCCTAAGCAGGTATCTCAGCACCTGGGGAACGAATGGGGGTTAGGTGCCTTGCTCAAGATCAACTCAGCCATGGTATCTGGTCCTGGGGACCAAACCAGCAACCCCTGAAGAATCTTATGTACTTCCAGGGGTTTTGCTGTAATAACTGTTAGATTAACACCAGAGTAACTCACTGCTATAGCTAAAATGTGTACAGCATGAACACCTGGTCATAAACACAGGACACAAACGCAGGGTCAGAACAAAGGCATAGAAGTGTCTGCTCACCTCTGGCCTGTTCGATGGTCAGAGTTGGTTGCTGGGCTGGAGCTGATGCCATTCCAGCAAATCACACCACTGTAGTCTGTGATACAATCAAAACAAATCATCACTGGTTTGTAACAATATCACTACTACTGTACATGAGACTGGTTTAAAGCACACACTCAGTTTGAACCAGAAAGAACTCACTGCTTCTAGATGCACTAACATCTGTCCTCTTATTTTTTATGTATGACTAATGAAGAACTGCCAAACTAGAAGAAAAAAATAAATTATGTTCACTGTTGTTTATTCAGTACATGACTTGTTTTCCTGCAGAAAACAAAACAATATGATGTCCAAGGTTCAATAACTATAGTTTGATCAGAGTTTTAAAAAATAGTCTATCTTTCACTGTTTGAAAGTAACATTATAGAACACTTAGAAGTTCTATAATTACAGGGTGGATCCATCTGTTTCTCTGTATACTTTATTATATCCTCCTTTCACCCTGATCTTCAATGATCAGGACCCCACAGGACCGCCACAGAGTAGCTACAGTTTGGCAGACACAGCAATGCTCCTGCAGTGGAGCACTCACTTCTGGACTGAGAACAACCTGAAACATCTGGACATCAGCATCCTGTGAGCACTGATGAAGGACTAGAGGATGTTCAACACAAACTGTACAGAAACAGATGAGCTTCTGTCTCTGACTTTACATCTACTAGGTGGAGACAATAGACCTGAGTGTGTAATAGAGTGGAAACAGTGATTAGACACTCCAGCAACACTGCTGTGTCTGATCCACTCATACCAGGACAACACACACTAACACACCACCACTATGTCCATGTCGCTGCAGTGCTGAGAATGACCCACCACCCAAATAATACCTGCTCTGTGGTGGTCCTGTGAGGTCCTGACCACTGAAAATCAGGGTAAAAGGAGGATAACAAAGTATGCAGAGAAACAGGTAGTCTACGGACTGTAATTATAGAATTACAAAGTACTACTGTATGGTCAGAGGTGCTGATCAATTGGTCAGTATATCGTATTACCCACTGATATACTTACACTAAAGTACTGATGATGGTAAACGAGTCGGACGGAGCTCACAGACGCTTCACCGAACAGTAAACACTCGGTGCGTCGCTGAAATCTGCCCGTGTGCGAACAGGACAGGGGGAACTGTTGTGGCGGAGTATGTTCCCCTTACTGAATCAGTTTCTGTGAGTTTCTCAACGCTTTAATGTCTCAAATGGAGCAGAAGCTCGCGGAATTCAGGGCGCGGAAAAGAGCAGAGATTAAAGCAGAACAAAACGACCAGAAAGTGGCAAATAAGATACTGAAGGATCCGAACGAACCGGCTGTGGTGTCCGACACGCCAGACCCTCCAACAGAGACAGCGAAACCACCGACTGACGAAGAGAACACACGACTGAAGGTTGTTCTGCTGTTCAGCTTCTTAACCTACAACAGACATGAGCTGTGAACCTGGAGTCTCTTGATTCTCGCTCGTGTTGATCGAATCTCCCGTTCCACCTTAAATGGTGCAGCAGTTCCTTTAGGCCCAGCAGGCAGCAGAAGCGAGCAGGGCGCTGTTTAAGGTGGACTGAACAAGTTTAGTTTGTATGTAGTCGCTGCTGTTTCACTGGCTGCTGTTTGCTGACTGGAGCTGGCCTTAGTAATGCTCTGAATTACATAAAGATAATCCTGTATGAGTCCCACAGTGGAGAAATTCAGTGTTACAGCAGCAAGACACTACAAAAACAGATAACAGTACAATATATTCAATATAATCATTATAAACAGTACGTCATAAACATAAATAATAATAGTCAAATAAACAGTACAGGATATACAATATAAACATTATAAATAATCACCCAAGCAGCAGGAAGGAAGGAGCTGCCCAGTGCTGCAAGAGTGTCATGCATGGGGTGAGAGTCATTCTTGGCTAACATCCTATTTCCTATCACCTGCACTGGGTCTAAGAGACTTCCCAGAATGAACTGGCCCTCTTTATGAGTTTGTTCATTGTCTTCCTGTGTTCTGTCAAGATACTCCTGCCCCAGTCAGCCACTCCATAAAAGATGGCAGATGCCACAACTGTTTCAAAGCTCCTTGCACGCCAAAAGACCTCAGTTTCCTCAGGAATTATCTGGCCTTTTCTGTAAAGAAAAATCCATATAAGCTTTCCCAGAAAAGTAGGGTCTGTTACTGCAGTACATGGACATTTATTTCAGAAGAAACACTAGATGTGCAGAAACATTTGGATATATAGTGTATCAGTGACTGCAATTTTCTTTTTTCTTTTTTTCTTCAGGAACGCCCAGACTGGCTGCTGGACAGTGCCTTGGGCCGTTGGTTGGGTGTGCAGCGGTTGGCCTTTACCAATCTGACCCTGCTGAAAGTCCTGCTGTGGCTGGTGTTACTGGGTCTTTTTTCAGAGCTTGACTTTGGATTGCCATTCTTTCTCCTGTCTCTGTTCTACTGGCTCTATGAGGGTCTGCGGAGTCCCGCTATAAGGCAACCAGGAGAGCTCAGTGCTTACTCCGTGTTTAATCCTGACTGCCAGCCAATCCTGGGCACATTAACTGCTGAACAGCTGGAGGGAGAGATGGGGTACAGACCCATGGCCAACAGGGTTCGGTCATGAAGTTCTGAAACCCAGTAAGACTGCTGCAGAAGAAACAGAGTAACATTGGACTGCCCAGCATCATGTCACATATATTAATAAACATTAAAATATGCAATGTAAAATAGCTAAAAGATTATCTGAGTGCCTTAATTGCAGGTAATGTCTTTCCATGAAAGGCTGTTAATAGCAATCATAATAGTTACATCATAAACTTTCTGTGAGTGATTGCAGTAGAGCAGTGGTTCTCAGTCCTGGTCGTGGAGTATCAATACCCTGCAGGTTTTACAGTTTCCCTAATTCCAGCATACCTGATTCAACTAACTAACTGGCAAGTCCTTGCTAAGCTAAACTGGAAAGCAGGAAGCAGAAAAACACTAAAACAAGCCAGAGAGTCATTCTCTAGGACCAGGATTCAGAATCACTAGAGTAGAGGACACTGACATCCCAGGGTTACAAAGATTTACACTGATCAGCCATAATGTTATGACCTTTTACATTCACTGTCTATTTTATCAGCTCAACTTACCATTCAGGATCACTTTGTACTTCTATAATTACAGACCAGTATATTATGTGACCGGTATTAGGTTGATGGTTGGTCATTCTAAGCACTGCAGTGACACAGATGTTAGTGTGTGAATGGAACAGACACAGCGGTGCTTCTGGAGTGTAAGCCCCTCAATGTCATTGCTGGACTGAGAACAGTCCACCAACTAGAAATATCCAGCACAGTACTGCAACAACAGCTTGTGTCTTTGACTTTACATCTACAAGGAGTGTCTAATATAGTAGACAGTGCGTGGACACGATGTTTAAACACTCCAGCAGCACTGCAGTGTCAGTATAACCGCAGTGCTCAGAATGACCCACCACCCACAAAATACATGGTCCCTGTGGGGTCCTAACAATTGGGAACAGGGTGAAATGAATAAAATAAGCAGATAAACAGATGGACTGTAATTATAGAACTACAAAGTGCTCCTGCATGGAAAGAGGAGCTGATAAAATGACAGTAAGTGTAGAAACAAGGAGGTAGTCATAAAGTTATGGTTGATTTGGTGCACATTACTAGTAAAATAAAATGAACACATGGAGTTTTTCATTTTGAATGTATATTGATGGAAATAAATTGTTTATATAACAACTGTAGATTGAAGTTGATTGTTTCAGAAGATTCATCAGTCTGTTGGAAAACATAGTTAAATGATAAATGATATTTAATCTAAATACTAGTTTTCAGTGTAACAGAATTGTTACTTTTTGTGTCCTGATTACATAATGTTTGTTTCATAGTTTCCAGTTTATTCAGCCAGACAACAGTTCAAAACTGAAAAGCAAATATACATCTGAGGGACTGAAATGAAACCAAATTAATGGGACAGTGGCAGGTCCGGAAAGTATTCACGGAGCTTAACTTTTAGCACAGTTTATGTTACAGCGTTATTTCAAAATGGATTCAATTAATCTCCCTCAAATTTCTATACACAATACCCCACAATGACAAAATGAGAAAAGCATGTTTGCAAATTAAAAAAAAAAACCAAAAAAAAAACACAAAAGTATTCACAACCTTTGCTCAATACTTTGTTGAAGCACCTTTGGCATCAATTACAGCCTCAAATCCTTTTGAATATGATGCTACAAGGTTGGCACACCTGTCTTTGGGAAGTTTCTCCCATTCTTCTTTGCAGAAACCCTCAAGCTCCATCAGATTTGACGGGGAGCATCAGTGCACAGTCACAGAAAAGTAATTTTCTGAAATTTGAAATCTTTATCAATTTATTAATATGAAAACATAAATGCATGTGCATATATATATATGCATGCACATATGCACTGTGGCTTTTATTTTAATACAACCTGTATCTAAATTTATTTTTTTTTATTTATTTTGATTGGTTTGAATATATAGACATGCTAAGTGAAATTAAGTCCACTTAGTGTCCATCAAGTGACTCTCACATGATCTGTCAGTATACACACACCTGTTCTGAAAGGTACTAGAGGCTGGAACACCATAAAGCAAGAGGCACCGCTGATCAAACAACATCATGAAGACCAAGGAGATCTCCAAACAAGTCAGGGACAAAGTTGTTGATAAGTACAAGTCAGGGTTGGGATATAAAAAAATATCCAAATCTCTGATGATCCCCGGAGCACCATCAAATCCATTATCATCAAATGGAAAAAACATGATACCACAACAAACCTGCCAAGAGAGGGCCGCCCACCAAAACTCTCGGACTGGGCAAGGTCTACAATAATAAGATGGACTTTATGGAAGGAAAAAAGCTTTTAGTTACAGACAAACCTGTTAAGGTTCATTTCGAGATTGCCAAAAGCCATGTGGGAGACTCCCCAAATGTATGGAGGAAGGTGCTCTGGTCAGCTGAGGCAAAAATTTAACTTTTTGTCCACCAAGGAAAATGCTATGTCTGGCACAAACCAACACATCTCAACACCTGAAGAACACCTTCCCAACAGTGAAACATGGTGGTGGCAATGTCATGCTGTGGGGATGGTCTTCAGTAGCAGGGACTGGGAAACTCCTCCAAGTCAAGGGGAAGATGGATGGTGCTAAATACAGGGATATTCTTGAGCAAAACCTGTTTGGGTCTGTCAGTGATTTGAGCCTGGGACGGAGGTTCACCTTCCAACAGCTAACAGCTGTAATTTCTCCAAAAGGGGGCTCTACAAAGTACTGACTTTACTCTTGAGTAAAGTCAACTGTATACAACTGTATGGTTTCATACAACTGTACTTCATGTCAAATATATACAAATCTAGCTTATCCAAATGAACTTTCACACCTACATTGTTTGGTCCAAACCAAAATAGAAGGTGTGAAAGGTGCTGTGGACCACAATCCAACCAGCGCTGTGCCAAAATCTGACTCTCCTTCTCATGCACATGTGTCCTGCGCAGTACTGGCAAAACAGCTTATGATTCCTGTATTTATTGTAACTATAGATTAACCCATATCTATAAACACATACACATACATATTTCTGCTTTTAGAAATATAATGTAGAATTATTCTTTACACTATATCTCATCATATAGACATTCAGAACCTGCTGCTTTAGACACTTTTTAATGTATATATGTACATAGACCTACTCCACATTTAACCCATCCATACAGTGAAACACACACTAGGGGGCAGTGGGCACCCCAATCCATTGTGCCCAGGGAGCAGCTGTTAAGTGCTTTGTTCAAGGGTAATTCGGTCATGTCCTGCCAGTTCAGGGAATTGAACTGGCAACGTTCCAGTGACAATGCTGGTTCCCTAACGTATGTGCTCTTCCCATCAGTGAACCGAACCCTGGTTTTCTGCACAACAGGTGGAAATTCTGTCCACTATACTAACCAGAAACATATCTTGCATAAAAGCATATATTTGTATTTGACCCATAACAACACTCCTGTTTGGAGTTTAGCCACTCCTATCTGGAGCTGGGTCACTCTACAGGCATGCGTACTTGGGATATTGAGAAACAAAATAAACAGCATAGAACTCAAACTAATTACGCAAGAACACAAAGCGCAGATTGGAACTTCCGGCATTAGGACCCGGTTCCTCCCCGCTCTGCTGCTGCTGCTGTACTGACCGGCCTGTGGAGAAGATTCAGCAGCGCTGTTTACATTAATCCGCTGTTCTTCAGTCCTGCTGCTGTGAGTAAACAGCTTCTCCGTCTCTTACAAAGAGTGAATGTGATCCTGCGTGAGACTCAGGCAGTCAGTTAGACACAGTTAGTCAGACAGAGCTCTGATTGAAGCTCGATTAGTTTGCCTATTTTCGTAATGTTACAGAAACAGTAGCTCCAAATTTATATCCAGCTGTTCTATAACGTTAGTGGAGCTATTAGGAGATATTATGGTATGTAAAAATACTGACCGTACTATACTGACTATACTGTACTGACTGTACTATACTGACTATACTATACTGTACTGACTATACTGTACTGACTATACTGTACTGACTGTACTATACTGACTATACTGTACTATACTGACTGTACTATACTGTACTGACTGTACTATACTATACTCTACTGACTACTATACTGTACTGACTGTACTATACTGACTATACTCTACTGACTGTACTATACTGACTGTACTATACTGGCTGTACTATACTGTACTGACTGTACTATACTGACTATATTATACTGTACTGACTACTATACTGACTATACTGTACTGACTACTATACTGACTATACTATACTGTACTGACTACTATACTGACTATACTTTACTGACTACTATACTGACTATACTGTACTATACTGACTGTACTATGCTGACTATACTATACTGTACTGACTACTATACTGACTATACTGTACTATACTGACTATACTATACTGAATATAATGTACTGACTGTACTATACTGACTGTACTATACTGACTACACTATACTGACTGTACTATACTGACTATACTATACTGACTATACTATACGGTACTGACTGTACTATACTGACTATACTATACTGACTATTCTATACGGTACTGACAGTACTATACTATACTGTACTGACAGTATTATACATTGTTGACCTACATTGTAGGTCAACCTTCCATTGGTATGACCTCAGGCTGGTGGACTATAATTAATCACTAATGTTCTTATGTGGCTGAATGCAATCCAATCCTCACATCAATGTCCCCCCATCTAGTGTAAATTCTTCCAAGAAGAATAAAGGCTATTAGTGCAGCAAAAAGAGATAAACTTCCTGTTCATACCTTTGCTTTCAGATGAACGTATGCACATACTGTTTTTAACTTAAAGGTGGCTGATTTTGAATGTGTCTTCTCTGTTTAGTCTCAGTAATGGCAACCAGCACAGCGGTGGTGATGCGGCTGCTGTCTTCAGCCTACTCTGTGGCTGAGAAGGCAGGAACGATAGTGAGGAGAGTCCTCCACAGTGGAGATTTGGGAATCATTGAAAAGGTGACCTACTGCTCTCACAGAGCAAGTTCTTTATTGTTCAAACAGAAGGTCCGAGTGAGAAAACAGGAGATTCCACAGCTGATGTTCAAAATATAATGAAGATACAGATAAAATAGGACCCCCTGCAAGACCTGGTAGACCACCAACACTGCCCCAATCAGATAAACAGCACTTTATCTTTGAAAAAGGAGAAAGCTCAAGCTCCACTCAGATTTGAAAAGATTCACATGTTTTTTTCCTCCTTCTACCATGAGATGACGACTCAACACTGTGGTTATGCTATGAAGGGAAACAAAGAAGCTGCTGCTGTTCTCAGAATAATGGACCACACCCCCATACACACCCGAGTCAGTGTAACATTTACAGTGCATCCAGAAAGTATTCATAACTCTTTGCAAAATTCTACACACAATACACCACAATGACAACGTGAGAAAATTTTGTTTGAAACCCACTCCATTGAACTGTTCCAGTGAGCACAGTGGACATCATCCTTAAATGGAAGACATTTGGAAATACTAGGACTCTTCATAGAGCTGGCTGCCCAGCCAATCTGAGTGCTCGTGGTAGAAGGGCCTTAGTCAGTGAAGTGACAAAGAAACCAATGGTCACTCTGACAGAGTGTTTCTCCACCAGCAGCACTCCACCAATCAGGCCTGTATGGTAATGTGGCCAGACAGAAGCCACTCCTTAGTAAAAGGCCCATGAGACCCCACCTGGAGTTTGCCAAAAGGCACCTAAAGGACTCTCAGGCCATGAGAAACAAAAAGATGGACTGAATGCCAAGCATCATGTCAGAAGAATCCATGCAGTGCTCATCACCAAGCCAATGACATTCCTATAGTGAAGTTTGGTGGTGGCAGGATCATGCTGTGGGTGCTTTTCTGCTGCAGGAACTGGGAGACCAGTCAGGGTCAAGGGAAAAATGACTGCAGCGATGTACAGAGACATCTTTGATGATAACCTGCTCCAGAGCGCTCTGGACCTCAGATAATGCACACAGTCAAGATAACAAAGAAGTGGCTTCAGAAGTGTGTAGAATGTTGAGGGAAAAATGAATTTAATCCATTTTGGAATAAGGCTGTAACATAACAAAATGTGGAAGAAATGAAGTGCGGTGAATTATTTCCAGATGTACTGTAGTTACAAAACACTTTCTCTCTGGTCATGCTGATTGTTTGTGTCTCTGCTGTCTTTTCTTTTGCACTCTGTGCTTTTTGAACTCAGACAGGAGTTAATGACCTACAGACACTTGCTGACCGGCTTGTTCAGAAGAGTATATGTGCTTCTCTATCAAAGAGTTATCCCAAAGTCACCATCATTGGGGAGGAGGTATGTGGCACATGAGGTGCACATTTTCTGCTCTTTTAGTTGAGTTAAATTGCAATACAGTACATGTACTTTCACTGTTGTACAGTTTCCACTCTTTTAATAGAGATAGATTGCTATACAGTACCATACTTTCACTATAGTACAGTGTCTGCTCTTTTAATTGAATTAGATTGTGATACAGTACTTTACTTCCACTATAAGACCGTTTCTGCTCTGTTGTTTGAGTTCGATTGTGAAACAGTATCCGTAGTTTCATTATAGACAGTTAGACTGTCATACAGTATTTGTTCATTCACTATAGTACACTGCTTTTAATTGAGTTAGATTGCAAAACAGTACTCATATTTTCACTATAGCACTTTGTCTCTTACAGTCCTAAACAACACTGGTAATAGAGATATGTATCTTCTCCTCATTCAGGATCTCCCATCTGAGGAAATAGAGGAGGAATTGATTGAGACCAGCCAATATGACGTAATATTACAAAAGCCATGTCCAGAAGAGTACACCAATTTGAAGGAGGAAGAGGTAAAGCAAAATGATGTGGAAATGTATGCTTTTGCCTGAGATGACAGGAACTTGCTGCTTTGTATTGACCAAATTTGTTATCACTACATTTCACAACTAGCAGGTGATATTCAGATGATCATAAATTAAGTTAATGAAGTCAAAATTCCAGAGTACTGGGCTTTAATATGGTACTTTAATTTGATTGGACTATACAATCAATATTTTAGAAATTATTTTAAACAGTCTCTTCAAAATAATCTGAAGCACCCAGTGAACAATGTAGATTTTATTTTGCTGAAAAAAGCACACAGAATTTTAAGCCACTCTGAAACAGGAACTATTTTATCAGTTAAATTTAGTCAAAAAGATATCTGTAGAACACTAATCACCCAGCACTGTTTATATGAAATACACTATGTATATATAATATCATCTTCATAAACAGAATAAAGTGGTGTAATCTTGTGTCACATGGTCACTGCTTCATCTTCCAGCTTGTTGTTTGGGTTGACCCTCTAGATGGCACCAAAGAATACACTGAAGGTAAGAGAATAAGTGTTCCTGTCCAGCAGTATCATAATGACCACCTCCATGTTTCTGCTCTCATTGTCCATTTTAACTCTGTAGTTCTGTAATTAAAGACTGTAGTCCATCTGCTTATCTATACGCTTTATCTTCCTTTCACCCTGATCTTCAATGTTCAGGAACCACAGGCCCACCACAGAGCAGGTATTATGTGGGTGGTGGGTCATTCTCAGCACTGCAGTGACACTGACCTGGTGGTGGTGGTGTTAGTGTGTGTTGTGCTGATATGAGTGGATCAGAAACAGCAGTGCTTTCAGACACATAGTGTTTAAAACTATCAGTGTCACTGCTGGACTAAGAACAGCCCACCAGAAATATCAGCGATTAAAGTTCAGGCTGAAAGCAGGAAAACAAAGTATGTAGAGAAACAGATGGACTGCAGTCTGTAATTATAGAACTACAAAGGCCACAATGTTATGGTTAATCAATGTATATTTAACATATTGTAACCTATAACTACAACATAAACATACATCTAAGAACATGTGCTGCTGTTGCTTAAAATGATGGTTTTACATTGGAGTTATGAAGCTAATGTAGCTAACAAGTAATGGATTACAGGTTATACCCCACAATATAGCATGGGTGGAGCCATTTATTCATCTCCAGTGGACTTCCTAATGTGGTTTCTGACACTGTTTGACTGGATTTCTCCTGAACTTTTGTACACTCACTCAAAGTCTGCAGTTTGGTTGAAGTATAAGCTTCCATTAGTTGGTGGAAACATTACTTTTGTAGCTCCTGTGCAAAACCAGCAACCCGTTGATTTTCAATGAATTACTCTTTTAATGATTGAAAACACTGAGTAGATGGGATGCTGTTTATGTGTTCAGTGGAGGAGCTTTTTGCCGTCATTGCACTAATAATCTCTTTAAGTTCATCTGCTGCCACATTTTCCCCCAAGAGTGCTTCTTGCTGTTTATCAGTCTGAGGGTTTTTCCAGCTCTTGACCTCCATCCATCTCACACAGCTGCTTCTCTCCTGCGGTGGTCCTCTCTCCACTGTGCCCCTCCTTTCCTTTTCACCGTCTCTCTGTCTCTGCTGTAGCTGCAAGGTTAATGGACTGCCCAGTTGTCGTTCAGAAGCAGCTCCAGGCCCACAGAGCTCCGACCCGTACGGTGACAGAGAACAGACATCTTAAAGCCATGGTTTGGCCAAAAATCACATTGACATAAATTTTCTCTTTCGCCAAATATGGTTGAATGATTGGTGATTTAGTTTTGCACTAGAGCTACAGGTTTCTACACATTCTCAGCACTGCAGTGACATCAACATGGTGGCGGTGTGTTAGTGTGTGTTGCGCTGGTATGTGTGAATCATATGCAGCAGTGCTGCTGGAGTGTTTAAACACTGTGTCCACACACTGTCCACTCTATTAGACACTCCTACCTAGTCGCTCCACCTTGTAGATGTAAAGTCAGAGACAGAAGCTCATCTGTTTTGGCACAGTTTGTGTTGGCCATCCTTTCGTCCTTCACCAGTGAGCAGATCATTGTTGGCCTGATATTTCTGGTGGGTGCACTACTCTCAGTCCAGCAGTGAGAGGGGTTTAAACACTGCAGCTGCACTGCTGTGTCTGATCAACTTATACCAGCGCAACTCACGCTAACACCACCACCACGTCGGTGTCACTGCAGTGCTGAAAATGACCCTCCACCCACATAATACCTGCTCTGTGGTGGTCCTGACCTTTGAGGAACATAAAGGACAATAACACATAATGCAGTGAAACAGAGGGACTACAGTCTGTATTTATAGAACTACAAAGTGCTCCTCTATGGTCAGAGGAGCTGATAAAATTGGTAGTGAGTGTAGAGACAAGGAGGTGTTCATAATGGTATGGTTGGTTGGTGTATATACATTGCTAATTTGGTTAAAAACCTTATCCATACTTACATATAGATATCAGTGTGTTATACAGTATCAGAAACCACATAATCATTTCTACTAGAGATGACTGAACACCTCTGTGTGGTTTTGAGAAGAGTGTGTAATGATTATCCTAGAATAGTTCTAGAGTAAAACTAAAAGAGGCCAGTTAGGACACCAAACCTACACACCAAAGTCTTGGCTGATTGACTGCATTTGGAATAGGGGGAGCTGGAGCTGTGTGTGTAAATTTGATCTTTGGCTGACCTGATGCTTTAAATATTTATTATGTTCATAATGTTTTTACATGTTCTTTTGTTGAAGGAGAAAAACGAGATTACAACAATGCCATTATCTTTCAGCTAAGACAATAGTGTGCTGTGTCTGATTGCAGGGCTCCTGGATCATGTGACAGTGCTAATAGGCATTGCTTACAAAGGAAAGGCCATCGCTGGTGTAATCAATCAGCCGTTCTACAACTACCAGGTGAGACTACCTACTGGAAACTGAGCCCAAGTCATTTGTAAATCAAATTAGTTTTGGTTTTGAAGCTGATGTACACTGACGGAAGGGAATTCACAGGGCTTGGATATGGTTAAACATTTCTTAATGCCTATACTGATACCTTAAGTACCTTCTTAAATACCAGCTTTTAGCAATGTATTTTAAAGACAAAACTTACAAATAAAAACACAGGTTTTCAGAGGTTTTTAAAGGTTTTCCCAAAGAAATACCAAAAATATCAATTCAGAATCAGTGGTCAGGATAGACCCTGAGTGGGCAGAGTGGGGTCCTAGCCATTGAAGATCAGGGTGAAAGGAGGATAACAATGTATGCAGAGAAACAGATGGACTACAGTCTGTAATTATAGAACTGCAAAGTGCTCCTGTATGGTCAGAGGAGCTGATGAAATGGACACTGGATGTAGAAACAAGGACTGATGCTTGGTTATTGTCTGTTGGTATTAGTTACCCTGCTCTTTTGGTTTCCGATCCTTCCAGATAGGAGTGGATGCCACCTTGGGCAGGACTCTGTGGGGAATTTTGGGTTTGGGTGCTTTCGGATTCCAGCTTCAGGACGTCCCAGAAGGGAGAAGGATCGTCACCACCACACGCTCACACAGCAATAAACTTGTAATTGACACTGTGCAAGCCATGGAGCCTCATGATGTGATCAGAGTTGGAGGAGCTGGTAATAAGGTGTGTAAAGCAGTGGTTCATACGTGGAAGGAATCGGTGTGATTGATGAATTGATGAGATCAGAATGTTAAACTCTCTGGTTCATCCTGACCAGATCATTCAGCTGGTGGAAGGAAAAGCCTCTGCCTATGTGTTTGCCAGTCCTGGCTGTAAGAAGTGGGACACGTGTGCACCTGAGGCGATTCTGCATGCTGTTGGTGGTAAGTCAACATTTAGATCTTCTTTTTTACACTGATCAGTCATAATATTATGACCCGCTCCTTATTTCTGCATTCACTGTCCAATTTATCAGCTCCAGCATACAGGAGCTTTTTGTAGTTCTATAATTACAGAATGTAGTCCAGCTCTGTCTCTGCACATTTTATCCCCCTTTCACCCTGATCTTCTATGGTCAGGACCACCACAGAGCAGGTATTATGTGGGTGGTGGGTCATTCTCAGCACTGCAGTGACACTGACGTCGTGGTGTGTTAGTGTCACACTGGTATGAGTGGATCAGACACAGCAGTGCTGCTGGAGTGTTTAAACACTGTGTCCACTCACTGTCCACTCTATTAGACTCTCCTGCCTAGTTGCTCCACCTTGTTGCTGTTAGTTGGATATATCTGGTTGATTGACTATTTTCAGTTCAGCAGTGACACTGTTTTTACATATATAGTCATTTATTAAATAAAAATATAGAAGATCTGATATAGAAATTCTGTGCATGTCTTAAAAATGCAGAAAAATGAATAAAATGCAGGTATATTTTAGTGCACTAACTAAGCTTCACATAAAACGTCCTGCTTTTGGAGTTATTGAGGCTTGTTCTGCTGTAGAAACAAAGGGATGTGACACTAGTCTGCAATTCTGAGCTCCTAAACTGTTTTTCAATTGTTCTTGCATTTCTTGCCCTGCAGGAAGGTTGACGGACGTGCATGGGAACGCATACCGTTATGATGCTGACGTAAAATACATGAACTCAGCTGGGGTTTTGGCGACGCTGAAGAATCATCAGTACTATGTCAGCAGAGTACCTCAGTATGTACAGCAGGCTCTCACATCTGACTGACACGGTCATTCAGGATTAGGGAATCCATGTGCCTTGTCACTAGTCACCCACACACAGGGCTGATACTCTGCATCTCCAATCAGATTTAATGTGTTTAACAGTATCAGGACACAGGAACTCAGCCGGGATTATGATTTGATACTTTTGTATTTTCTAATTACGTCAATGTTTGTCATATAAAAAACTCATTCCTGTTGTTTTGTCTTTCATAAACAACATCGCTAAAACAAACAACAAATCACAAAAAACTGTGTTCATTATTTCCATATTATCCTAATATTTTTATTGATTATATAAAATTATTACACACACGTTAGGTCAGATCGATATTGATTCTAGACTGCATGCATTCTGATAACATTACCACCGACAGACTGTAGTCCATCTGTTTCTCTGCATGCTCTGTCCTCCTTTAATCCTGTTCTTCAATGGTCAGCACCACCACAGAGCAGGTATTATGTGGGTGATGGGTCATTCTATGCGGTTACACTGACATGGTGCTGGTGTGTTAGCTTGCATTGCGCTGGTACAAATGGATCAGACACAGCAGTGCTACTGGAGTTTTAAAACATCTCAGCGTTGCTGCTGGCAGCATCACAAAATATCTCAGAACAAGATATTGCAATGTCAGTTTTTGTGCAGCT
Organism: Acestrorhynchus altus; assembly: GCA_034509495.1. Lineage (NCBI taxonomy): Eukaryota > Metazoa > Chordata > Actinopteri > Characiformes > Acestrorhynchidae > Acestrorhynchus > Acestrorhynchus altus. Next base: position 30,826,938 of record CM067503.1, on the reverse strand, counting down.
CTAGAGTAGTACATTAAAATGAAAAAGGATTGAAATACCACATTATATGTAACAAGTACCACATCCTACCTCTTTGAATTAAATTACAAACAAAAAAAACAAAAAACAAACATTACCAGAGTATCATTACCGGGCATAATTTCACTAAGAGAGCAGACCTGAGTTTTTACCCAGTACAAAGTGCTTCTGACTGCTATATAAACCCCACCTCAGATCATCTTTCTGATTGTTTGATTGACCAAAAAATATATAAACTAGGATGTTCAGTACAGAGAAGTGGGCATGTCAGCTCCAGCAAGTCAAAATCTACCCCAGTATTTTTTCCAACTGTCTGGGCTGCTCTGCAGCAGATTTTGACTTGCTGGACTGGACCATATTTGAAACAATCTTCATTAAAGGACCAAATGTATATCTTAAAGTGTGAGAACGGTCTATTTCAGCTGGACACTAATCTTGACAGATTTATGTCTAACTGGATTTGTACACAAGTGTAGACACTGTAATGGTATGTGATTTTATGTGAGCTTAATGTAGAGGTACTGATACTGCTTGCTGTATTTGCAGATGCCAGAATGCACTTGATTATTTTTATGTGTTACATAAAAATTTGGACACAATAAACTATGCTGATTTGAACAAATTATTTTGATTGGCCAGAATGTCTTTTTCTTCAAGGCTGAGGGCGCTTTCACCCCTGAAACTTCATGTTTCATATTTTTGTTACATTGTATTCTTTTGGTCCAGATGGCCAGATGGTTTTTAAGGGTAAAACTATATATATTAAGTCTTGGGTAGAACTGAGTCTCATATTTGTGACAGGTTTTGTGAATGACCACAGAGCAGAAGTGGATATTTTAGGTCCAGTCAAAATCAGCCCCAGGATTTAGTTTCAACTGCCTGAGCGGCTCTGCTGTGGCTCAGTCTGCCAAGCCATTATTAGCTAAATGAATTCAAGGTGGAGTAAGGCCTGTTATTATCCTCCTAATGACCAAATTATTATAAAAGTGATGGACCTGAATTCCTCCACCAAGAAGTCATTTATTTGGAAAATAAAAAACACATTATTAACAGTCTGTCATATACACATACACATATATCCACATACAATATGGTAGATTTAAGGGGAACATCCCTTTGGTCAAAGGAAGAATAGATGTTTGTAATCACAAATGTAATAATGTAATGTAATATTTTATTTTTAAAGTTTAGTTCACCCCACAGGGCAAGCATACAGTATTTTAAAGAATTAAATATGCTGACGTTCCATTAAAATACTTATTTTAATAGAATCTTTATTCATCACAAGGTCAAAGTAGTACACTTAAAAATGTACACAGGTTTTACCTACATAATGTAATATTGAACAAATTCACTAATATTATTAATGTAATAATTAATAGTAATATTATTAATATTAATTGTTGTTTTGCTTGGATCAACCAGAGCCTTTTGAACACTTATTTGTGATATTGTATCATGTCTTATCCCTTAGAGCTAAAAAGTTGTCTGCTGTTTTCTAGACAGAGTCTAAAATACAACAAAAACACCTCACATAATGTTATATGTGCACACATACAGATACATACACTCACATACTACTCAAAAAAAACGTTAGAAGGGATCTTTGGATTTCAGGTGAAATTTCAGGATGAACCTAAGATGTACTTTAACCTTTACAGGTTAATTTAATGTCACCTTCTCAACTTCTCTTACAAAGAGTGTAATGGCAAAATTCACAACAGGTGTTTAATCTATGTAATACATTTCCGGGTTCAATTAGAATTGGTATTTATACAGTCTTCCTCATCATCCTGTTCACATGTTGACCAAGACCAAGATGACGCCTAACAATTGATCAATAATACCCCACCATTTTGAGGCTTCAAATACAATGTTCTAAGATGGAAGTGGTCACTGAGGTTAGAGTGTCACAGAGTGTCATCAGCAGGTTGCAGCACAGATACAGAGACAGGAAAGCATAAAAGTAGACTTCCTTTGGCCACGTCCCACAATGAAGACCACTTCATAGTGGACAGTGCCCTTCAGAATCAGATGCTGACAAACTGTAATTAATGCTCAAGAGCACACGACAAGTTACACACAAAACAATGTTTTTGTTGCGGTACACCCACCACTGTTGTTGGCTTTGGTTTCAACCACTGTTGGAGATGAGGAAATCCCCATTGCATGCTTCTACTTAAATTCCCTACTTTCGTTTTTTTCTAAATATATGTATTTTCCATAAATTTAACTGAAAGCCAAACATCCCTATATCCCCACTATACCCAACTATCACTTTTTGAGTGAAATATATATATATATAGTTTGAAAGTGGGCTTGAATAGCACTGAAAAGAAAACTGAGCAGAACATTTTATCAACCCTTTAACGCATGGTGGTCACTACAGTGGACAGCTTTTTAAAAGTAATTACTTTCTATGTGCTTTGTTTATATGTGTTTTTTTTGTCTGAAGTGTTCCTGGAAACACACACTCATGAACCAAAATCCTCAATTGTGATCCATTATTTTTTTCATAGAGCAGTACATGTTAAATCATAATATTTAGTATAATTGTTTGAATTTTCCATTTTGCTTCATTTATTTGTAAAAAAAAAAAAAACACTTGATTTGTTTTGTTCCATTCATTGGGCTGTTATTGCAGTATCACTTGTAGGTGAACACCTGAGTGGACACATGAACAAGTCATTCATACACTTACATAAAAAAAACCCAGACACACACAATTCAATATTTTTTTCAGCATGAAAGTAGAATCAAATCAATGGGGGAACAATCCTGATTCATGTCCTAATTCATGCATGAAAGGGTTTAAATAAAGATTCCTGAAAGATCTGGCAACATATACGAACAGTCAACAATCACTCTTCGCTTGTATTCAATGCTGGTCTGAAACTGCAGACCCTTCTCACCAAATTAAGTTGGTGTAAAAGCGCCATAATTACCTTGGGTTTTATTTTTATTTTTCATTTTTTTTATGTAACTTATTTGTGCACACAGAAAAGCGTGTTGAAATCAAGATCAGAAACAAAATTAAACCAATTAAAAATGGCAAAGAATAAGACCGAGACAGAGGATCAACATCACTATTCCATTTATTCCATTCAGAGACTTTGAAACAAACTGGTACAAATCTCAAAAGGGGAATTGAACACTTGAAACAATTCCTGACTTTTAACAGGTTAAAATAAAGGCATACTGCACCGCAAAATCAAAGCCAATCCAGTCAGTCAATGTTTTAATCACAGAAATCAAAACTTGAATTCAGTTCTCGGCCTGACCACTACACTACAGCACACTACTTGGCGAGCTCTGAAAATGCACATCCATCCATGTTAACAAGGAGAAAAGAAAAATGTCAGAATTTGAGATGGCAGTATTGAACAGTGTAAGGCAATAATCACGGTTACACACAAGGCTTCTCCTGTCGCATTCACTTGTGCCATCAAATCCAGAAGTGGAGAGCAAACGGCTGAGGGTGAAAGCTCAGACATTAGTGCACGTTCAGTTCATTTGGTTATAAAAATTGGGAAGTGCAAAATGCATTCAGAATAGCAGAATTGAGTACATTAAAATGCCCTGAATCATCTAGGCAAACGTTTTTCTCTTCTTTTGAGCTGAATTCCAGTTTTAAATCAGTTACAGCCCAATCTGGTAATCCCTGCATTGTTTGGCCAGAAACACCAATCAAAGCACCTAATAAACAGATGGTAGAAGTGCAAGGTGGTCACAGTTACTTAACGTCTGTGGTGTGTTTAATGTCCTTTCCAACATCCAGCCTGATAATCAACAGTCTTCAGTATGGCTTGTGTATACTGTAAACCTGTAATCCTGCGGTGAATATTCAGAGAGCTAAATGAGCTTTCACTCAAAGCCATTCATATGCTAGTATGAGTCTGAAGCTTTAGACTCGGAATTGATCCATCAATGCTGTGCCCAGAAATGAACTCTTCTATAGATACTGTTGCTAGAATTCACAAGCTTTATGGAACACTAGTAGAAAACTACTAACCTGAACTAACCTGAAATGGTAGTCCCATCTAAGTTTATAATATGACTGGACTTTGTGGGCAATGATCCCCAATCCTGGTCCTTGATGCTCCTGAAGGTCTTCCTTATCTCAATTGTGTGTGCTAGATTTGGGGAGGAGCTTAACTATGCAGGTGGATCTCCAAGATCAAGATCAGGTTCCATAATAACTCTGCACTGATACAGTTATTGGTAACAGTCAATAAATGGTCTACATCTCAGTAATGTTGATCCATGTGGATGGAACTGGTTAGTCCCAGTTAGAGTGGCGTTCTTAGTGCTCTGTACAACAGTAGCTAAAAGAATTAGTTTGTGGGCAAAAGCTGGTGAGTAAAATTGAGAACGAACATATTCCAGATGTCCCTCTGCCATTTCACACACACTAGCTATAATAAACATTCACACAGGCAGAAGGTATAAAGAAATATTCCTATTACACCCAGACTTAGGAGAGGAAAGTGTTTTAACATCAGCTGGTGAAGAAACCTTGGTGGCACTACCAAAACAGTTAAATGTTCTAATTACAATTGTGCAACAACAATGAATCCTTTTGAGGTTATTCATTTCTTTTTTCTCCCCTCAAACGATGTTGACTGTTTATAGACAAATGTATATGGTTGATTTCACGTTCATTTGACTGTATAGCTTTTGCACTAATGAACTTTTAAATGTCTTCTTATTGAAATTTACATTCGTACGTCCAAAAAGATAAATGAAGCTTATTTTTCCAGTCCAGCTTTAACTGCAGGACCTGGTCTGAGCAAAGGTTTGAGCTTATTGGGGCACTGAGCTGAAAAAAAGAAAAAACAAGACAAGCTAAATTCATTCTCACTCTCAAACACCACGTCTTTTTATGTGGGGGCAAGACATTGTCCTTTCCACGTACACAAACCTGTCATAATGTTATGGTTTTGTTTCTACATTCACTGTATTTGATCAGCTCGTTTTTCCATACAGGAGTACTTTGTAGTTCTAGAATTATAAACTGTAATTAGACAACAGTGCTACTGGAGTTTTTAAAACACCTCTCTGTCACTGCTGGCATGAGAACAGTCCACCAACCAGAAATATCCAGCCTACAGCATCCTGTGGGCAGTGTTCTGTGAAGGACTAGAGGATGACCAACAAAAGCTACAGAAACAGATGAGCTTCTGTCTCTGACTTTACATCTACAAGTTGGAGCAACTAGATAGAAGTGTCTAAACACCGTGTCCTCACTGTGCACTCTATTAAACACTCCAGCAGCACTGATTTGTCCACTCATACCAGCATAACACACAAACACACCATCAACACGTCAGTGTCACTGCATTGCTGAGAATGACAGTATACAGTGAAACAGATGGTCTACAGTCTGTAATTATAGAACTACAAAGTGCTCCTGTATGATGAGAGGAGCTGATAAAATGGACAGTAAGAGCAGAAACAAAGAATGTATCCTATCCTTGCATTAGGCATCACACACACACACACACACAGGCACGCACACACTCTTGTCTAATTATCTATGCTGCAACAGCCCGTAATGTAGGACAGACTGAGCAACAAATGTCACTGTACTGTATAACCACAGTCATTTACTAAATATCAATCATTAATAGAAATACCAACAAACAAGCAAAGAAAAAAAAAAAACATTAGACACAGCAAAATAAACAAAACAACACACACACACACACACACACACACACACACACACACACACACACACACACACACACACACACAAAAACAAACAAACAAACAAACAAACAAACAAACAAACAAACAAACAGGTGGCTGAGTGGGTGAAGGGCCCGCCCTAGGCGTCAATGGGGAGGAGGGGGTATAATATTGGGCTCCAGAGGGCCAGTCAGCTCACCTCTTCTTCGGTGCCTGAGCAGTGCGGGGTGGGGTTACAGGACGGCCTGAGTTCACTCCGCCATACTGATACTTAGCCTTCTTCTCTGATGGTTTTAGGATCTGGATGGCATGGAACAGATGAGCAAAAATGCATTAAAAATGTTCATATATAGCAGGTGATGCCCAAAATTGCCTCGAGAGTCAGGCACAGATTTTCCTGCTCAAGCGCACTAAGGTTCATTAACAATTAACAGGTGGGTTTAATCAGTTGGGCTTGGGCAGAAAAAGCACAAAACTGACAGGACTGGAGAACACACCCCTGGTCTACGTGAAACAACTTTCATACAGATATTTTGACAGTAAGCCTTATTCCAAAATGGATCCAATTATTTTTCCCCCTCAAAATTCTACACACAATACCCCACGATGGGTATTACTTAAAAATAAAACCCAAATATATAACATACATAAGTGTTCACAGCCTAAGCCTAAGAGGTCACCAATGAAGTCATCTGTTAAATTAGTTGCCAACTTATTTGGACATTGATTTGGTCAATTAATCACACCCTTAATCTGCTGTTTCAGGGGTTTTCTAAAGCATTCTGTGATTCTTTTATCACATGCTTTATTGCGATCATCAAACAGTCAGGATGCATTAGCCCTCATGTATTAATAATCTGTACTGTCAAGTCTGATTCTAAATTGAATGTATGCAAATTCCACTCAGCATTTGCAATTTCAGTTTATCAGTTTAACACTTAAAAGTTCTATATTTTTATTATTTTAATGAAACAATTACTTCAAGCCAATTAGGTTTTGGCCTTTTGCATGCAAAGATTATATAAAAACAGCTTGGAAAACTTGTTAGAAGCTGATAATCTACTGAAGCTGAAAATGCAATAACTTTGATGTGTTTTATATTAATTATACTAATTTTCTGCTCAGGCAGAGAGCAGACAGGAGAACAGAACATCTTGACTGCCTAACATATATACAATCATAAACAATGGATATTATCACAGTCATCAAAATGATAAATAATTAATACACTGATATTGCACTTACTGAGACAGGCCTATAGGTGTATGAATATTGCAATGTCTACTGCGTGTATATTAATCACAATTATTCATACTGTATGTTTATTGTGTATACTGTACAATACACACTATATTATACCGTACAAAGAGCCTGGCCAATATAAATAAACACTGTGTTGTATATGTTGTGTATAGTTTAAGAGTGGTTTTTCCCCGGTGTGATTGTATGCATGCATTTACCTGGAAGGAACACATAAGTGACTCATCCACGCTCATCATTCCTCCAGCATTATCAAACTCCCCACAGTAGTTTGGGGCAGAGAACAGTGTGACCAGCTGCCGCTTGGCAAAAAATTCATAACCATCTTCAACCACCTGCAAATACCAGAACACATTGTAAACATCAGCACAGCTGCAAATCACTTGATATATTTACTATCTAGGAGAAAAATGCAAACAACTGCTCACAGAAATAAACTCTTTATGAACAATGATAATAATAATAATAATCATTATATTAACAATATTATACAGTGGGGAAAATAAGTATTTGATGCACTGTTCATTTTGTAAGTTTTCCCACCTACTAAGAATGGAGAGGCCCATAATTGTTCTATCTATAATGAGAGACAGATAATGTGAGAGACAGAATCTATCAAAAAAATACAGAAAATAACATTGTAAGATTTTTTAAATAATTAGTTTGCATTTTATTGCATGAAACAAATATTTGATACAATAGAAAAACAGAATTTAATATTTTGTACAGAATCCTTTGTTTGCGATTACAGAGGACAGACGTTTCCCGTAGTTCTTGAACAACTTTGCACACACAGCAGCAGGGATTTTGGCCCACTGCTCTATAAATATCTTCTCCAGATCTTCCAGGTTTTGGGGCTGTCGCTGGGCATCATAGAGTTTCAACTCCCTCCGAAGGTTTTCTATTAGGTTCAGGTCTGGATACTGGCTAGAACACTCCAGGACCTTGAAATGCTTCATAAGGAGCCACACCTTAGTTGCCCTGGCTGTGTGTTTCAGGTAACTGTCATGCTGGAAGAACCAGACATGACCAATCTTAAATTCTCTTACTGAGGGAAGGAGGTTGTTTGCCAAAATCTTGCGATACGTGGCCCCAAGCCCCCACATGGCGAGTGGAGTTGATATCAAAAAGTTCTATTTTAGTCTCATTTGACCACATGACCTTCTCCTATGCCTTCTCTGGATTATCCAGATGGTCACTGGCAAACTTCAAATAGTCCTGGACATGTACTGGCTTGAGCAGGGGGACCTTGCGTGCCCTACAGAACTTTAATCCATGATGGTGTAGTATGTTAGTAAAGGTAAATCTTTGAGAGTGTGGTCCAAGTTCTCTTCAGATCATTGAAAATGGTCCTCTAGTGTTGTTCTGGGCTGATTCCTGACCTTTTTCAGAATTTTCATTACCCAACGAGATATTGGCAAGATATTGGTAATGACTGCAGAGTAGGAGGCCTTCTTAACGAAGAACAGGTCTGTGAGAGCCAGAATTCTTGATGGTTGGTAGGTGATCAAATACTTATTTCATGCAATAAAATGCAAATGAATAATTTTTTGTGTGTGGTTTTCTGGATATTTATTGTCAGATTTGAAGTGTATCTACAATACAAATTATAGACCTCTCTATTCTTTGTAATTAGGAAAATCGACAGTATATCAAATACTTATTTTTCCTGCTGTAAATGGACACTCTCCACACTCATTTTAGTCATAAAAAATCTCCTCAACACCATAAAAAATATTGCTGAAATGGGCAATATTTTTGCCCATTGGGCTGATGAACAGTTACCTGATGTGCTCTACAAATGAGGTCCAAGTCATGGCGGTTAAGGAACTTGCTGACCACATCAGCTCCAAATGTGAAGGACACACCACGGTCATTCTCACCCCAGCCCTGCACATCTTTATCTGGATCTGACCACAGGAGGTCACACAGCAGGCCTGACAATGACACACATTAGACTGTTACTTCCACTGAAGAGAATTCCAGAACAAATATTTTTTTTTATACTGTAATGAACAAATGACCCTTTCCTGTAATGATGTCATTTAAATGTTATTGTTATGGTTGTTGCTGATAGTGTGTGATTGTTCAATTCAAATATTTAAAAAGGTGTACTGTTCTATTCACTAATCACATGCAATCATGTTTTTTAAGAACACCAGAAAGAACACTTTCTGAATACATTTTTATAATCCCAGGGTTAGTGTCATGATGCTATACAATTAAAATTGGTAATCATCTCTTTCCTTGTAGTAAGTGTTATGTAACAATGTTATTTGAAATATTATTGTTACAAATTTTAGTTTGTAAGACCTGTGTCAGGTACATCGGTGGGCCTCATGATGCGGCGAATTTGTTCCATAGACTGAAGATCAGGAGAAAGTCCTGAAAGGGAGGAACCAACAGAAATGTATTAATATATTAATAATCATTAATAAATAAAGAAATAGAAAATGGGCATTGCAGTAGAAGTAACTGTAACAGTTTATCTGTAGATAATAAGTCCACACTGTGGCCACAGTTAAACATCCCTGCTTTTTTTAATTCTGATGTCAGATCCTCTCTGGGGTTATATCAGAAATGTTTCCATTAGTTGACCATAAAACATAGGGCAGGCCTATCCAATAGGAGACCAGATAGGGGACTTTTATTGTGACAATAATAGTCAGTGGGTTTTAAACATCTATTTTTCGATTCAAACAGATCTTTGTTTAAATGATCCAATATAGACCAATTTAAATCTTTAACCCTCAGGAGTCGGCGCTTCTACCGGCAGGATTAAAACAGAAATTTCTTCAGAACACTTAAATAACTCGGCAAGTTTCTGTCCTAGAAACATAATAAACACACCGTCAGAAAGCTTGAACGCTCTACTTTTATGTATTTTTAGATTTTTGCGAGAGAAGCACAAGTAACAAGAGACAGCACAAGCTTTTGTGAGCCACCCAAATTCAGCTGTTCTTATGAGAACAGCATGGGTGAGCAGCTCTTACTGGGGATTACGAGGTGACCGCTTCGGGGGTGGCTGTTTCATCTGCAATTTTGCCCTTATCTGCGGTAGGTGTGAACATCTGCCACAGACTTGAACAACCTGAGGTATGTTCGTCATGCCTCCTCACAATCTCATTACTGAGAAATCTGGCTAAACACTCCTTGTGCAAAGAATATGAGAAATACTTACCCACATCTTGATTCACAAAGGACTAATTTAACCAGAGGTTATTTTTACAAGCGGTGTAATATGTAATAGTCTGGAATTTTTACTGGTGGAGGAACGAAATCGGGGAAAATGACTGACAATTCACATTCTGAGGGGGTTAAAATCACTGAGAACCTCTGGTAAAAATTACGTTACCCACCTGCCCATGTTAAACTAATCCCATCCAAACAGGGCTTAACACATGTTCTCACAAACAACTAACAACTGGTTACTCTCACATTTCAGTGCCAAGCCAGTCTGGAATATGCAGTGATTGACTGAATGTAGCGTGTTTCAGAACGACACACCTCCATGACAGCAGAATATCTTCTCATCAATAATGGCAGCAATAGGCAGACAGTTGAAGCAGTCAGTGAAAGTCTTCCACAACTTGATGTTAAACCTACGTTTACCTGAGAAAACAAAGAAGACACGGCAGATAAACATGATAATGGCAGGCCAAACTGAAAATTATACATCCTACCTGCATTTACTTGAGTTACTGATCCGTGATTACTGAAAGTAATTCTGATCCATAAAGGTTTGGTTTAACCTCACTATTTCTCATTATTTAGATGAATAATAAACACATTATATAAAATTATATTAAATAATATTTACAGAATGATTTAGTGCCCCCCCCCACACACACATCCACAGAACATGAGCTTACACTCATCATAGAATCCATAGATGCGGTTGATGGAGGCACACTCATGGTTGCCACGAAGCAAAAAGAAGTTTTCAGGGTATTTGATCTTGTAGGCCAGAAGCAGGCAGATGGTCTCCAGAGACTGTTTTCCTCGATCCACATAATCCCCAAGGAACAGGTAATTTGCCTCTGGAGGAAACCCCCCGTACTCAAACAACCGCAGCAGATCAGTGTACTGGCCATGGATATCACCTACACAACAGATGGATGGAGTGAATCTGACAGGAATTCAGTCAAATGAAACCAACTGTGTGATTATAGCTGTGAAAAAAACACCACACACATCTGTAACATAGTTAAACATGTAGACATATGATTTTCATTTTAATTATTTTGAAAGATGCACTGATCGATTGGAATTGGACAGTTTTCAGCCTGATCGGCCACAAACCATGACCAGCCAACCCATATATACCAATTCTGTGCTGGAAATGTTTAATACAAACCACACAAGGGAGGCACAAGCACAGCCCTACAAACAGCCCCTGCCCAATTAATGCGCAGTGCACACTGGCAAAGTGCAACTGGCCACTAGGCAGCTAACATTTAACAAAGCAAAACAAGTTACAGAACAATTTCACTTTGTAAATTTCTGCAAATGACTGATTATAATTTTATAATATGACTAGGACAAAAACTCATTATTGAAGTGTTTTGGGATTTTTTTTTTTCCTGTCTGCGGGAGCACTGAAGATTAAAGACTGATCTCAGCTTGAAGACTGGTTTGAATTGAAAATTTAATAATAAAAAAATAAACTACAATAAACAATGTTTGAAATAGACAGACAATATTTTTTGGTCCAAAAATAGTCAAAAGAACACATGCATTACTGGCTACTATAATAAACTTTTCTGCATTGCACAGTTTTGGCAGCTGAATTTTGTTCAGATCAACATAGTAATGCAATTGAAACCTCTAAAGTTTACTACAGTACAACTCTCTAAACATATCTAATCCACTGTGAGGGCAAGTGGGCTGAGCTGAAACCCAGTGATTCAAATGAACTGAGAGATAAAATGGAGAAAAATAGAGTGAGTGAGGTGTGGGAGGATGTGTGAAATGTGAGGAGGTTATTAGCACTGACCGCAGATTTTGAGCGGAGCCTCAAGCTCCAGCAGGATGGGCTGACTGAGGAAAATCTCACGGGACTTTATACACAGCCCCCGCACCTCCGCCTCCGTCATCTGCACGATCTTTCCCGGCCTGCATCCTCGCACTGAAACAGCAGTAAAGAGCAAAGTTCTTCATTAGTGTATAAGAAAAAAAGAGGTCAAGGTGCCCATCTCTGAAGGTTGCAGATTGTGTCCATGAGATGATCTTTGCTGAACTTTTCAAAAGCATTTCAGTGTCAATACCAGAGCAAGATCCTTCCAAGGAATACTGGAGATCCCTAAAACTGTACAGAGCAGGATACATATAAGACTTTGGGAAGCATCACTGACCACATCACTGATGAAAGATCCAGCGCAAGATCAGATGATCTAAGCTACCAGCAAATGCCACCAATGTTTTAATTTGACTAGTTTAGTCAAGCCCTGTGTCACTGCTGGACTGAGAACAGTCCACCAACCAGAAATATTCAGCCTACAGTGTCCTGTGAGCACTGATGTAGGACTAGGAGAGGATGACCAACACAAACTGTGCAGAAATAGAATCAGAATTACAGTCAGTGTCACTGCAGTGTTAAGAATGACCCATAATGATACAGATATTTTTATATTCCAAACCCTACATCTGAATATTTGTAATAGTTTAAACTGCAGTTATAAGGAAGTAAGAATAAGTGTATTATTATAGAGAGAGAGAGAGAGAGAGAGAGAGAGAGAGAGAGAGAGAGAGAGAGAGAGAGAGATAGACAGACAGATAGACATCTTGGGAGGGTTCGCTCAAAATGGGTCTTACAATCACAATAATATCATTTATCACAATTATTTCTGAGACACTATTTTATCAAAAAAGTTATTGTGACAGGCCTAATGACTTATTTTGTTAATGCAGCAAACTGATAAAACGATGACCTGCCCAGCAAACAATCAATTAATACCTGAAATAATCACTGGTTACTTTGTGGTTAATAATCTTCAAATCAGCTCAAGTATCAGTCTAGGATCATGGCCTAGTTCTCAGACAAAGATAAGACATGGTGCCAGAACCTTCGCATTAACAGTCCTTTGGTGCAAAAGTTAAATATGAAACAATGCCAGTTCTCTAGATTAATGCGAATATAAAGGGAATCCTGCAGCAGGCGCCTGGCCATCAGCACGAGATTCTGTTCCAACTAAGACAGAACAGAAAACCGCCCCAACGCACACACACACGCACACACTTTTACTGTTTACTGTTCAAATAATAGATCAGGAACAGCACTCAGCACTGCTGCTGGAGTGTTTAAACACTGTCCACTCTATTAGGCTCTCCTACCTAGATGCTCTTTGATGTTGTTGGCTGGATAGTTTTGGTTAGTAGACTGTTCTCAGTCCAGCAGTGGCACTGAGGTGTTTAAACACTACAGCGGAACTGCTGCATCTGATTAACTCATACCAGCAAAACACACCACCACTAAGTCACTGTCCCTTCAGTGCTATGAATGACCCTCCACCTTCATAATACCTGCTCTGTGGTGGTCCTGTGGGGAAGCAGGTGGAGTAGTTGGTAATTATACAAAGTGCTCTTAAGGTGGGCTGTAAAGCCAGCTTCGTAAAGCTGGTTTCTGGTTGTGCAGGTCAGAAAGGTCAGAATAATCAGATCACTTATTGTACACATTTGCATTGCATTACACACACCCCCCCCCCCTCTCTCTCTCTCTCTATACACACACAGGAAAGGCTACATGAGCTATTCATTACAAAGTAGGTCAGTTGGCTAGCTGGGCACTCCAGTACTATGGACAAGCAGCACAGAAATGGCCACTGGTGTGTGTGTGTGTGTGGTCCATTAGAGGTGTTGTAATAGAGAGGCTTTGTTAGACAGTGTTTGGCTCCAGTCCATCAGTTTCAGTCCAAAACATCTGACAGGGAAACCAACCTGAGTGAATCCCCCACACACACTCTTTTTCTTTCTTTCTTTCTTTCTTTTTCTCTCTCTCTCTCTCTCTCTCTCTCTCTCTCTCTCTCTGTCACACACACACACACACACACACACACACACACACACACTCTCTCTCTCTCTCTCTCTCTCTCTAACACACATCTGACAGGGAAACCAACCTGAGTGAATCCCCCACTCACTCTCTCTCTCTCTAACACACGTTATTCGGCAGATTAGGTGGAACTTCACATCTACAGCTGAAATAAACATGGAAACTTTCACATCTAAAGCTCCACCTTAAACGGTGCTGCATCAGCTAAACCAGCCAGTTAAGGTGGAACGGAAGACGACTAAGTGTGGAGCTGAGTCTGAGTGAGAGGAAGCTGTAAACTAGGCTTCAATCCTCCTGCAGAGAATAATCATATCAGAACACACACCGCTAAGCTAACACTCCGCCGCTCTAACCGTCAGCACAACAGCCGAGCAAGCAAAACCACCGCGAATGTCTCCGTCTCTTTAAAGGCAGAAAGAGAGGCCGCAGTCCGCTTATCGTTACCTTCCAGCAGTCTGGAGATCAGACTGTCAACATTCAGCTCCCCTTCCGCCATTTCACTGCAACCCAGCGGCGATTCCGCCTGCAGCCACGGGGGGCGCTACAGCGCGGAGAAATACAACACCATCTACCACAGCGGAAATTTCGCCTGTAGCCACGGGGGGCGCTACAGCGCGGAGAAATACAATACCATCTTCCAGCAGGATTATTAAACTAACACATCAAATATCTCACTTAAAAGGATTATCTGAAGATCATTTATTTGAGTAAGAATCCAGTGCAGTAATGTTTTGTCCGTTAAGGGAGATAATATCTGACCACAGAGTCAAAGAGCCTCAGAGTAGAAGAGCCTCAGAGCTTCATGACCACAGAGTCAAAGAGCCTCAGAGCTATGTAACCACAAAGTCTAAGAGCCTCAGAGCTTTGTGACCACAGAGTCGAAGAGCCTCAGAGCTTCATAAGCACAGAGTCAAAGAGCCTCAGAGCTTCATAACCACAGAGTTGAAGAGCCTCAGAGCTTTGTGACCATAGAGTCGAAGAGCCTCAGAGTTTCGTGAACACAAAGCCTCAGAGCTTCATGACCACAGAGTCAAAGAGATTCAGAGCCTCGTGACCACAGAGTCAAAGAGCCTCAGAGCTTCATGACCACAGAGTCGAAGAGCCACAGAGCCTCATGACCACAAAGTCATAGAGCCTCAGAGCTTCATGACCACAGAGTCAAAGAACCTCAGAGCTTCATTACCATAGAGGCAACTATTCTGTGATACACCAATAAGAGCCCTTGGGCAAGACTCCTAACACTACTCTGGCCCATCTCTGTAGCATAAGTAACCTTGTAGGTCACTATGGATAACATTATCAGCTAAATGCTGTAAATATATATTTGCAATAATATGCAATGTGTAATGAGTTATTGAAGCCGTAGAGTTCACTTTTGACCAGCATTATGATAATTAGGAATTATTATGAAAATTATATTATTATATAGAATTATATTATTATAATTCAAAATTTTGTTTAATATTTGGAAACAAAGAGTAATAATGAAAAGATCACTATAAATCTCCTTTAATTTATTTTATTGAAAGAATTTTAAACATATGATTAATTTGTATGAAAAAAAACCACAAACACGTTTATGATGGTCAAGGAAATGAGAATATACAGTGCATCATATCAAAAAACTATTCCCAAGCCACAGAAGACATTTGAGAATGAATAATCAAAATAATTAGCAATTTTAATTATGCAGTGTTATATAATGAATATATCATGATTAAACATATGAGGATAGGGATAGCAGTTTTTTTTCCTGGAGATCATATTGGTATAAAAGGTTGGGTCTGTGAAACAGTAGTCAGCTTGTCTTTATGTAAAAAAAAAAACAAAAACATAAAAAGACCACATTTATAAATAAACAAAATAAAAAGTCACGTAGATTGATCTAGGAAATTATACTGTACCGAAAGTCTTAAAGGCTGTAAATTTCACTTTTATAATTACTGATTCATTTGCTTACTGCAGAACTGTACCACCCAATTAATGAACTAATGGAACATGCCTGGAGAGTGTTGTTGTTCTGCATAACTCAGGTTCTCATGCAGCAGTTAATGCACATCTAGCCCATATCTACGACAAAAGTGCCAAAAGTGGCCCAAAGTGCTATCTGGGTGTTTTGTTTTCCAGCTGGGCTGTGTTTGTGTATTTCAATAGAAACGGTAAATAAAGGTTAATGTTTTGTGTGCTGAGGTTAAGTTTAGGTTGGGTAAAGCACAGCAGCATATGCACACACCCTTTTCTGTGAAGTGCTAAAAGCAATTCCATGCTAAAAAATAGATGTTAAAGGTTGGTCCCCTTCATTTCTGCTTCTCTCTCTTTAGGCTCCTTTGCAGTGTTCATCGTCTTAATCCGCTTCCTCAGGAAAAGCCACGTGATTCCCCAGCCCAGAAGCAGACCAATGACCGCAAACACCGCGGGCACCCAGATGGGCAATGCTGAGGGGCACTGGGCTGGTAAGGGGGTGGGCAGAGTGGTGGTAACAGGGGTTGGAGTGGTACTGATGTCAGGGACACTGTTCATTTTGGTGAAAATGAATGGATGAGCCTGCAATAAAGAACAGTACAGTCTGAATTGGTCTAACACCCTTTAATAGTAGTTAATAATTTTTTCAGCATCTAAAACCAACATGAACATGATTATTAATAAGAAAACATATTTCTGAGAGCAACTGTGTTTAAATTAGAACATTAATTGTTATTAAATGGAATCAATAAATTAAATTATCTTTGAGTAACTTTAATGTCTCATATGGACATACACGATCAACCATAACATTATGACCACCTACTTGTTTCTACTCTAACTGTCAATTTCATCAGCTCCTTTGCACTTTGCAGTTCTATAATTACAGACTGTAGTTCATCTGTTTTTCTGCACAGTGAGTGTAGAAACAAGGTCATAATGATATGGCTAAATGGTGGATGCAAAAAATGCAAAAGTCCAAAATGGTTTTTTTTTAGTAGTAGTATTTATATGTATGGACCTATAAAACATTTATCTGTATGCCTGTATGTGTATCATCTATAAGTTTTATGATTATTTTTATTATAGCATTAGCAGTAATATTGCTGCTCTTTTGTTCAGTAACATAGCATCTAGTGCAGGGCAATATAAAATAAATATCAATATATTGCCATTCTTCTTAAGCATATTCAGATATGAGTATTTCAGTAATTTTTCCCAGTGATAATTAAACCATACAATGGCTTAATTATGCTGTCTGTTAGGTTAATGTTCTGGTTTGTCTTTTAAATAAAAATTTGTTCTTAAACTGTATTAAAGCTCTATGTGAAAATAAGTAGAAAAATTACAAGACAAGGTTAAATATTGAAAAAAAAAATATCACTTATTGTATTTAATACAAAATAAACACTACAAAATATTTATTTAAAATATGGTGCAATATATAGAATTCAGTAAATAAACAGTTATTAAAATGAAATGTGTATTAAAATGTAAATATGTCCTTTAACAAATTGTTAGGGATGCACAAATGTTTGCATACAACAGTCTTTAATGTCTGCTTTTATTATCTTATGATGACCATTTTACAAACTTCCCAGGGCTGTCCAGCAAATGGACTTAAGACTTTTTCTTCTGGTAAAGAAAAGTCATGAGGTTGTTGTTTGTGTAACTGAACTATTGTATTCAGAGAAAATAGTCCCAATAAAATACCAATAAGCCTAATTAGCCTAAATATTTTAAGTCTTTATTTATTGTGTAACACCATACTCACACTTTCTCATGCTTCTTAATTGCCTGGTCAGTCCGAGCTCCCCTCTGAGTTACTGAGGCTATTTTTATTGTATGTATAACAGCAACTGGGTCACACTCACCTCTGTTGGGCAGTGGATCTTTGTGCGGTCATGAGTGAAGTCATTGAAAACCTGCTTCATCCCTACTGGCTCCAGCTGCAGAAATAGTAATATGTAGTAATTTCAGTATATCACATTTTCATTAAAAAGAATTATTATTAGTATCTGAGAGGATGACACTGTTGCTAGGTTACAGTGAATAGTCAAGTTTCAAAAAAGGGGTGGTGGGCTCAAATGGTTGGGGGTGGGAGGCATCATGTTATGAACTTACTATGCTTATTTTTAGGGATCATAAATGATTAAGCTTGAAATCTTTGCAAATTTATATATTAAAACACACACACACACACACACACACACACACACACACACACATATATATATATATATATATATATATATATATACATATATATAGAGAGAGAGAGAGAGAGAGAGAGAGAGAGAGAGAGCGCATTTGAGTATGATACACAAACAAGCTTGGCACACATGTTTTGGGGAAGTTTCTCCCATTCTCCTTTGCAAAACCTTTCAAGATCCAACAATTGGATGGGGAGTGTCAGTGCACAGCCATTTTTAGATATCTCCAGAGCTGTCCAATTGGATTCAAGTCCGGGCCCTGGCTGGGCCACTCGAGGACATTCACAGACTTGTGCCGAAGAGTTGTTATCTTGGCTGTGTGCTTAGGGTCATAGTCCTGTTGGAAGATAAACCTTTGTCCAAGTCTGAGGTCCTGACCATGACTATTTTCCCAGTTCTTGCTGCAGAAAGACATCCCCACAGTATGACGCTGACACCCCCATGTGGCTTTTACTGAAGAGTGGCTTCTGTCTGGCCACTGATTGATGGAGTGCTTCTGGAAGGGTCTCTTCTCTCCACAGAGCAATATTGGAGTTCTGACAGAGTGATCATTGTATTCTTGGTCACCTCCCTGAATAAGGCCATCCTACCATAAGCACTCAGTTTGGCTGGTGGTTCCAAACTTCAATGGAGCAGAAATTTTCTCGGAGGTCTACAGACAATTCTTTAGACTACTTGGCATGGTTTGTGCTGTGACATGCACTGTCTTCTATGTATATACTGTCTACTATGTGACCTTATATAAACAAATGTGTGCCTTTTCAAATCAAGTCCAATCAACTGAATTTGCCACAGGTGTCCAATCAAGCTGTAGAAACATCTGAAGGATGATCAGTGGAAATGAGTTGCACCTGAGCTCAATTTTGAGTGTCATGGCAAAGGCTTTGAATACTTATGTACAGTACATGTTATATTTGTGTTTTATATTTAATACATTTGCAAATATTTCAAACTATTCTTACTGCCATTGTGGTATATTGTGTGTAGAATTTTTAGGTAAAAAATAATCATTTTTGAAATAAGGCTGTAACATGATAAAATATGCAAAAGTGAAGCACCATGAATACTTTCCAGATGCACATATTATAGCTCACCAGTCAGCCGTAACATTATTTCCTTGTTTCTACATTAACTGTCTATCTAATCAGCTTCTTTTACCATTCAGGAACACTTTGTAGTTCTATACAGACTGTAGTCCATCTGTTTCTCTTTGTTAGCCTCTTCCACAGAGCCAGTATTCTGTGGGTGGTGGATCATTCTCAGCACTGCAGTGACACTGACATGGTGGTGGTGTGTTAAGTGTCTGTTATACTGATATGATTAGATACAGCAGCTGGAGTTTTTAAACTCGTCACTGTCACTGTTGGACTGAGAACTGTCCACCAACCAGAAATATCCAGCTAATAGTGTCCTGTGGATGACCAACAGAACCTGTGCAGAAACAGATGAGCTTCTGTGTCTGACTATACAGTCTGTAATTATAGAACTACAAAGTGTTCCTTAATGGTGAATGGAGCTGTTAAAGTGGACAACGAGTGTAGAAACAAGAAAGTGGTCAAAATGTTATGATTTTCAGGTGATGCTTTATAATTTTCAGGTGAATAAAGGTACATGAAACTATTAAAACATCCAGCAAAAATTGACCTAGGAAGTAAAATAAATTCAATACATTATTGAATTGGTTAACAGTATTGAATATCAATTCGTGACCCCCATGTATCATATCTCCAGATTTATGCCAATACACAGCCATATACTTACAGCAAACATCCTTAAGTCATCTTTATCAGTCAGTTTTAACATACGGTCAAAGAAGATTCACATCAAAGAGCCCACATCATCATTATTTCATTTTCTCATACCATGTTATTCCAGAGTGCAACTGCCATCTCAGCATGTGCCCTTTCACTTAAATGAAGGCAGTCTACTGTTAAATAACTCGGATCAGGATTTCCATCCTACAAAACATAACAGACAGGTCACTGTTAGCACTTCTAACCTTTCAGTAACACACACACAGAAACACACACGCACACTCACTGAAGATAGAGGAATGATTGTGTTCTGAAGATAAGGCTGAAGCACAATTGTGAAATCGTCATGGCCATCATATCGACCTTGAGAAATCAATTGCTCTGTTACAGTCTATAGAGAGAGAGAGAGAGTGAGAGAGAGAGTGAGTGAGAGAGAGAGAGAGAGAGAGAGAGAGAGAAAGAGAGAGAGATATATACATATACATGTGCATTAAAAAATGACTTTTACTACAAAAAAATAAAATAATTTGTGGAATATATTTTATATATGTCATTTTTACCAATACATTAAGACTACATTTAATTCAACTGTTTTGTCATGTATTTACCTGTAACTGAGGTCTATTCTATTTACCATTTACATAAAAAATATCCTTAAAATGGAAGCCATACAAGGCACAAACTGCTTACATGCTGGGTTGATACTGTAGCACACCGTCAATCATACAGCAATAGTATTAAATAGATTCACGTGCCCATTCTCAGCAGAGCAAAAAGGCACCAGAGGCCCTGGAGGATCTTGGGCCTATGAGGCCTGGAGGCTTCCACCACACTGAGCCCATACATTTACCCAGCAGTGAATAGTTTTGTGTATTTGGTGCTCAGTTATACTTTATGACTAAAATCACTACATATGCTTCTATTGCTTTCTCTGTGTGGACTCATCTCTGGTTTCTATGTTGTAAGTTGCACAAATATGAGTAACCAGAACACCCAGACTGCAGCACTCAGGGTTTATAGTCACCTGATGCACTGCAGATTAATGAGCTTTAGCTCTGTCAGCTCTAGGTTGTCATCTGGAAGCATAACACAAGGACACTTCTCACTGTGGAGGAAAAGTACATATATGGCATAAAAGTTACACCACATTTACTTTCATAAATATATTTCTCATAAACTGATCAAGATAAAATAAGATGAAAAATCAGCTATTAGTGGAAATTCACAATGTTACAGCAACAAAGGGATATAAGGCATTAGTACAAGAACAAGATAAAGTATAGTATATAGCATCTACAAAAAATATGTACAGATAAATTTACAGATAATTGCATGTTGGATGATGGAAGAAATGTGCACTTTAAGCTATATTTGAACACTTTAATAGTGTATGGATTTTAAGTGTGAGTGTGTGTCTGTGGTCTGCTGAGAGCAGTGCTGTTTCTAGGATTTTAACAGCAGCAGGGAGGAAGGACCTGTGATACCACTCCTTCACACACTTCAGGGGAAACCACCTGTCATTGAAGGAGCTGCCCAATTGCTCAGTCTCATGCATGGGGTGAAAGTCTTTCTCAATTATGGATGCGGCTTGGCTGGCCTGCCTGTGTCCCACCACCTGCGCTGGGTCTAGGGGCTTCCCAGGACTGAACAGGTCTGCTTGTGGGTTTGTCAGTCTTTTTCTTGTCTGCTGTCAAAATGCTTCTGCCCAAGCAGACCACACCATAAAAGATGGTAGATGCCACCACTGTGTCAAAGAAGGTCCCCAGGAGTGCTCCCTGCACTCCGAATGACCTCAGTTTTCTCAGTAAGTGGAGTCTGCTCCTGGCCTCTTTTGTAAAGTGCAGTGGTGTTAACTGACTAGTTTGGTGTTTAAATGAACACCCAGACACTTACTTGTAAGAGTCCACTCTTTCAATATCCATTCCCTGGATGTTCATTGATGGAGGGTGTTTCACCCAACTCTGGAAATCCACCACCAGTTCTTTTTCTGTCTCTCATATTCCATCTCTGGAGGTTGTTCTGTAGGCACCAGTCCATGTCCTGAAGATCAGTTCTTTGTACTCACTATCCTCATTATTCATGAGGCAGATGATCATCAGAAACTTCCTAGGGTGACAGGTTGAGTGAGCTCTACATCAGAAGTCAGTACTGTACAGGGTGAAGATAAGCTGTGCCTAGGACCATTCCTGTGGGGCTGACCACCTTGTCTGAGAGACAGTCCGAGCTCTCACGTACTGTGGTTGGTTGGTAAGGTAGTCCAGTATCAGTTTGACAGGTGACTGTCCACCCAACATGTTTCAGCTTGTCCTTCAGCAGCCCAGGCTGTATAGTGTTAAAGGCACTAGAAGTCGAGAAGGTGATTCTCTGCATATTCCCAGGCTTCTCCAGGTGAGAAAGAAGCTCTGTGTAGAGATACATGACAGGCATCATCCACCCCAATGACAGGCTGGTAGGAGAAAAACTGAATAGGGTCCATGGATGCACTTAACAGGGGGCAGGAATCTGTGAGACTAGCCTCTCCAGTGACCATCTGAGAAGTCATCACTGGCCTGTAGCTGTTGAGGTCCTTTGGGTGCTGCGTTTTTCATTACAGGTACCACACAAGATGTTTTCCACAGTTGTGGAACTCTTCCCAACTCCAGACACTTGTTGAACATGTTCTCCAGTGACCCTCAGGCTGATCTGCACAGAACCTGAGGAGCCTGGTGCTAATGCCATCTGGGCTACAGCTTTCCCTCATCTTGATTTTCCTTAGCTCTCATTCCTCAACTCCAATAAGCCAATGGGGGGTGTGAGGAGCTGAGAGGTTATTGAGGAGGCAGTACTAATTGAGGTTCAGCAGGATGTCTGTGTGGGGTGGGGACAGGTGAGTAGTCAATCTATTGAAAATATATTAGGTTGTTTACCCTCTTCTTGTCCCTCTGCATCTGGGGAGTCGGGGTTTCTTTTTGGTCAGAGATGTTTTTAAGGCCTTTCCAAACTCCTCTTATTTTCCTTCTCAGCTCCTTCTGCACAGCTTTCTTGTCTTCGGCCTGACCCTGTCTTCTCTTTTAGGAGAGCCTTTATGTCAGTTATCCATGGCTTGTTGGAAACACAGAATGGTCTTGAGTAGAGACAGCTTTCTCCACACAGATGTTAACATAGTCTGTAATGTATTGAGTCAGACTGCCAATGTTGTCCCTATAGAATCACACAATTCTGTGCAGGTTACTGCTGGTTCTCTGTGTACAAGGGGTTTGTATAGAAGCAGAAGATGAATTAGGTTGTGATCAGATCTTCCAAGAGGAGGGAGCAGAGGTATATGCCTCCTTTATGTTGGTATAGAACCAATGTTTATTGTCTCTGGTGTGGCAGGTTACATACTGGGAGAAGGTGGGCAGAGTGGAGATGGAGATGTGATTATAGTCTCCAGAGATAAGGAGGCTTGGGGAGGTGCTGCTTGCAGTCTGCAGCTGGAGTGTATGTTGTCCAGAAGCCTTGTCACTGTTATTAGCTGATGGAGGAACACTGTGCAGCTGTGTGATAACATACCATACCCTCGGGAAGTAGTATTGTCGTAATGGTCATCAGTTTAATAATTTCTTCACGGCGAATTTGTTATTAACAGTGCTTTGTTAGCTGTGAGCTTATCTATCTTATTTGAGAATCAGTCTCCACGTTTCCCATAACAATGGAAGAACAATAGGAACGGCTCTGCACAGGATCTTCAATTTATGTTTGTAGACAGAGACCATAATATTTGTCATCTTGTTGTCTCTACACTCTACCTACTGCATCACCTCCTTTTACATGTCAAGAGCACTGCTTGTTCTATAATTACAGACTGTAGTCCATCTGTTTCTCTACATACATTGTTAGTCTCCTTTCACCCTGATCTTCAATGGTCAGGACCCCACAGGACCACCAGAGCAGTTATTATGTGTATGTTGGGTCATTCCCAGCACTGCAGTGACACTGATATGATGGTATGAGTAGATCAGACACAGCACATTGCTGCAGGGAGTGTTTAAACCACTCTGTGTCACTGATGGACTGAGAACAGAACTAACCAGAAATATCCAGCCAACAATGTGAGCAGTGTCCTGTGAGCACTTATGAAGGACTAGAGGATGACAACACACACTGCAACACAAACTGCAGAAACAGATGAGCTTCTGTCTCTGACTTTGAATTTAAAAGGTGGAATAATTAGGTAGGAGTGTTTAATAGAGTGGACAGTGAGTGGACACCATGTTTAAAAACTCCAGCAGCACTGCTGTGTCTGATACACTCATACCAGCATGGCACACACTAACTCATCATCACCATCTCAAAGTCACTGCAGTGCTGAGAATGACCCACCAACCACATAGTACCTGCTCTATGGTGGTCCCGTGGGGGCACCATTCACCATCACATCTGACTGGTCTATTTCTTTAGAATATGAGACTTTCACACCAAACCCACTATGAATGATTGTTTACATAATGACTGCTGAACAAAATTTAAAACTCAGTAGTTTTTCCCATCTCAATTATCCATCACCATTATTTAATTGGGTGCAGAAAGTCCTGGAAAATACAGGTGAAAAAGCTTGGGTAAAAAAAAGGATCTGACAGAAACCTGGGGATGAATCTGCAGGGTAGCGTGTTTTCTCTGCATCTTCCTCAATGCATCCATCTCTCTGGAACTGCAACAACGTTCAACAACTTTTCGAGGACCTAAATCAGATGACTGATACTGTGGAGCTGTCTTAAAATAAATTATAAAAGCGCAATAACAAACTATTCACATGATGCAACTTTGCTAACCTCTTTATACAGTAGATCCAGACCCTCCATCAGATGGTGACTATAGTTTTGAGGCGATAGGTTGTTCTGTATAAACAAAAGAATAAAATGAAGAATTAAAGTCCAGCAAAATAATTCATTTGAGTGCTATATCCGTTATCACCTGTTTCAATGGCTTTTCATATTGGACTTATCCAAGAGTGGAGCTATACAAGACACACAAAGGTTTACTGGTGTTCAGAAACTAAGAACATACCTGGTCTACACAGTATTGACACAAGTCACTACTGCCAATGAAGAGAGTAATCAGCTTCCAGTCCAACTCAAAATTCACAACCTGCAGAAAAAGTAGGTTATTATACAACAGTCATCTGTAACAGTATGACCACCTCTTTTTCTACTGTCTTTGTAAATTCTATCAGCTCCTCATACCATATTGTCCTCCTTTCACCCTGATCTTCAATAGTCAAAACCCCTACTAAAACCACCACAGGTAGGTCCTATACAACACTGACATGGTGGTGGTGTGGCTCTTCAATGTCATTGCTGGACTGAGAACAGTCCACCAACCAGAAAAATCCAGCCAACAGCTAATATGAAGGACTAGAGGATGACATTAGCACAAAGCGGCAGAAACAGATAAGCTTTTGTCTCTGACCACATCTACAAGGTGCAGCAACGACGTTGGTGTGTATAAAGTGTGGACAGTGAGTGGACACAGTGATGAAACACTCCAGCAGCAGTGCTGTGTCTGATCCCTCATATGATGCAGCACACACTAATACACACTGATCCACCACCCACAATGAAGAACAGAGTGAATGGAGGTTAACAAAGTATGCAGAGAAACAGATGAACTACAGTCTATAATTACAGAACTACAAAGTGTTCCTGTAAGAGAGCTGATACAATGGACAATGAGTGTAAAACCAAGGAGGTAGTCCACGCTGTGCAAAGGCTGATCAATGTATGTTTGAAAACCATGGGATATTGAAAACACTCTTACCTCACTGGACTTCAGGGTTTGAATAAGAGTGTTGACCTGAGCTGGGAGGTCTCTGGTGAAAGGGCATAAGGTGTGAGTTAGGACATGTAACAAAATAATGATTTATGGTTGCAAAAGTGACAAAAGAATCAGTAATAGTCTTTAATTTAGGTTTACTGTCATTGCTGAGTAAAAGTACACAGGAAAAAGACTGCTGAGCAACTTTTTATGCAATGCTTAATGTAGTAATAGGAATGTCTCTATGATAAGAATTGGTAAATATCTTTAGGTCACTATACTGTATAGATTATAATTAAGATATGTGCACTCACAAGGCTTTGGCTCCAGACACGGCCATGTTAAATCCTTTCTTTGTAAATAAACCCTGCCCTGTGGAGAAGCCCTGAAGAGATGGGTTAAACTTCCTCAGTATGTCTGAAACACAAAGCACATGGAAACAGTCTGATCAGGTTTAGGTCAGCTCATTAACAGGTCTGTCCTCATGTGAACTATGATTGTAGTGAAGTACGCTTCCAGTCAGAGTACAAGAATATGAATAATCAAAGACAAAATTTCGAAAACCAA
The DNA here is from genome assembly GCA_034509495.1 of Acestrorhynchus altus. Classification (NCBI taxonomy): domain Eukaryota; kingdom Metazoa; phylum Chordata; class Actinopteri; order Characiformes; family Acestrorhynchidae; genus Acestrorhynchus; species Acestrorhynchus altus. Next base: position 30,800,650 of record CM067503.1, on the reverse strand, counting down.
ATCAAAATTGAGACCCAACTCCATTTCACTGAGACAGTGCATAGGAAACAAGGTGAAAACATGGGTGCTCAAAAGCCCCTCCTAAAAGAGCGGGCAAGTGTTTAAAACTGTTGCTGTGTGTTGCCCACCTTGGCCAGTGGGAGCTTAGCCATTTATTTTCTGTTTCATCATACTGGAGAGAGAAACAGAAAGAAGAGAGATGGGTCTAAAACTCCTCCGGCAGTGTTGTTGTTGTTTCCAATGTTCGATCTCCACCGATGCTGCACACACACACACACACACACACACATTGGTAAAGGACAGTACAACTCTCTGTCATTCCTTCATAACAGTTGTCATTATGATGAGATTTGTGTTTTACCTCCAGGATACTCCTTTATACTCAGTGCAGGCTGAATGTGACTTTGAGACTTGGCTCCAAGGCCCGTCTGAGAAGCACAGTTGAATATCACAGTAATCCCAAGCTCATATCCAGCTCAACAGTGCACGGACCACTACCGCTGAGATCTCACGGCAGTTACATGCTGTTTACTAGGCTTCATAACTCAGGATCAGAGTAACCTACAGACTTTTATACAGCCTGGACCGCGAACTGGGCAGATACACAGACAAGTAAGCCTGCTGGTAGAAACACCAGAGTCACAGTGTTCTGAGTGTTTATGAATTGAACCAGATGTCTGATGAGTTTAATGCCTGCAGAATATAAATACCGTGGGTTGGGCTCCCATTATTTCATGACGATGTTGCTGCCTGACCTGGAACAAAGCTTGATCAGACAAGAACAACACATTAGCGGATCTGGTCTGTATTTTGAGCCTGAAGAATATAACAGTCCATTTCTGGCCCATATCAGTTCTGGCTATGCCTGTGATCCTTTTTGCTGTGATCATATACATATCATAACAATTTGTAAACCCAGATTTGGAAAACAGATAAAATTCACTAGATTCCAGCTGAATTAAACCCCAGTTTAAATGCCAAAAGGAGAGTCTTGTTATGTTTAGTCACAGTGTTCAATTCTCCAGTATAAAAGACCTTGAAAGTGTAAATGTAGTTACATACAAATAACACAAATAAGGTTCAGGTTTTCCTTAATAAAAGAATATTCAGTTTTATTTTTATATATATATATATATATATATATATATATATATATATATATATATATATACACATTTGAATGAAGCTGGCCATGATGTTTGACCAGCTTGACTGGCATATGCCCACTATACACTATATACACTATGCTGATCAAGAACTGGCTAACCAGTATAGAGTGTGTTTTTTTTCCTGAATGCCCAGTTTCCCACCACCTTGATCACTAACGACCAGCATAGAACATCTGAAACCAGTTACCAGTTACTGGTCTTAAGCTGGATTTTTCAGCAGGGTGTATAAAGTAATGAAGTGGCCAGTGAGTGTACAGTAGCTGGACTTACAGTTATAGAGTCCCCTAGAGCTGCAACCACACTAATGTCAGCTGGCCGCAGCCTGTGAACTGAATAGGAAAGTAACGTCAGTACAGTGCTGTGGCTACTCAAGTAATGAGTAAAATAGTTATGTTTATGTTTAAAAGACACATTTTCTCTTTTGTTCGCTTACCTGAAATTGGCAAACTGACAGACGGAGCAGTGTACGTGCAGGAGAAGTCACTTCCCCAGTTCTGAGGGAAACAAATGATTACAGTTTAGGTAATGTTGGAGTTGTCTGTTTATTATATTCATTCAAGTTTGTTCATACTGTAACTCACTTAACTTAGATCAACCATAACATTATGACCACCTCGTCTTTGCATTCACTACCATTGAATCAGCTCCATGGACCATACAGAAACACATCTGTTTTCCTGCAAACTTTGTTAACCTCAATTCACCCTGATTTGCAATGGTCAGGACCCCAGAGGACCACCACTGAGCAGATATTATGTGGGTGTTGCGGTTTGTTAGTGTGTGTTGTGTTAGTACGAGCAGGTCAGACACAGCAGTGCACCTGGAAGGTTTAAAAACTGTGTCCACTCACTCTGCACTCTATTAGACACTCCTATCTAGTTGCTCCACCTTGTAGATGTAAAGTCAGTGACAGAAGCTCATCTGTTTCTGCACATTTTGTGTGGGTCATCCTTTAGACCTTCATCAGTGAGCTGCTCACAGGTTGCTTTTGGATGGAAATTTTTGGTGTCATGTCTGCCCTTTGTCAGTCCTGTTCACCTCTGTTCTTCTGTTGTGTTCTAGTTGTCTTTCCCCCATGTGCTTGTTTGTTTTGGTCTTGTCTCCTCCCTTGCTCCACCCATTCCCATCTGTATCTCATTTGTAACCCTGCCCCTTTGTAATCAGTGGTTCCAGGTGTGTCCAATCTTCTGGGCTATTTAAGACCTTTTGTCTCAACCTGTTTTTGTCAGTCCTTTTGTTTCTGTCATGGTTTGTTGCTGTTTTGTTTTCCAACTTTGTGTAGATATTCAGTTTGTTGGGTTGTTCCCTTCCCTGTTTCTTTTCTGTCATCCTAACCCCCAGCTTTTGCCTCCGCACCCTTGGTCATCTGTTCTGTCTGCTTGAATTTGACATCTGGTGGGTGGACTGTTCTCAGTCCAGCAGTGAGAGGGGTTTAAACATTCCAGCAGCAGTACTGTGTCTGTGTTTTAGTTTAAACTAAAATTGTCATTTTCAATTGCAAATTAAAGCCCTTTAAGAGTAACAGCTATGATTAAACAGAGCTAAGCTCAACCCGATGCTCTGCATTAATATGTCATAAAGCAAGTGTAAGAAAAGAGTAGGGGTCCAAGTTAGAATATTTGTAGTGAGTTAAAAATACAGTATATAAAAAAACTACAGCACAGGTTTCAAATCAAGTTTGTAAAATATGAATGCATTTTGGTACATATGGACCACAGTTTGGGCCGTCAATTGTTAATATGAGAAATAAACAATTTCAAAGAGACTTAAAAAAAGAAGAAGCAAAAGTTGTATATCACAAAAAAATATGTTTGGGTGAGGGTGTAGGTAAATTTTCTGACAGATCAGATGCCCTTTGGGCAGCCCTGTCAATTAACAAAAAAGTACTTTTCTAAAATCTAAACAAAATATAAAATATTGTACATCAATGTTCCATAAATAATTAATTTTGTTATGCAATTGTTGAAATGATCCTTTTTGACTTACTGACACAGGGGGCTTCGTTGGTCCTGGCCCTTTATAAGTATAATTGCTGTTTACATAGGTCTGAATGAAGGGAGAAGTCTAGAAAAAAGAGAAAAAAATCACACAGAATTATATAACTGTTCAAATCAATTCCTGTGCATCTACAGTGATATGTATCTACATAAATAGAGTGGATGGTGAGATTGTGTTACCTCTGAAGGGCATTTAACATAAAGACCTGCAGAGAAATCTGCAGAGTGGGTTTTATGACCCAGTGGCTCCAGCTGAAAAGAGAGTAAAATTATAGATAGAGAGATTAATCAAATTGCACTCTGTTCTAGTTCAAAATGGGTTTTTGAGTGTATATATATATATATATATATGTCAAATTCTGGTCCAAGTACTGTATATGGACAATGACACTATATTTCTAACTTTGCCTCTGTAGACCACCACAGTGGATTTTAAACAATGAAAAATGTCCCCTCCCTTTTAACATGTGTAAAAGTACTAGTAAGTAATTGGACAATATAATACACAGATCAACCATAACAGTATGACTCAATTTCTACATTTATTGCCCATTTTATCAGCTCCACTAACCAAATTGACCATAATTCTATAATAACAGACTGTAGTCTACCTTGGTGATACTAACATGGTGGTGGTTTGATAGTGTGTGTTCTCATAAGAATGGATCAGATACAGCAGTGCTGCTGGAGTATTTAAACACTGTCCACTCTGTTAGACTCTTAACTATTTTTTCATATGAATGTACCAAATTGTTGATTTAATCATTCCAAACTATCTTTGTATGTCCTCATACATATTAGTAAAAATGGTAGAAGATTGTACACATTCAGATTTATTTGTGTAAAGCAACTCACCATATTGTTCCACAGTCCACGGGCCATCAGAGTCTGAGATTTCTGACTGAGGTGAAAACAATCTGGAGAGAAAAATGAGCGGTCAGGATGTCCATCCTGCAAGAAAGAGGGAGAGTGACTGATCATCACTGATAGTGACATTGTACTCTGTAAATTATTGTTCCCTTATTAATTTTAAAGATTGTGTATTAAGTAATTAATACTTATTAAGTAATTGAAATATTCTGAAATACAGAGTACTTAATTCATTATTTTGTGTCTTCTGTGCATTACGATGAATACAATTATTTACAATATACTTGAATTAGTCAGGACGTGTGTGTGTGTGCATGTGTATGTGTTTCTAACCATAATTGGCAGTGTTATATCCCTCAGTAAAGGCTGCAGCACCACAGTAAAGTTAGAGTGTGTGTCATAACGGCCCGACTCCACCAGATCCATAAGACCCCTCTGAAACATAAAAGAAATCTACTGTAACACACACACACACGCATGGATGCACGCACACACACATGCATGGATGCACGCGCACACACACACACACAGAGTTCTGTGTTTGTGTACCTGATAAGCTCTGTTCAGATTATCCAGATCCTGCAGGGCATTTGATCCCTCTTTTGGTAAAAGAACGCAGGGGCAGAGGATTCTGAAGAAAAACAGAAGCTTTAAGGCAGAACCTGATTTTTAGACACCCAAAAATGTCAGGTTTTACTATTTTTTATTCTCATATTAATATCATCTTTCACACAGAGTCAGAAACCAACGGACATATATTGAATGCATATTTCAATTAGAGCCTGCTCAATTTTCTGCCATGTCAGATGTGTTAAAATCAGGCTGACCAATCAGAGCTCCATTATTGTGGCTGCAGACCAAACAAATCAACATGGTAGAGAACAGCTCATCTTGTTTGTAGCGGAACACAAATGTTTACATGAGTAGAAACATGCTTACTAAAATTTCGGAGGTTAAAGGAAATGTACGGTGGAGCAGAGATGAATGGATGGGGAACCATTTTTATAAGTCTAGGCTCATCCTCATTTGTTCATCACCAAAGAGCTCCAAACTATAGCTTCCATCAGTAATGAGCACTCAAATGAAGGAGGGAAGTTAAAGAGAACAGATTTGGACAGGGGGCAGACAGTGAAAGAAAGGGTGTTTCCTGCCCTTTCACAGTGCACAGGAGGCAAAAAAATCATTTTGGTTCCACTGCATTAAAATCACATCTGTTTTTTTTACACTGTGTGAAAGGGCCTTCACAGTAACAATCACAGTTAAACAAATATAATAATATAAACTCATTTAAATTAATTAATGTATAAGTAATCAATAGATCCCAAACCCATGCACTCACCGCACCAGCCATGTAGGGCATTTGAGAGTGGAATCTAGGTGCATTGCCCTCAGTGGAACAATATGAAGAGGTTCAACCAGATTAACTAGAGCACGAGGAACCTGAAGGAGAGAGAGAGAGAGAGAGAGAGAGAGAGAGAGAGAGAGAGAGAGAGAGATGCCAAAGTGAGAAGAATAAAAACAACCAACTCCTTGTTAAATGATAGACTGTAGTCCACCTGTTTCTCTGCTTACTTTGTTATCTGTCTTTCACTCTAATCTTCAATTATCAGGACCCACAGGACCACCGCAGCGCATGTATTATGTGGGTGGTGGGTCATTCTCAGCACTGCAGTGACACTGACATGGTGGTGGCGTGTTCACATTGAGTTGACATAGCTGGATCACACACAGTCTACTTACTCTCCACTCTATTAGACACTCCTACCTAGTTGCTCCATCTTGTAGATGTAAAGCTCATCTGTTTGTTCATCTGCATCTGCATCCTTCATCAGTGCTCATAGGACACCGTTGGCTACTGGATATTTCTCGTTGTTGGGCTGTTCTCAATTCAGCAGTGACAGTGAGGGGTTTAAACACTCCAGCACTTCTGTGTCTGATCCACTCTTACCAGTGCAACAAACACTACCACACCACAACCACATCAGCCACGGACCACACAGTCTAGCATTACAAATTACATCGAGACAAAGGGCAATAATGCTGACTGGGACTCCTGGCTGACTGTGGCATCACCAGACGTTAAACCTGCAATCTCCCAATAATGGAGCCAACAGTAGGGTTGTGTATGTTTCTTTTATTCTAGGTTCACGACACAACATAAAACACATTTGATGTTTATGTAAACAGCAAAAAACACAAAGTTATGAGGCTTTGAAATGTAAATAACACACTGTATATAATATATTAAAAACTGATATTAATAATCCTCTGACCTCACTGTGCAGGTAGTCCAGCGCCTGTTGAACATTCTTCACAAAGTTTTCAGCAGAATGATACAACTGTAATAAACAGAGGGAAAAAAGCATGAATCACACTCTCTCTCTCTCTCTCTCTCTCTCTCTCTCTCTCTCTCTCTCTCTCACACACACACACACACAAACACACACTCCAAGTTCACTATTAAATGAGCAGTAAAGTGACCTACAGAGTTGTAGCAGGCGTCACAGAGGTCATTGCCTCCAATGAACAGGGTGATCACCTTCCAGTCGGAGTAAAAGTTTATGCGCTGCACAAATAAAAACAAAAAGCTGCAGTAATCCATATTTATTTTTTACGTTAATAATAAAAGCTGTTCTGAAACGGCTGGGTATGTAAATCTTAAAGAAATCTATAACATTCATAATATTCATAATTTTCCTAACATTTGATTGTATTTAGTGATTAACTTGTTAGAGCTAATGTAAGACCACATTTCACTTCACTCTCAGAACTATAGTACTATAATTATTAACGTATCTAACCTACTCTGTATAAGTGTATGAGTGGCGTGTGTTCTAGTGCTAGTTAACTCTTAGAACCCGAGATCTGTAATCCAGGTAATCCATCTTCGAAATCAGATGAATTTCACTAAGTAACACAGGGTTCAAATTTTTAATTTGAAGGCAAAAAAGTATCTTAAAATACAAACATATCCTGCATGAGGTTAACTGGTTAAAAAACATAGCAACTGACTATAAACACACTTTTATCTATATGAGACAAATGCATGTCTTTACATGATGAAAAGAACCAAGGGTCACTATGACTACAACACATGTTTCACAGCAAATCCACTCTGAATCACTTTGTTTATTTCTCACCATTTAATGCTGCAGAAATAAATAATCAGTTGAATTCCTTTTTAAGTTTTCCTTACTGAGTCAGTCTTCATCCTGTGCACCAAGGCCCGAGCTTGTTTCAGCATGTCACTGAAAACGAGGAACAGTTCACCCTTACTTTTCATTATAAACAAAAATATCATTTTTGAGAGCGAATCCGTTAAAGAGACTGACATGCTGGTGGCTCCTGCTACAGCTTGGTTGAGGAAAGCCTCTGATGTGTCCTGTTTACCCTTTCCCACAGAGAAGCCGGTCAGCGAGGGGTTAAACTCTCGCAAGATGTCTGTACATAATCACAAAGGAGAAGCAGAAAAAATATACTATTTAAACAAATTGACATACTGTAATATTAATCAATAACAATAAAAAATTCTAATAAAGTGGAAGCACAAGGTAGGTGTTTCTAATAAAGTGGCCAGTGAGTGGAAGCACAAGGTCAGCATTTCTATTGGCACAAAGTGGGGGAACTTGGAATTTATAGACAAACTATCTGTATAAATGTGATTTAGATGTGCTGTGTTGTGGTAACTCAGATTAATGACCTCCTTCTAAGATTAATCTTACAGACCAAAGAAGGGTGATGACTCACTGGGAAGTGTGGTAACGGTAGAGAGGTTCTGGTCTCCGCCAACACTGAAAACACGAGAGCATTGAATTTTGTGCATAAGACAACAGGCATAGAACTGTTACAGAATGCATGTATGGCACCATATAAAGCAGTGTATCTAGAAACTGTTATGATTGGTCACTCACCTCCAGGAAAGGCCTCTGTATTGTGTCAAGACATCCAGCAGGTTGTATGGTGCTGACCCAACACCATTTCCTGCCTGCATACACAGAGCAACAGCTATCAAATAGTCAAAGTTTTCTAAACATCCCGGATTTTATCCTGGAATTTTATTCATATTCGTGTGATGATGTGACAGATGATTTGTTCAGCAAACCTTTATTATAAAAGCACAAAATGAAACTCCCAAAACACACTAACACCCAGAACACACTAACACCTGCACTAATGTTTACATGTGTTATATTGAGAGATACACTGATCAGCCATAACATTATTAACACCTCATTGTTCTTCAATGGTCAGGACCCCACAGGACCATCACAGACATGGTGATGGTGTGTTAGTGTTTGTCAGAGACACCATGTCAGTGTCACTGCAGTGCTGAGAATGACCCACCACCCACATAATACCTGTTCTGTGGTGGTCCTGTGGGGTCCTGACCATTGAAGATCAGGGTGAAAAAAAGGTAATAAAGTATGCAGAGAAACAGATAAACTACAGTCTCTTATTATAGAACTACAAAGTGGTAAGAGGAGCTGATAGAATGGACAGTGTGAGTAGAAACAATGAGGTGGTAATAATCTTAAGGGTTAAATTAGGCTTTGTTGTGTTGTTTCTTAGTATGACGGAGATAGCACTCGCCTTTGTAGCACTGAGCCATATTAGCACAGGAATAAAATATTAATTTGGTGTAAACAAACATCTTGTGTGTGTGTAAAACTGACACACTGACCGTTAAAGAATCCCCAAGTGCTGCCACCAGTCGAATATCAGCTGGCCTCAGAGCGTGGACTACAGGAACCAGAGACAGCTACCATTAATATGATTAAAACCATAAACTTTAAATATAACATAAACAAAAGCACAGGCATAATCCAGGCTATAAAATTGTTTATCTGTGTTCTGTCCATGCTTATAGAAAACAGGGAGTTATTCAGTGTTAGAAACAGATTGATATCTCGAAATAGTTTGTGAATGAACTTTAATCTGGTTTGGAAAAGCCCACTAATGATACTTAATATAATAAAGTTAATAAACTGCTTGACAGCTGTAAAGGTAAAGCTGCAGATCAATAAATCCATTTCTACCTTATATCCAGCAATACCTTAAGTCCAAACTGGTGTAGACTGATGGCTGTAGTGTACAGTAAAGCTGTTTAAATAAAATTACTGACACCTTCAATTTATATCTTGTTGCAAGGTGGTTTCTAGTATATCCCAAGTGGTTGCTAAGGTGTTACTGAGTGGTTTCTATTTGGTTACTATAGTGTCACTAGGCAGTTGTTGTTGTGATATTGTTGTGCAGTTGTTGCTTGCTAAGGTGTTGCTATGGTGTAGGTCTTGTTAAAGTTTAATTTGTGTGTTAAATGTTAGCACTGTCTGCTCATTTTATTTTTAACTGATCTAGTTGCCATCAGAAGGCTAAAACAAATTGCAGTAAATTCAGACTGAGGGTGATTTAAAATAGGCAATAAAGGCTACATATAATAAAAATAGTATAAAAGTTACATAATATAGCTGTAAGATCTATATGTATGGTATGATATTCCATTCGTGGATCAGGTTAGAAATGCAGCTGTGGTGTGTTTAGTTTGTACCTGATGTTGGTGGACTGTTGGAAGGATTCAAGTCTTTACAAGGTAGGTCTGTCCCCATTACCTACAAACACAGTGACACACACACACACACACACACACACACACACACACACACACACACAGAGCAACAGAGCATTAAGAGCCTAGAGTTTTAATAAAACTTAGGATTTCAAGTTCATTAATATTCTTCAGTTCTGGAATATGTAACTGAGGAGTGTGCTGAATGAGTCCCTGTGGATGCAGTGTGTGAAGCAGAGAGGCAGAGTTACATTCTGATGTATTATTGAGTGAAATATGGGCTGATTTACAGCATCAGTAGGTGCTCTGGATCCTGGCCTGATTTCAGATGGGGAATTCCTCTCTGTTCTGAGGAAAGGGTGATCCTGTGCAGAAGAAGAAAAGGGAGAGAAAAAGATCATATGAGCTCTATCTATCTGTCTAGGGTATAAAAAATTGTTCTTCATCTATCTATCTATCTATCTATCTATCTATCTATCTATCTATCTATCTATCTATCTATCTATCATTTCCAAATATCTATGGACACCCATTCTAATGAACACATTCAGCTATTTTAAGTTGCTTCCATTGATAACACAGACATGCAAATGCACACACAGCTTTTCTAGTCCATGTACAGAAGTACTACCAACACAATAGGACTCTCTAAAGCAGAAAAACATGAACCTCTTGGCATCATGCTAAATGCCAGACATGGACTATAGGGATATAAACCCCCCAGCATTAAGCTGTGGAACAGTGGAACTGTCCTTATTTGATTTAATTTGATGAATAATTCATTACAATTACAATTACAATTCATATCATTATTATAACATTTTATATTTTTTTGGATACTAAACTGATCATTTCATTTTTATCCAAACTACCTGGGGCTTCTATTTTAAAGAATCGTAATGTGTTTCACAGTAGAATATACAGTAAGCTCACTATAAGCTGGTGTAACAGTACTGGCATGAAGCCATACTGGGTTGTATAACAGTATTTGGTGTTGGCGGAAGTAAAATTTGAGAGACATGTATACACTGCATTCCACAGTGCTGTTTGAATATGGCCTACCTCACTTGGACATCGAATGGTCAGATCATTCTGCTCCATGTTTTGCTGGAGCTGGAAAATAATACATAACAATACTATATTTTATTATTCTGAAATGCTGGAAAAGTTGTTTTCTCTGTCAGTTTAGTATTATATAGAAAGCTAGCTCTCATAATGGTTACAAAATTGTTTAATTCAGTGAACATCTAATAACTTTCCCTTTTTTGTGAAGCATTTGAGGTGTTTGACCCACAATTGTCAAAAAAGTTTTAATATATTACACAACATGTCTGCTATGGTAAGCTTAAAAAATGAAACTTAAAGTATTGTTAATTATTGTTATATATTTACACACTCATTGTCCATACATGAGCACTTTGTAGTTCTATAATTACAGACTGCAGTCCATCTGTTTCTCTGCACACTTTATGGACCACCACAGAGCAGGTATTATGTGGGTGGTTGGTCATTCTCAGCACTGCAGTGACACTGACGTGGTGGTGTGTGAGTGTGTGTTACACTGGTACGAGTGCCTTAGGCGCAGCAGTGCTGCCGGAGTGCTTAAACACTGTTTCCACTCACTGTCCACTCTTTTAGACACTCCTACTTAGCTGCTCCTACCTTGTAGATGTAAAGTTGCAGAGAGAAACTCATCTGTTTCTGCACAGTTTGTGTTGGTCATCCTCTAGTCCTTCATCAGTGCTCACATTACACAGTTGGCAGGATTTTTCTGGTTGGCTAGGGTTAAACGCTCCAGCAGCACTGTCGTGGCTGATCTGCTCATCCCAGCACAAAACACACACTAACACACCTCCACCATGTCAGTGAAGGGTGAAGGGAGGATTCCAAAGTATGCAGAGAAACAGATGAACCACAGTCTATAATTATAGAAGTACAATGTGCTCCTGTTTGGAAAGAGGAGTTGATACAATGGTCAGTGAATGTACAAGCAAAACTGTAATTCATACCAAATCAAACCTTTCAAAAGAAAGCAAGTGGTCACCAAATGTTTAACAAGCAGTGTAAAAGTGAGTTAATTCTGAAAGTGAGTGTACTCTTTGTAATGGACTGGTATACCAGGTTCTCCCACAGCTGCAGAACCAGTGTGTGGTGTGACAGCTTCTCTTCTGAAATGCCACTGTCCTTTATAAAGACACAGAGCAGCTTAAGTAACATCAGTTTATAAATATGTGCTTTATTGTCTTATCTTATTTACTTCACTGAGCTTACCGTGCTGAGGAGGAGGTCAGAGAGAGGAACTCTCTGAAGCTGGACAGTGAAGTCCTCTCTCCTGCTGTACCACATTTTCTCCACTAGATGCTGCTCTAAAGATTCCTGAAAGCATGAAGGTGACGTTAATGATCAGAGCTATGACCTGTGTTACACAGATATTGATAGATTAGAATTTTGTTTATTGGACTGTCCTCAAATTCTGATACTTTTTTTACAACAACATTCAGTGAGGAAAGGAATCTACTTTCTTCTCGGTCACATTTCAGTCACTAACACATATCAGTCTGAGGTGTTGGTTCAGCTCTTGGACTGTATCTCACTCTACTCAGTTTGGAGCTTTAGTATTTAGTTTTACACCAAAAGGATCCAGAAAGAGAAGAGCAGAGTCAGCTCCTGTGTTAGGAGAACCTGGATGAACTAAGTTCACTCAGCTGTAGTTGAGTATGTACTCAGTGGTCTAATGCACTAGCTCTATGTGAGTCTCGCTGGTTCAAATCCTGGGTTATACTATCTGCCATCGGCAGCTGGAGTCTGAGACACTGGGGTGCTCTCCCCGCATCACACCTAGTTGATTAGCCGTTGTATCAGAGGTGGTGACCCGATATTTCCTCCGAGGACCATATATGATAGGGGGAGAGTTAGGATAAAAAATATTTGAGGATAAATTTAGGCTACTTTACCCAGAATTATTATTATTATTATTATTATTATTATTATTATTATTATTATTATTATTATTATTATTATTAATAATAATAATAATAAACGCTATTACATACCATAACTTTTAGAAAAGAAGGCTACAAAAATAACCTGAACACAATAAATTAATCTTGCTGGAGTAATTAATATTGAATGTGTTTATTTAGTCAGCGTCTCACCAATAAAACATGGGAATAAATTGCTGTTGTCAACCGAAGATCTGTGGAAGAGTGTATCGGTGGGCACCGACATGTTCTGTCAAGACACACACACATACGCACACACACACACACACACACTCATAACTTATAATTTCAGAAAATTGTGAAAAAGTTTTTTCATACAGTATATTAGAGTCTGATTTTATGTTAACTAAATATAAAGTGACTGTTGTTTTAACTTTTGATCAGAAAGGCTTATGGCTCATAAAATCCAAAATCTTAATTATTATAATTTTTACATTCAGGTTTGAATTTACTCAGTTAATTGACCAGTATCAAAATGTAATGAATATAACATTAATTACAGTTTAAATATTTAGAATTAAATGGAAAACAAAATGTCTGAGATGCACTGAGGGTAGTAAAAACCACTCGGCGCATCACAGGCATGCAACTCCCTGCCGTCAAAGACATTCACCACCAGCACTGTGTGCGCAGAGCACACAACATCATCAAAGACCCCTCCCACCCCAACCACACATTGTTCAACCTTCTTCCATCCGGGAGGAGATACAGGAGCATTCGGGCCAGAACAAGTCAGCTCAGGTCCAGCTTCTTCCCCTCCACAATCACTCTGCTGAACTCTACATTGCACTGACAACGTTTACTCATACTGTACATATGGACAATCACTGTTGAACTCTACTTGCACTACAACCTTGCACTCCACATTGAACTCCACATTGCACTTACAACCTTTCACTCACACCACACACTACGGACAATCACTCTACTGAACTTCACACTTCACACTTAACTAACACTCCCACTCATACAGCACACAATGGACTATCAGCACTGCCCTGCTCACCACACTCACTTCACTCACCATTCAGAGCTGCTTTTATTTATTATTATTTATTATTGTCACTACCATATCATTATTAGCATATTACCATATTATTACCATATTATTACCATTACTGTTACAATACGGAAACTCATAACAGTTATTCTTCAATACAGTTTACATTGCTAGTATGCTTATGGAGATACCTACATATCCACTGTTTGCATATTTGCACATATTGCTCATATTGCACATTATAACTTGCACACTGCACATTTATAACTGTCTACACTGTGATCTTCTGCACTATGCCTACTTATTGCACACTGCACACTTGCACAGTTCTTGTTTGCACTTTGCTACTATTTTGCACTTCTGGTAGATGCTAACTCCATTTCGTTGCTATGTACTTGTACTGAACAATGACAATAAAGTTGAATCTATCACTAGTACTGGTTACACTCCTAAGACTGAAGCCTGATAAAGAACTGGAGGTTTCCTTTTAAAGTATATTATTTAAGTCAAGCCAAACAAATAAAATACACATTAAAGGGGTTCCAATGGTTTTATAAAGATCCATGAACACATCAAAGAATGTTTTAACTATGTAAATTGTTTTCTGTCTTGTGTCCATGTACAAGTGAAACCTGTATATGGTTCTTTAAAGATCCCTTTTACAATTATTACTATGTATTAGTACTATGCATATATTAGTCATCTATGGTTGAAGTCTGTATGTGTTTTATAAATAGTGTTTCCCTGTATATTTTGTATACTGTGTTTGTTGCACATGTCATTTGTATATTGTTAATTTTAATAGAAAATGTTATAAATGTTATGTCTCCTTTCACAACAGATAAAACATAAGTTGAATAACTGGGTAGAATTAGTGAATTAATGAAACACTACTGTATGTGTGTTGTAATTATTGTGAGGTTAAAGACAAGGCTGACCAGGCTGGACAGTCGATGTGTGTGCAGTTCACAAATCACCTGCTTTGTTGGAGACATCTAGTGTTGGACTGAGTGTCTAGGAGCACAACACTGATCATGGACTTCTTCAGCTGTAAGAGTAAACACACACACACACACACACACACACACACACACACACACACACACACACACACACATACTGGTCACAGTTAGAAATACAGCAGTAGTGTGTATTGTTGTGCTCTCTACAGATACACACCTGTGAGTGTAGCACCTGCAGAGCTGCGTCCACTTCTTCAACTAAAACACTGACCTGAAAAAACATACACTCATGTAGTTCCATAATTGCAGACTGTAGTCCATCTATTTCTCTGCATACTTTGTGTGTGCAGAACCATGCTCAGTGGTGATATTGTTTTCGTATGTATGAATTTGGAAACAATTGGTCTTAATGTTATAGCTGATCAGTGTGCATGATGATCAGTATTAAGTAATGACCTGTTCTGTGCAAACACACTGCCTGTCCAACGGCACAAACAGAAGAACAACTTCCAGTCTCCTTCCAGCATGGCTAGGCTGATGACAGACAATCAGGACAAGGTTTTATAAAAAGTGCTTCTCTGATGTTCACAGAACAACTGTGAAAGCACACCTACCTGCTGGGCATTCAGGAGAACTGCACTCTTCAGCCTGAACCAACAGACTGCTACAAACAACATTAAAACAAACACACACACACACACACACATACACACACACACACACACACACACACACACACACACACACATTTTAATAAGTTTGTTATGGATTCATTGGGACATTGAGATTGATTAGATTATTTTGTCCCGATTCACAAATATACACTGAAACCAGATACCTACCTCAGGATCAGGTAACCTATAGACATGATACACATATCATGACAAACTACAAGACTTACCGTATCTAACCATCTGAATTAAATACCAGTTTAAATGCCAAAGGAGCTTCCAATGCATGTTTACGGCTCTGTCCACAAGTACATACTCAATCTGCATACGGACTTCAACTGATCAGCCAGATGGGGGTGGGGCTTATGATATCACTGACCCAGATATTAGGTTTAAGAAGAAAATTGCTCACAAAGAAAGAGTTTAAATTTCAGAATTAAAGTCCTGATTAGATTACTGATATATACATAAATATGTATATAAGGATATTCAGTTGTTTTTATTTTTATTTGGACCACTGTCAAGTATTTTGAAGAAATTATTATAAAGATCCTTGTTAATCTAATCATTATAAATAACTCATCAAAGTATTGCATTTTCAACTAGAAAAACTCTGGTGATCAATTTTACGTGATTTCTGAGACTGTGTTTTTTAGTCCTCATAAGGAAGAAAATTGGGACACAAGTGATTTTTTGCATATGTGTTACTATCTCCCATAAATGCTTTTTAAATTTTGGTGAATAAAAATATATTCCAACTCACAAAATTCCACAAAATTAGCCTAGAGTTCTAAATGTTAATTGGTTGTTCTATGAACCAATAGATTTGTTAAACAGTTTGTTCTTCCTCAGACGTACAGCTGCCTCGAAACATTTTTGAGTAAATGGTTATGCTGTATAGTGAAAATGCTGAACTAATTAAGACACCAAGCTATTGTGATGTTTTATGTTTGAATGTATGTCAAAGTTGATATCACTGCTGTGCTGAGTATACACCTATCCAGTGTCTGGAAATATTTGTTCAATATCAGTCAAGTGGACACTAACTGACCAATAATGAATGAAACAGAGGGGGCTGATAAGCTGTGCAGCAACATGACTTGAGAGTCTGTAAAAGTAAACACCTGTATAGTGGACCTATAAGGCATTTCTGATAAAGTGGCCAGTGAGTGGAAACTGAGTGTATCTTGTAGCGCGCACACACACACACACACACACACACACACACACACACAAAGTGCAGTGTGTCTGACTATAGCTCTTACCTGCACTCTTCAGAGTCAGAGTTTACTTCATTAGGCAACAAGCTGATTAGTTCAGGACTGAAGAAAGACATCAGCTCTAATAAAAACATAACAAAAAGTGGGCAAATGTCAGATTTAGTTGGCACGCAGAAAACCACTCATCCATTCTTTCATTTGCATTTAATTTATTAATGATATTTCCTAATTCAGACTGTAGACTCTAGTCCATCTGATTCCCTGCATACTTTCCCTTCAAGAGGGACACCACAGGACCACTGGAGCAACATTTATTTTTGGTGGTTGGTCATTCTCATATATATGTGGATCAGACACAGCAGTGCTGTTGGAGTGTCTAAACACTGTGTCAACTCACCGTCCACTCTATTAGACACTCCTACCTAGTTGCTCCACCTTGTAGATGTAAAGTCAGAGACAGAAGTGTTACAGGGTGCAAACCAGGTGGGAATTAATTTGTGAAACCCACCAGGGTTGTGACCATCAGTATGTTAAGTGGGAGTGGCTTATGAGCTGATAGGGTTTGAGTATTGTGAAGTGCTTAGTGTGTACTGAGAGTTAAGTGGCAGAACGTGGGATCAGAAGACGCCAGCGATCTGAAAATGAACACACAAAGGAGGGCGAACACGTGCTGTAATTAAGTAATAAAATAAATAAATGCAAGTAAACAAAGAGATGAATGTGTCATACATGGGATTTGAACCCCCAGCGAGCACTTTTCTAGGGAAGGAATGGCAGATCTCTCCCAATTGTGGAATGATATGGAGAGAGATGGAAAAAGGATTTTTTTTCTTTTCTTTTCAGAGGGAGGAAATCACTCCTCTTTTGGAGGAGGGAGAAGCAGAGAGAAATACCAGATAATACCGGTGGCGTTCGGCTTAGAGTTATCAAGCAACCACATGAATGGTAAGACCTGATCTCAATTGCGCTGATAACTGGTGCCACCTGGTGGCATGGATGGCTGCATTGCGGGCGGCTCCTTAAAAGAAGCTCATCTGTTTCTGCACAGTTTTTGTTGGTCATCCTCTAGTCCGTCATCAGTGCTCACAGGATGCTGCTCCCAGGACACTGGATTGGATGAACTGGATATTTATAGTTGGTGGACTGTCCAACAGTGAAACTAAGGGTTCAAAATCTCCAGCAGCACTGCTGTGTCTGATCAACTCATACCAAACACACCCACCACATGTGCAGTTCTGAGCTTGACCCATCATGTACATAATACCTGCTCTGTAGTGTACGTAAACTTCTGTCCATTAAAGATCCAGAATTGAAAGAGGATATGCAGAGAAACAGATGGATTACAGTTTTCTAATTATAAAACTAAAAGTGCTCCTATATGAAAGGATTTGATAGTATGGTTGTTGAATGCAAAAACTAAAGGTGTAAATGTAATACAGTCACATTTACACACTATAGACAGACAATTTGAAAAGATACACACACACACACACACACACACACACACACACACACACACACAAAGAGGTACATCTAAAGGTAAAGTCGTTGGTTTGTATTTGAAATGCTATCTAACACCATTTCCTTTGTAGTTTATCTCTCTGAGTTGTGAAACTGATGGTGTTTAAAGTTCTGTGCTGCAGCCAGAGATTAGCAAACACAGGCCCCGATAATCATGCTCTCATAAAGACATTAAACAGTAGTGGCAAGAGATGTTAAATGATCACAGCCTTGATTAGTGGCATACTGCTGCAAACCAGCTGATTCAGACATAAATGACATATCATTAATTCTACATCCCTGACCTCCAAAATCTAAACCCATTCAGATACAGAGAACTAAGATTAGACAAAGCAATGCAAATGCAACTCTTAGCTTTTCAGAAGGTTGGAAATATCACATTTAACACTGAAAACCTTTTGGACATGTTTTTGCCAATGGAAACCCTTGAAAGCCTTTCTACAAAGTATATTTAAACTGTGCTGTTCTGTTCGTAAGATTCATTTTTGATCATTAATTTGTACTAAAGCACTACTAAAATATAATTTAAATTATGCTAAGGTACACAATATATAATAACTATACTGGTCATATGTTATGTGCTCCAAATACAGTTTAAGTATATTAGTCTGAAGAGCCTGTATTGCCTGCCTAAACATGAACACGTAGACACCATGTCTAATGCCAGGTGTGGGCTAGAGGGGTATAATGCCACCTAGCATTGAGCTGTGGGGCAGTAGAACTGTGTTCTCTGGAATGCTGGAGCCCCATCCAGTACTTTTGGGATGAGTTGTGGAGATAAGCATGATTTGGGGTGGTGATCATCCAACATCTTGATCTCACCAATGCTCTTGTTGCTGAATGCAATCAAATAATCAGAGCAATTCTGCAAAATCTAGCAAAAAGTCTTCCCTGGACGGTAGAGAAAGCAGAATAAACTCTTTTCAATACTCTTGATTTCAGAAGAAACATTCCATGAACAGTTGTCCCAGTACTTTTGTATTGTATTATAGTATTTTTGTCTTTTATTTAAACAGGGGTTTGCAAATGACTTATTTTTGCAAATTATTTTATTGTAAGGCATATGAAGAAAAATCATGGTTGCATATAACCGATTGGATGAATGTATGAGCTGATGGATATAACTGATTGGGTGTGTGTATGAGCTGATCAATATAACTTATTGGGTGTGTGTATGAGCTGATGGATATAATGTATTGTCTGTTTATGAGCTGGTGGATATGAATTATTGGGTGTGTATGAGCTAATGAATAATTGATTGGGTGTGTGTATGATCTGATGAATGTCAGATGGGTGTGTGTATGAGCTGATGGGTATAACTTATTGGGTGTGTGTATGAGCTGATGGATATAACTGATTGTGTGTGTGTGTGTGTGTGTGTGTGTGTGTGTGTGTGTGTGTGTGTGTGTGTGTGTGTGAGAGAGAGAAAGAGAGAGAGAGATAATGAATATATCTGATTGGGTGTGTGTATGAGCTGATGAATGTCTGATGGGTGTGTGTATGAGCTGACGGATATAACTGATTGGGGTATGAGCTGTGGTGCTGCTGCATAAATATACTGTAGTTTTAATTGTTGAATGAGATCTAAAGAGTAATTTGCTTACTTTCTTTCTTTTGCTTGAGTAATAATTTGAATGATTACATTTACTTCTAATTAGTGTCTAGTATTTAATTATTTATTAATTACCCTTAATGATTCAGTTTCTACTATGACTGCTTCAGTATCTGCTATAAATTATCTGGTATTTGTTGACAAGTATCTACTACAAAACATCTCTCTTACACATACAGATACAATGTGTTGGTGTTCAGTAGCTCACCATACAGTTGCTTCATGACCATAGATTCTACGCTTCTGAAAAGAAAACATAGATTTTTATGATACACATAATCAGCCATAACATTATCACCATTATGTTGGTGTATTATTGTGTGTTGCATTTTTACAAGTATATCAGACACTGCGGTGCTGCTGGAGTGTTTAAACACTTCAGCTTGAGCTTCAGACTTCATATCCACAAGATGGACCACATAGGTAGGGTTTAAACCCTTCACTTTAGAGAACAGACCACCAACCAGAAATTTCCAGCCAACAGAACCATATAGGCAGTGTCCTGTGAGCACTGATTTAGAACAAGATGCTGGTGCGCAGTAGTGCAGCGGCCTTTCGTGCTCCCAGTGAAAACCCAGTTATAAATGTCTTTTATGTCGGCCCTGAGCCCGACTTCACTCGCCTTACGCAGGTGACATACAGCCGAACCAAACTTATTAACACAAAGTATGTTTAGGCTACAAAAAGATCAATGATGAATTGGCATGGAGTACAGCAGACAAAAGGCTGGAGGAAGCATTGTGTGCAAACGTAGGAGTGGGGCAAGCGGATTGGACTGCTAGTGAGTCTAAAGGCTAATGCTCACAGACCTTCGATTTTGTCCGTGGTGCTGGCCAACGTCCACTCCTTAGGCAACAATCTGGACCTTTTGCAGCTGAGGATAATTGTTTCTGAGGAGATCAGGAACTATGTTGTATTCTGTTTTTCAGAAACATGGCTAACTAACACCATGTCTGACTCCAGATTGTCGGCTAGCTGCTTTTCTGTATAGACCGCAACCTTTTGGGGAAAGCCTGGATGTCTGGGTTGGCTTATGTAAACCAAAGATGGAGTACAAACTGTGTTCTGATAACAGCTACTTCTCAGATGCTGTTAAGTGTCGACCTCACTATTTACCTTGCAAATTTACAGCGGTGTTTATCATTGGTGTTTACATAGCACCGACTGAAGGAGCTATATGACAACATCAGTTTGCTTCAGAGCAAGCACTCGGAGGCTTTTTACGTGGTGGCTGGGGATTTTAACCAAGGTTTTATCAGCATTTCACCCTACCAACACTTGGAAATAACACACTGGACAAATGTTTATACCAACATACAAGACGCTTACAGAGCTGGCCCCCGCCACCCACCTCAAGTTTTCTGATCACATCTCCAATATGCTGGTCCCTACGTACCACCCCTTCCTTAATTTCCCTGAGGGAACCCTCCCAAGGTATCAATAAAGTTCTATCTTATCCTATCCCACTGAGATGCTCCAGACCTACACAGAAGACCATCACTATGTGGCCCAGAAATGGTGACTCTGTATTGCAGGACTGTTTTGAATGCACAGACTGGCAGGTCATTAGGGATGCTCCTGGAAATGTGGGGAAGCTAGATCTGGAGGATTACACATCTGCTGTCATCAGATACATCAGAAAGTGTGTTGATGTCACCACCACCAGGACTGTGATGAGTCACCCGATCCAGAAACCCTGGCTGAAATGAGAGATCCATACTCTGCTGGAAGCTAGGGATGCTGCCTTCCTGTTTGGTGATTCAAATGAGGGCTAGAAGAGAGCTATCTGCAGACATTAAGAATGCCAAAGCCACTTATGCACAGAAGATCCAGGGAAATTTTTCTCCCGGGATCCATTCAGTAGTCAGAAGGATTCCTATGTCCATATGCTCTTTGTGGACTTCATATCTGCTTTTAACACCTTGATTCCCCAGGCTCACAAGATCCTCACATTCAGACTGAACCTATTCCTTTGTAATTGGGTCCTTGACTTCCTGACTAACAGGCACTGGCACCCTTCAGGGCTGTGTGTTGAGCCCCCTCCTGTTTACACTGCTCACATATGACTGCTCACCTACCTATCCCCTGTCATATTGCAGATGACACAGCAGTGGTTGGATGCATCATAAACATTGATGCCTACAGGCAGGAGGTGGGACACCTGGAGCTTTGGTGCAGGAAGAACAATCTCTGCATCAATGGGAAGAAGATGAAGGAGATGATTATGGATTTCAGAAGGGGCAGACACATCCACCCTCCTCTGTACATCAGGGGATCTGTGGTGGAAGTGGTCTCCAGTGTGCACCACAGTGACAAGCTCACCTGGGGCAACAACACTTCCAGTCTGATCAGGAAGGCACACCAGTGGCTCTATTTCCTCAGACAGTTGAGGCGTGCTGGACTTGGGAGCTCAGTTCTCACCTTAAGACTCTTAAACTGTAACTAGATAAACCACTGCTGATACTTTAATTGGACACTGGACACTTTATCCATGCTATTATTTTTTTTTCTTTATTCATAAGATGTTATATTCATACCCATCTGCTCACAATTGTGACTCGACTTGCTGTTTACTGCACCTTATTTATTTAATTTATTGTTATTGTGTCTCCTTTCTATATCTTTATATACTATTATTTATATGAATATATATGATTTATTTCTATTTCTATTTTAATTTTTTAAAATTTTATTAAAATTTTATTAAATACATAATGTCATTGAATGAGTGAAAGTCTCCATGAATCCCTGAGTTAATAAACAAGGGAGTGGTCATAATGTTCAGACTGATTGATTGATTGATTGATTGAATGTGTATGTGTGTGTGTGTGTGTGTGTGTGTGTGTGTGTGTGTGTGTGTGTGTGTGTGTTACCTAGGCATGTGTGGAAGTCCTACAGCAGAAAGCACAGTAATGTTTTCAGGCCTCAGAGAGTGAACTGCAATGGAAAATTATAGTTTAAAAACAGCTACAGGAGAACCTCAAACTCAACACTTCCTCCAAACATTGTAAACATGATCATAATCTGAGGTTAAACCATTATAACACATCAAGGCCAACCACTGTATCAGCTCTGAACTCTATGCATTAGGCATACCTGACAAAGAGGTGTGTGTGTGAGAAGGAATGTGAGGACAAGGCCAGGAGAGCTGACACACACAGGCACACACACACACAGAGGGAGAGAGAGAGAGAGAGAGAGAGAGAGAGAGAGAGATTAAATGGGTTAGTAAACACCTATACAGTCATCACACAAACAACCTGCCTGTAATCAACAACCATTTGAAAAAAAAATGTTCTAGCAGAAAATGTGTCATTTATAAAGTTTAATATCTCACAAAATTGTTGCAATTAGGTTTAGGTGTAGTTTAGGATTTAGGTTAAAGTTGGGTGTAGATGTAAAGTTTAGATTTAGGTGTGGATTAAGGTGTAGGTTAAATTTAGGTTCATGTTAAGTTTAAGTATCGTTTATGGTTAGGTTTAGGTGTAGATTTAGGTGTAGGTTAAGGTTAGGTTTAGGTGTAGATTAAGGTGTAGGTTGGGGTGAGGTTTAGGTGTAGATTAAGATTGGTTAAGGTTAGGTTTAGGTGTAGATTAAAGTTAGGTCTAGATATAGATGTAGGTGTAGGTTTATGTGTAGATTAAAGTTAACTTCAGGTTAAGGTGTAGATAAAAGTTCATTTTATATTTAGGTGTAAATAAAGGTTAGGTTTAGGTGTAGATTAAGGTATTTGTTAAGGTTAGTCTTAGGTGTAGATTAAGGTGTAGGTTAAGGTTAGGTGAAGGTTAGGGTTCAGTACAGATTAAGGTTGGTTAAGGTTAGGTTTAGGTTTATATTAAGATGTAGGTTAAGGATAGTTTTAAGTGTACAATAAGATATAGGTTAAATTTGGGTTAAGGTGTATAATAAGATTTGGTTAAGGTTAGGTTTATGTGTAGATTAAGGTTTAATAAGATAATATTTAGGTGTAGATTAAGGTGTAGGTTTGGGTGAGGTTTTTTGTATAGATTATAGTTCGTAAGGCTAGGTTAACATGTAAATTATGGTGGGTTATTGTTATGTTTAGGTGTAGCTGAAGGTGTTTAGGTGTACATTAAGATGTAGGTTAAGTTTATGTTTGGGTGTAGAATAAGATTAGGATATGGTTAGGTTTAGGTGTAGATTAATCTTAAAGTTAAAGTTAGTTTTAGGACTAGATTAAGGAGTAAAACCCCTCGAAAGTAACATCTAAATCTAATTTATAGCAAGAGTTCTTCAAATAATCATTCATAATTAAAGTTTACTGGTGCACCTTACCTGTATCTCATGGTTGCTATGGTGACTCTGAGGAAAAGATCCATCACTCATCAACACTGAACCTGAAAACAATAAAAGAATCAACTAAATGTATTTAACCAGTATCTTCATTAGAGGTGCTCCACTTACTGGTCACTTTATTAGAAACAACACACATGTCCACTCACTGGCCACTTTATTAGAAACACCCTGTACGTCAACTCAACGGCCATTTTATTACAAACACCTATATACTTTCACTCACTGCATTTTTTGGAGTGACGGAACCACTCAGTACCTTTGATGTGTTGGACTGGCAGAACTAGCTAACCATCCAACATCAATATTTGATCTCACTAATGTGGCCAAATTAAAAGGAAATCACCTCACGGCAACGTTATAACATTAAGTATGGCTTTCCTAAAGGAGTAGAATCTGTTATCCCTGTAGAAAATAGTCAGAATCCCTCCTGACACCTGTGATTTATAGAACAGAATGCCTTTAATGTCTCTATACACGTGTACAATGAAATAGAAAGCCATGTCCGTCACTGTGCAAACATGTACATAAATTAAATAGTGCAAGTATGCATACATTTGAGTCCCTATATACAAATACAAAAAAATGCAGTAGAAGGGGCACTGCATAAGCAGATGACCTCAAACCTCAAACCTTTGGGCCAATAGTGAATGTATACTGATAAAGGATAATAAATACTGCATGGTTGGCTGCAGGCTGAAGTGCTGAAGTAAAATACAAACCTGAGAGTAAAATGAGAAGCATGGCAATCCAGCAGGTGTCCATCATCCTCATGCTGATGCCTCTTTATGGCCCAATCACAGAACAAATGTCCCTTGCACCTCATAACCTTCTCACTCTTATACGGCAGGAGGAGCTTCATCTGTAAAGGTGGAGCGAGAGTTAGCTGTAGCTAATCAATAAAGAGGACATGTGAGATAAAAGAGACCAGAGAGAGAAGAAATGAAGAAATAAAAAGAAATGAACAGAAAGAAAAAATGAAAGAAAGAAAGAAAGATAGAACATTTAAATTTTTTTTTTTTTACTTTTCAATTAAATAAAAAAAGTTTGTTGATCATCGTGAAACAAGTGTGTAAGAGCTAAAGAGAGATGCCACACATGCCATAGTGTTATTTTCAGGACATCAAATTAAATATTTCCCCAGATAGCGAGCATATATCATTCGGCTTGATAAGGTCAGCAACCCTCTGTCTCTGCTGGTCCAGCCTTGGACCACTGACCAATTGCTACAGAAACTTTTAGTTTAGAAAATAACATAGGGGATCTAGGTGGCTCAGTGGTCAAGCACTATGATCACTATGAGCACTTTCTGAGGATCGAAGGTTTGAATCCAGGATCATGTTGTTTGCTATTGGCAGCCTGAGTGAGAGAAAGCAAAATTGGACCACTAATTAGAGAAGCAGCCAAGAGGCCCATGGCCATGCTGGAGAAGCTCAGGTGGGAGAATCTGTTTGCAGGACAGTTATTAATTGTGAACTTCACAAATCTGGCCTTAATGGAAGATTGGCAAGGATCCATTTTTGAGAGCAAGCTATAAGAAGTCCATGTGCAGTGTTCCACAAGCCGTGTAGGGGACACAGCAAACATGTGGAAGAAGGTGCTCTGGTCAGATAAGACCAAAGTTGAACTTTTTTGTCTAATTGTAAAACACAATGTGTGGTGGCAAACTCACACTGCACATCCTTCTGAACACATGAAACATGGTGGTGGCAGCATCATGCTGTGGGGATGCTTTTCTTCAGCAGGGACAGGGAAGCTTAGGAAAACTTGAGACTTCCAGCAGGACAATGAGTCTAAACATACAGCCAGAGCTACAATAGAATACAACAGAATAGTCAAAGTCCAGACCTACAGTAAATTGTTCTTGAGATTTTGTGGCAAGACTCGAAAATTGCTGTTCACAAATAGCTCCATCCAATTTGACTAACTTCAAGCAATTTTACAGTGTCTAGATATACATAGCTAGTAGAGACATTGAATCAAAAATTGAAAACATTGAAATCATTTTCTTTTCACTTCACAATTACCTGTTACTTTTTGTTGGTCACAGAGAACATAGAAACAAAATACTTTTATATTTGCGGATTTAACATCAAAGTTCTGTGTTCCTGAGCTAAGTAGTCATTAATATTGATTTTAGTAATCACAAATAAATGAACCTCCTTACACTCTCTTATTTATAATTATTATAAGTTCCAAGAAAGGAAACATGCTAATTTATTTAAAAAATAAAAAAAACCATAGCAAACTCTTAACAACAGAGTATTTTTGTACTTTAACATAAATGTTTTGTTTTAATGAATTGAAAGATAAAGTGATGTATCGAAGGTGGTGTTAACACCAAGGTTTGTGTCTGTAATGTTGCACAATTCCCACCCTGAGAGGACACTCTATTCCGTGACACAAGGTGCACATTTATCTACAGGACGCCGATAAAAGATAAGATATGATTTATCTTTAAGCTGTTCATCAGATACAAGAAAAAACTGCAGAATTTCCTTTTAGTATTGAACTGGAACCATCTTGGCAATTCTAAAGGATCAGGTGTTCTGACATACAAATAAAATGAAATCCACAGTGATATTAAGTTACTTTTATATTTTATGTTATATTAAGTTGATGTTATTTTAGATTTACATTAATGACCCTTTGCATCTACACAGCAAAGTTGTCACCAGAATACTAACCCACTGAAACCAATGGTTTCTTCAAGCACTCACAATCAAGACCACCTTAAAACTCCATTGTGTACCATTTTACTACAGTTTCCAGATTGAATAACAGTATGACAGTGTGAAACACTGTGCCACACACATTTTTTCTTCTATGATGGGTGTGACAGTGGTGTTATCCAGTCAACAGAGAGAAGCCCTTAGGATTCTCTAAAGAGGTAAAATGCCTTAATGCTTACATATGTGAGCTGGTATTATGTGCAGTGCAGTCACCGAAGTGAATCTGACATGGTGGTGGTGTTTTAGTGCGTGTTTCACTGGTTCGAGTGGAGCAGACACAGCAGTGCGGTTGGAGTGTTTAAACACTGTGTCCACTCACTGTCCTGTAGATGTATATATCAGCGGCAGAAGCTCATCTGTTTCTGCAGTTTCTGTTGGTCATCCTCCAGTCCTTCATCAGTGGTGAATCACTGCATTGCCTTTAGTTCCTTTTCCAGGTCCTTACACAGAGCAACACATTAAACTCCACTCACTCACTGCACAGACTGCAAGTCCTTCTCCAGGTCCTTACACAGGCCAACACATTACACTTTCTTTCCCATTCACAGTTGTTCCTTGTCTGTTTGTCTTTTATTATTGTCCTTTTTGTCCATTTTTCTATATTACTAAAGGAGTGCCATTTAGTGGAGTGATACACTGTGAGAAAGCAGTTCTTCTCCATCAATCAGCTTGTGTGGCTGGAACTGCTGTATAAAAAAGAACCTTATAACTTTATTATGCTGGGAAATTAGAGTAAAGATGAATCAATCAACTTCAAGTAGACTTTTATTTTTTATTAGTACAGATCTTCACATCAACAATATTGGACTAATTGAGAAATAATAAGTAAATAATAAGAAAATAAGTAAAATAATAAGTTAAACTCATTAACATCATTAACATTCATCTCATTTCTTTTATCTTTGTGAAAACTTATCACATGTTCTTGTTTAATGATCTTATCAAGGCTTTCATCAAGTGATTACAACCAGTTGTGTCTTTGGACTTGCTGATTCAGCTGACTAACCAAGATTCAAAGTACATTAAATATTTACATATAGTGAATATGAACTATACTCCTCTGACTCTGCGGTTATTAAAATACAATTAATGTTTTATTACATTTTTGCTTTTTGAAAATCTGTCTAATTATGCGAACAGAGGCGTTCCCCAATTACAAATTCACCCTGCAAAAATACCAAGCTTTGAAGTAAAACTAAGAGAAGTTTCTAATATGTCTTTGAGTTTTCATTGTTTGTAATTAGGCCAAATATTTCTAAACAGTTTTAAAGAAGTACTTCAAACATGTACAGTTTACTATAGACATATAGACAGATTGGAGAAAGCTGTAATTATGTACATACATACATTTTTGTATTTTTGCCAAGATTTTAAGATGTTTATCTGTTCCTTTAAAATAATGTAAATACTATAAACATGTCTAAAACACAGCAAAGTGGTTGTTTGTGACTGTACTTCTATTACCTGAACGATGAAGTTTGGAACCACCAGTACTCTTCATAAAGCTATCAGCCTAGCCAAACTGAGTGGTTGTGGTACTAGGGCCTTAGTCAGGGAGGTGAACAAGAACCCAATGGTCACTCTGACAGAGCTCCAGCATTGCTCTATGGAGAGAGGAGAACCTTACAGAAGGACAACCATTTCTGCAGCAGTCCACCAATCAGGCCTGTACAGTTGAGTGTCCAGATGGAAGCCACTTCTCAGTAAATGGCACATGACAGTCCAACTGGACTTTGCCAAAATCACATGAAGGACTCTTAGACTATGAG